>CAHIKZ030003863.1:0-172500 GCA_903632075.3 Acanthosepion pharaonis | reverse complement strand
ATATATATATATATATATATATATATATATATATATAATAATAGCTGCCCACTCGTATTCGAAGATACACGTCTACTAATGCGGCTAGACAATCCCTATTGCAAACGCCCACTTAGGCACATTTGTGTGTGCTCAACACCTACAGAGCCCACCTGTGGTTTATACTGCAACTATGCTGAGCAGACCTTAGTTACAGTTTCTTGGAGGGAGCGTGTTCTCTAGCGTGATCAACAGTTTGAACAAGACCAGCACGCTCAAGCCCTCGGCCGCGATGACTTGTGGCTTCGTGCTAGCATAGCTATCGACGGCCCACAAGAGTTCCGTCTACCCAATTTCACTAACTGGTATGGTTTTTAGGCACTTTCCAAAGGTGCCGCACGCTGGGATCGACCTCGATCTAGTCCGATAACAGTCCTTTCTGACAAATCGACCATGGTGAGATTCGAACGTTCTAGCGACTCGGTCACGTGCCCATATTATATATGGAAATCTGCGCCACATACTGTGAGCCTGTCCAAAGGCGTTACAGAATGGCTGGTACACCTTGACATAACTTGGTTCTAGAGGTCGTGGCATCAGCTGCCAGAAATGCTAGCATATCCTCGTTGGACCTGCGAAGGGTAGCCTCCCTGAAGCAAGGTGCGACTGTCACAAGGCAGAAGACCAGGTTGGAAAACACAAGGAAGTGAAGAATGTTGGTTGATGCAACACCGCCAGTGGAGGTCATTGTGTCTGGTCTGAGACCAGATCTGGTTTTAGTTGATATTGAGAAGTAACATCTGTGGCTTGGCGAACTGACAGTAGCATTGGAAGAAGGGATTGAAGAGGTGCATGAAAGAAAGTTGCTTCGGTATGAGGAACTGGTGGCTGAGAGAGGATATGGCTGCACCCTGGTACCATATGAGGTTAACTGTAGAGGATTTCCTGCTACCTCTCTAAAGAGATTCCTCAAGTGTGTTGGGATCCAAAAGCCGGATAAGGTGATTAAGGCTTGTGGTGAAAAAGCGGTGGAAGGCAGTGTATGGATGTACCCCAAAATTCTTATCGAGTCGCATCCAATTAACATAGACCGGTTGCAAAGTAACATCATCCAGCTGTTGAGGGCCCACCGTGTGGAGAGGTACTGAACTTAATGGGCCGAAACTTTGATGAAGCACGGCGCTCAGCTGAAGATTGCAGCTGCACTGGAGCACTTGATGTGTACTTGTGTTCTCTCTCTCTCTCTCTCTCTCTATATATATATATATATATATATTATAAATTAATTGATTTAAATATGTTTTTTCGCTACAGTTCTAACCATGTTTCAAAAATGAAAGCTAAAAAATGCCACGAATTTAATTTTGTGATTAAATTAAAGACATTAGTTCCATTTCATCCTCAAGCGAATTTTGGAGTAAGTTTTTAATATTACTGGGTTAAAAAAAAAAAAAAAAAAAAAAAAAATTTAAAAAGTTACTCCAAAATTCGCTTGAGGATGAAATGGAACTAATGTCTTTAATTTAATCACAAAATTAAATTTGTGGCCTTTTAGCTTCCATTTTTTGAAACATGGTTAGAACTGTGTAGCGAAAAAAAAAAAAAAAAAACATATTTTAAATCAATTAATTTATAATATTAATGCTCTGTAAATTTACATTGAGCACTATTTTGTAAAAATAAAAATATCTATAAGAACACCGGATTATATATCTTGCTGTTCTTTCTTTATATATATATATATATATATATATATATATATATATATATATATTATCAATTAAGGTAGAAGTCTGCAGCCTCTGCGTTGGAAAACGCCTAACGTAGGATTTTTCTCGTTTTGTCATTCAGTTGCCTATATATAACAAACTCTTGATGGGCTCGCAAATTCTCTCAACTACTGTCAGTTTTATGCGTAAATCACAATCATTAGGCGATATAGAGATTGATAGGCTAACGGACCTGGGTAGCATACGTAGGGGAAGCGGGAAACAGAGTGAACTGCGGGGTAGTTTCTGTTCCCACGAATAGGATTACAATATATAAAACATATTGTAAGGTGTGGTACCAATAGCAGACTATGATTTATTGGGTTTCAAATGTAAAGGACTTCCTCACTAATGTAGGGTGTGACACAAGATCTTTTTGTTATATAGGAAGCCCATACTCGAAATATGTCCGATTCTGTTGAGTGGAAGACTGTCTAGATGGCCTGGCTAGTAGTAACTATGTCCGTATTCCTCTATGCAAGGAGGTAATTCACACTGGTCAATGTTGACACTGAAGGGAACGCATTTACGCTGATCTGTGCTGCGTGCACCGTGCAGACTGCCACTGCTCTTCTTGTCGAGCGCTCGTAGAGGTGTCCGTCCAAAATCTGGTCTAGGGCGAATGTAGATATGTTCATTTTAACCCCAGCCGAAAGTAGATATGTCTTTTTAACCCCTGACACCAGTACCATTGACGACTCACGTGAAAGGTGCAGAACAATTTTCCGAAATGATCATCTGAACTTAAGATCCACAATACGATCTCTTCCAAATGGCGGCGGTGGAAGCGGCTTCTTCTTCTTCTTCTTCTTCTTCTTCGTGCCGTGTCCACTCAGGACGTTAGCGATCATGGCTTTATACAATTGGTTTGTTTTGGTTTCTTTTACGGCGCATCAACCTCAGTGGATTATTTAATGCCGACAAGATTTTATTGCTGGTAATGTTTTTGTTTTCAAAAATGTACTGCTGGTAATAATGTATTGCTGGTAATAATTTTTCTTCAAAAAGTTATATATTAAAGTATTCCTGGTATTAAAACCTATTTTTACACTTTGATAGTGTTTTGGCCCCATTTTGGCGGGGGTTAAGTATTTACCCATAGCTAGGACCCTAAAAGGTGCTACCACTCCAGATCAGGGAGGACCTGGGAACACCAGCAATTAAGAGGTGGTTTCACGCTCCTCAAAACCTACTGATCAGAGGCCTTGCTGCTGGATGTAGTTTATCGTCATACCCAGGACGCGGATGTAGTTCAACGTCATACTCAGGACTGTTTTTTTCTTTTGCCCTGAATATTTTTTCTTTTTGTTATTTCTTCTCAACCTTGAAACAACATTCATTTATTCAAGCTCACTAAGTTATGCGTTGTTTTCCTTTGTCTCTCTTGCCTTGAATCTATCCTGTGGATATCAAATTTCCCTAGCCCTCTTTCCTCATTATGTACCCTAGAAATCTCAACTGTCTCCTCCTTATGTTAATTGTAAGTGTCTTTTTAGTTTCATTTTCGCTAAAACTTCGTTGTTCTCTCCTAAACCAACGTTAGCGAATGTCATTATATTTATAGGCACATAGCTCAGTGGATAAAGATGTTGGTTAGGTCCAGTGACTAAACCCAAAGAGTTGTGAGTTCAATACCAGGCCACAGCAGTGGTGAACCAAACTTGGAGAGTTGAGTTAAAGGCAAATAACTGAAACATCCGGAAGAGGCATGGTACGTGGAACTAGAACAATCTACCACGGTGGACGAAATAAAGGGTTCGGTACGAACTTCCAATCACCTGAAAAATGCCGGAGCGTACAACGGCCGAAATGTTGTGAATATGGCAATGAAGATTAGGATAACAGTCCGTACAATGTAAATAATGTAACCAAGCATTTTCTGGGTCAATCGAAACATATTTTTGATTGTAAAAATATTGCATTCATTATCCTTCGAGAATAACTAATTTTTCCAGATACAATTCTATTATTTAACCCATAGATGGGGAGAGGATATAGATCCATAGCTTTCCCATGGGTATTTGCTCGTAAGTGAATGTAACTAACTCGACTCTCCGATTTCTAATTCCGAACCGTTTACCCCATCCACAGATCCTCAAAGAACTTATGAGAGTATCTACCATTCTGTAACAGGTACACACTGAACTCAGATAATATCGATATCGCTCGGTGTTGTTGCAATTTTATTTCCTATCAGCGTGTGACACTATTACTAGGACGCTGACATAAAAGGGGGCGGTTAGCGATTTTATTTCAACTGTGTTTCGTATGTTTTATGACTAGCAATAAAGTCTGTGAAAAGGGGTTTTCAAAGGCAGCCACCCACTTGACGAAAATTGAATACAACAATATATAAATAAATGAAAACTTTAGGGAACAAGTGATAACAAACCAAACGTAGAAGATTTCCGATCGCAGACTTATATATAACGCCCAGATTAAAAGAGTACCCTTTAAAAGGTGCACACGAACATTCTCTCTCTCTTTCACTCTCTCGCATCATCTATCTCTAGAGAGGGAGAGAGAGAGAGAGAGAGAGAGAGAGAGAGAAAGAAAGAGAGAGTGAGAGAGAGGCAATCGCGCATTGTGATGTAAAGATTGGTAGAAAGTTGCTGGGAAAAAGTTACAGTTCTTGCTGGCTGAGTGGAAAAAGCTGATCTGTTAGCATGATACAGCAGAAGTTTCGCCCCAAATGTCCCCTACCCAGACTGTGTAAGAGAATCTATGAAATAAACCACGGAATATAATGAAATCAGGATTGGAGTCTCCATTTTTCATCGAGCCGTTTATTTCCACCTTTCGTTTCCTTGTGAGCGTGCAGTAGGCCTTTTTGTAAATACCGACGCGAAGGAGAATAGAGACGCAACATGGGGTTTCATTGTCCGGTCAGTGAAAGCTGAGAGAGGACACCGTCGTGTGCATACAACTATCTATGTTATTGCTTATAAGTATAATGTCATTCGCTGTCTCTAGAGCCATGTAATGTGAATGTAGATGTTTTCGTGTTTGTTTACGTATGAATTGGTGTATGCACTGCATGTTCTTGTGGATTTATCTACTTTTAAGTGTTTGCGGAAAAAAAAAAAGAAGTCAACGTGGAAAGAATTCTGCTGAACGCATTTCGACCTCCAGAAGGACTTCATCAGATTAAAGTAATGTTTATGTTGATCGGTTTATATATGTGTAGGACGGGGGATATATAAAATCGCAAGCGACGTTTATAATTGTGTACGGAAAAGAAACGCTGAAGATGGTGACACGCTGAAATCTTAAGTTAATTATTTTTCTTCAGACGTGTCTGGGTGTGCGATCTAGCTGATTTCAGTCAGTTTCCTTATGCTTTTGTTTTTATCGCTTTTAAACGTGCTGAAAGGACACGGCACATAGAAGACGATTATTAAGCATCCGGAATTGTGGTAAAAGATCTGACACGAAAGGTGAAATGTTGTAAGAAGCTAGACACAAATTTACCGTAGATGATCAAAGCACATCAACGTAGTAAATTGCTTTCTCTTATAAATGAAACATTTTAAATGTTCGCATTATATTATACCGGGTGCTATTAAAGTCTGGGCACATAGGGAATCTCATTAATTATATTTCCTATTTACCTTCACAGATTAAACATGGTTTTGTCGGAAGAAGAAAGAACTTCTTTTTCTGGGGATATGCTAATGGAGAAGGTGTACTCAATGAAAATGACAGATGCAACACACTTGATTGAATGCATAAAGAGTAAAGAAAGAACTGACTTCTTTTTCTGGGGTACGCTAAAAGAGAAGGTGTACTCAATGAAAATCACAGATGCAACACACTTGATTGAATGCATAAAGAGTAAAGAAAGAATTGACTTCTTTTTCTGGGGATATGCTAAAGGAGAAGGTGTACTCAATGAAAATCATAGATGCAACACACTTGATTGAATGCCTGAAAGAGTAGATGTGCTGAAATTGACGGCAATGTGGTGTTATTGCATCGAGTTCACGTTGAGTCTTACAAAGCAAATCAGTCTTTGGAAACCATAATGAAGATGTGTCCAGACTTTATTGACACCCTTTATTCTACATATGCACATAAATATATATAAATCTGAAGGTATACGCATTGACAGATATTGACTAGTAGGTGCGTTAGTTATGCCTGGGATGTGCATGCTCAGGCATAACTAACGCATCTACATTGTTGAGTGGTAGTTTCATCTCTTGAATGTTGTCTCTATATTACTCTGTTTTTGTTTTCATTGTCAGGTCTTTCCTTTTCTATGTCACACTTGTTTCTATTTAGCAAACTGACACTCCTTCGATGCTGTTTTCATGTAACATAAACAATATCAGCCCAAAACATTGGCGGCAACAAATTAAAAAAAAAAAGAAAAAGAAAAAAAAAGTTCTTTAGTCAACAAAAACAAAAAAGGGAGGTGTAACTTGTGCCTTTTATTGAAATAAAAATATTCCACCCTTGATTTTCTTATGTTTCGAGGATAATTTTACCAAATTTTACCAAATTTTAGATTTAAATTCATCCATATGCTGGGACGGTTCAGATTGTTAAGATGATCTCACCAGAGTTGATATTCGGTGTGTCGTACAAAGTTTAAATTTGTCTGATATAAGACGCCCCCCCCCAGCCAGAGGAAAGACAGGGAAAGTGAGTGAGAGAGAGAGAGAGAGAGAGAGAGAGAGAAATAAGAGATAAAAGAAAATTAATAAGAGAAAAGGGAGACAGAATTAATAGAAAGAGAGAGTAAAAGAAAAAGAGGAAAGAGAGAGTAAAAGAAAAGTAGGAAAGAGAGAGTAAAAGAAAAAGAGGAAAGAGAGAGTAAAAGAAAAGTAGGAAAGAGAGAGTAAAAGAAAAAGAGGAAAGAGAGAGAAAAAGAAAAAGAGGAAAGAGACAGAAAAAGAAAAAGAGGAAAGAGAGAGAAAAAGAAAAGTAGGAAAGAGAGAGTAAAAGAAAAAGAGGAAAGAGAGAGTAAAAGAAAAAGAGGAAAGAGAGAGAAAAGAAAAAGAAAAGAAAAGAGAGTAAAAGAAAAGAGGAAAGAGAGAGAAAAAAAAAGAGGAAAAGAGAGAGAGAAAAGAAAAGTAGGAAAGAGAGAGAAAAAGAAAAGTAGGAAAGAGAGAGTAAAAGAAAAGTAGGAAAGAGAGTAAAAGAAAAAGAAAAGACAGAAAAAAAAAGGAAAGAGAAAAAAGAAAAAGAGGAAAGAGAGAGTAAAAAGAAAAGAGGAAAGAGAGAGTAAAAGAAAAGTAGGAAAGAGAGAGGAAAAGAAAAGAGGAAAGAGAGAGAAAAAAAAAAGGAAAGAGACAGAAAAAAAAAAAGAGAAAAGAGAGAGTAAAAGAAAAGTAGGAAAGAGAGAGTAAAAAAAAGAGGAAAGAGAGAGAAAAGAAAAGAGGGAAAGAGAGAAAAGAAAAAGAGGAAAGAGAGAGAAAAAGAAAAGTAGGAAAGAGAGAGAAAAAGAAACGTAGGAAAGAGAGAGTAAAAGAAAAAGAGGAAAGAGAGAGTAAAAGAAAAGTAGGAAAGAGAGAGTAAAAGAAAAAGAGGAAAGAGAGAGTAAAAGAAAAGTAGGAAAGAGAGAGTAAAAAAAAAGAGGAAAAAGAGAGAGAAAAGAAAAAGAGGAAAGAGAGAGAAAAGAAAAAAGGGAAAGAGAGAGAAAAAGAAAAGAGGAAAGAGAGAGTAAAAAAAAAGAGGAAAGAGAGGAGTAAAAAAAAAGAGGAAAAAAGAGAAAAGAGAGAAAAAAAAAGAGGAAAGAGAGAAAAAGAAAAGGGAAAGAGAGAGTAAAGAAAAAGAGGAAAGAGAGAGTAAAAGAAAAGTAGGAAAAGAGAGAGAAAAGAAAAGAGGAAAGAGAGAGAAAAAAGAAAAGAGGAAAAGAGAGAAAAAAAAGAGGAAAGAGAGAGTAAAAGAAAAGTAGGAAAGAGAGAGTAAAAAAAAAGGAAAAGAGAGAAAAAGAAAAGAGGAAAGAGACAGAAAAAGAAAAAGAGGAAAGAGAGAAAAAAGAAAGAGGAAGGAAAAGAAAAAAAAGAGGAAAGAGAGAAAAAGAAAAGAGGAAAGAGAGAGTAAAAGAAAAGTAGGAAAGAGAGAGTAAAAGAAAAAGAGGAAAGAGAGAGTAAAAGAAAAAGAGGAAAGAGAGAGAAAAAGAAAAAGAGGAAAGAGAGAATAAAAGAAAAAGAGGAAAGAGATAGAAAAAGAAAAAGAGGAAAGAGACAGAAATAGAAAACGGGGGAAGAGACAGAAAAAGAGAAGTGAGAGATGAAAAGTGATAGAAAGATAAAAGGGAGGGCGTGGGAGAGAAAAAGAAAGAAGAGAGAAAATAGAGAGAGAGAGAGAGAGAGAGAAAGAGAGAGGATCGAAATTCTTCAACTGGTCATGCTCTGCTACGTTTACTAACGAGGCGCTTCATATACAATTATGCAAATCCGATAAATTTGCCCGAAAATCAGTCATTTGAAATATCTCAGAATTCGTTTGCATCGCCTTGTGTCTAAACAAGAAGTAAAGGAAAATATTAGTGCAGCTAAACAGGTGAAAACGGAAAATGTTAGTGTGGGAAAGAGGGAAATCTGTTAGTGCAGCTAAATGGAGAAAAAATAATAATAAAAAAAAAGTTAGTTCAAAAATTGACTTTAGCTAAATGTGGAAATGCTAGAGAAATAATAATGTTAGTAGACACCCAGAAATAAACTTAAAAGTGATGACAAAGTTGATTTGGTCCAAATGCTATTGGAATTAAAGTACAATTCTACAATTATCTTTTTTATTCCCTCTCATATTACATATATTTTCAGTGTAATCCATAAAATGAATGAATAATTTTAAAGTAGCCGTTTTAATAAATCCTACAAGTAATATCATAGCTTACGTAATATACATTGATAATTAACTGTTTAAGTTTGTTTTAGCTAAGTCTGGCACAAGGCCAAACTGAACGAAAAAATTGCATTCCACTGATATTTCTAGTTCAGGTAAACTGTATGCAATGAAGAACCCACATTAACGTTCTACCAGGGATCGAACGCCGACAACCGACCAACGGGTATATCCAACCATCTTGGTTGGGTGGGAGTGGCTGCTGCTGATACTACTACCGATACAGCTACTACTATTACTACTACTGCTACTAAGAAGAAGAAAATGATAACTCTTCTTCCGTAAATCTTTATCTCGTTTCTCAGATTCTAACTCATCCAACATCAATTCTGGTGTTTCTGGCACGATTCCAAGTGCTCCTACTATTATAGGTACGACCCAAAATTTAATGTTCCTTGTAAACTCTAATAGATGCCTTAGTATTTTTTTTTAGATTGCACTGTATTATTGTTGCTACATTTTCTTTTTCTCCAGTTACTGAATAACAACTGTGTCCCACTTGCCAGCCATTAAGGGGACCCAAGCTACGACGACAACAACAATAATAATAATAATTCATCATTATTTTTAGCTATCTCAAGAAAAACTTATGCCCTAATTTAATTATCGGAAGCGGTTTATAACAAATGACGTTGTTTTTTGTTTGTTTTGTTTTTTTTTACATTAAGGTTTACTCTGTACAAGGCGCGGAAGCCACTCAAGGTAGAGGGTTACATTAAGGGGTAGTTTATCTGAATAGAAGGGGAAGATAACGGTTAACACTAGACTTGAATAGGTTAAGATTGTAGTGATCAGGGAAACATCATCTTGGGAGACTGTTCCAAAGGACAGTGGTTCGTGGGAAGCTATTTAAGTGGAACTTACTTCTCTCCGATGGAGTACGGATGGAATATGGGTGGCAAGCTACTATGTAAGTTGCATGACGGGTGTTAGCCGTGAAGTTTAGACCTGGCGTAACCAAGTTGGTCCGAGCACTTTCCATGGTGTTAGACATAGAACAGTGAGAGACTCGCCACATCTCTCCTGTGAGAGAGAGAGAGAGAGAGAGGGGGGGAGGGAGAGAGAGAGAGACATTGGACTCAAGACTGGAAAGTGACGACTGGGCAGCTCCCGTCTAAATATAGCAAGAGTACTCCATTTTCGGTCTGATCTGGCTTTTATAAAGGTAGAGGTTTTTTCGCTTTGTCATTTTTTCAACTGTCTACATCGACAAAAACCTGACTCAAAATTCTAGTCACATGAAAGCATCTCAGTTCGATATACAGTCCTAATTTCAACCAGTTTTTTTTTTTTTTAATTTTGTCTGTCCATGTTCCAAGGGAGCTCACATCAACCGGAACGTGTTATTATTTGAACACGTCTTTGAATGCAAACATCTTTGAATTTAAACATGTATTCTTCGAAAGTAAACATGTTTGAATTCAAAGATGTATTCTTTGAATGCAGCTATCTTTGAATTCTAACATATATTCTTTGACAGAAAGCATCTTTGAATCCAAACATGTATTCTTTGAATACAAACATCTTTGAATGCATCTCAGTTTAAAATACAGTCCCAAATTTGCCCAGTGATTTTTTAAATTTTGTCCGTCCCTGTTCCAATGAAGCCCACATCAGCAGGAACATTTATTTTCTTAAGACCTACAAGCGGGTTATTATTTCAAAAATATTTTACTGTTTATCTCCGCATTTTTAAGCTCGAACATACATTTGAATTTTAAGATTGTTTTTCTTTTTGCATCAATGTTACTCTTTATTTTTTTAATGTTGATTAAAAACGGCTTTGAGCACATGAAGTTTGTAGGTCTTAGAGAGAACTGTCTTTCTTTGAATCTCGTGGACTGGCACTACATAACCACGATTTAAATATTGTATTATATAAGAGAAAACATCACCACATAACTTGAGGACTTTTAACAGCAGCAACAACTAAAATGATAGCATATAGAACTCGAATAGAAAATAATAACATAATGAAGGTATTAACGTTCCACACTAGTTCGAATAAAAAGGTTAGGATTGATGCCTCAATCAATATTAGAAAGTTTAATAAAAGTGTAAATGAAAAACGTATTTTCCTGAAAAAATGTTTTACGAGAAAGATTTTATAAATTTCAACCGAAAGCAGTACTAGCTGCTCAGTCAATGAATGTCAAATGTTTCCTTATAAGGAAATGGATAATATTACTATTTATCATAAGTTTTTACATCGAATATTCTTCGAGCATTTTATTTCATGCAAGGCAATAAAATCAATAAGACACAAACGTTTACTGAGTGCGAAAAAATAAGAATGAATTAAGAAGACAAAATCTAACGATTAGCGTTGCATTTAAAGCAAGAGGCCGGAAGAGAGTTCCACAAGTGCAAGAGAAGAAACTGTTAGCATAAAACTTACGGTTACATCTAGCCATTTCAACTGTAAAATGATGAGACTTTTCTGCCAATCTAAAATTGCGCTTAAATTTGTAAAGTCGAGGTAGCAAAGAGGAAAGCTTATCAGAACAATTACCATGAAAATATTTATAGAAAAGACGTAGGGAAGCTACACTACGACGGTGGGAAAGAAGCTGAAGCTGAGATGCTAGGTCAGGACCGATAACATTGCAGATTCTTCTTTGGATTTTATCAGGAATCTCTAAATGAACAGCAGAAGTACCAGACCAGATGTGACAGTGCATGGACGAATGGTAGACTTACAAAATGTGTAAGATAGATTCTGTCGAGAAAATTTTCGCGCGACACAGTGGACCGAAATTCAGAGCAGCAGACCTAGGAATTGATTCAATCTAATCTTTCTAATTCACGGAAGACGTTAGCCCAAGAAGGCGTAGTGAGTCACTGTTCTGGAAGTTAGCATCAGTCATACTGATGAAAGGCGGAAAATGGTTCTTTAAAGCGATTAAAAGAGAGCTATTTCATTTTGGAGGTATCAAAATTAACAAGCACTTTCTTGCCCCAGTTAACAACGGATTGTAGGTTATTTTTGACATCAGATGGTAATTTGACTGTACCAAACTGATTAGACTTACTATTAAAATAAGAGTAAATAGTTGTGTCATAAGTATAGATACCGAGTTGAGAACTGATGTCATAGATCGTTGATGAAAATTAAGAACAACGCACCTTCAAGGATCGGAAGACACTTGTATTGATGGAAAAAAGATTTAGAAGAATGGCCGTTTAACATAACTTTCATTTCGCGATTTGATAAGAAAGACTGAGTTCAAAAATTCGTCGAGAAAATACCATAACCTTTCAACTCGTGAAGAAGACCAATATGCCAAACTCTGTCAAATACCTTCGAGATATCGAAAGCAACAAGCCGAGCTTCACTATTCTTATGGTATTTTGGATAGACTTTTCCAGTAATAACGACTAACAAATGAGCTGTTGATCTACAGAAGCGAAAGCCATTTTACGATTTGTGTACTTTAAATCTATGGATTATTTCTTTTATTTCTATTAAAACATAAACTATTCGAATTTCGTGATGAAACATTTTGACAATTGTTTGACGATTTTTCTTCTTTATTCTTATTTTATGCTACTAATTTTAATTTATGCTACTAATTTTAATTTATGCTACTAATTTTAACTACCGGACTATAATCAATGAAGAAAGAGGTGATAAAAATATCTAAAAGTAAGATGAAAAAACAAGAGGAACTTTTTTATCTGTCTATATTTCCGAG
Source organism: Acanthosepion pharaonis (assembly GCA_903632075.3). Classification (NCBI taxonomy): domain Eukaryota; kingdom Metazoa; phylum Mollusca; class Cephalopoda; order Sepiida; family Sepiidae; genus Acanthosepion; species Acanthosepion pharaonis. The sequence continues at coordinate 160,199 of CAHIKZ030003863.1, read as the reverse complement.
ATGAGGCATTTTAATTATTTAACTTTTTCGGACTATTGTCCTCATCTTCGTTGCCATATTCATGACGCTTCCATCGTTGTACGCTCCGGCCTTCTTCAGTTGACTGGAAAAAGTTTTAGTACGAAAATTTGTTTAAAAAGCCATTGCACTGATATCTCGTCCATTTATAAGGAGAAAAAAAAATAATGTCAATTGTTTATTGGTGAATTTTGAAATCATTGTGAAAATTATGTTAGCTTTTATTACTAAATTCAATGTCTTCTCAATAAATTTGATATTAACCACCCGAAGTTGTTGAAATCTTTAAGATTCCAGCAGGAATAAATTTTATGTGTCTCCGCTTATCAATCGAACAAAACAGCTCTGCCCATATCGCTAACATTATTTACTTGCACTCCCTCCACTAAAATTATACAGAAACCTTAGAGAGTTATGAACATTTATCAAATGAAGAAATTTGAAACATCAGAAATGTGGTTCTACAGAAGGATGCTGATAATGTCATGAAGTTAACATTGCCGGTCAATTTAATCTTCTTAATTAACACCATTTTCATTCTTCTAAAATCTCTTGTGAAATTCTTAGTTTTTTTTTCTCTTGTTCTTAATCGATGCTTTCCCGAACGCTACAATGTTAACTTCATCAAATCAAGGGTCACTCGTTACTTATGTTACGTATTTCACGATGCACTAAAGACCGTATCAAAGACAATTACATCTTATAAACAACTAAATGTGTTAATAAAAACCTTGAGTATTTATTGAATTACATGTTTATTCGATGTAACCACTTTTATTCGCAATAAGGGATCGGAATCTGTGACATGCACACAACAATAAAGTTTTTTTTTTTTGCAGAAAATGGAAGCAAAAAGGACACTTATATTTAGCATCAGAAATACTTGAAATTTCTAAGGTATATAATGAGGAAAGAGGGCTTGGAAAATTTGACACTCACAGGACATTGAAGGTAAAGAGAAAAACAAGACATCTTCAAGGAGATTGTCCAGTATTCATTGCCATATAGGAGGACTGATATCACGTAATAGTTCAGTATTCTTTTCTATGTTTCTAACGAAATGTTTTTTTCTGTTTCTTAATACTCTGATTAGCCATGGTTGACAGAACAGCGTTTAGAAGAGATAGCGAAAAGACAAACTTTACTAAGAGCTACAAATAACAGGAAACTGCGGAGAGCCATGACCGTCCACAGACTGAAGAGACACGCCACATAGAAGAATAAAATTCCTATGAAAACTTAATTTTCTCGGTTCGCATAACGCAAATTTGGCTCGTATGACAAATATACCATAGATTTCTATAATTTGTAATGATATTTTTTAACTAACGTTCACCTAATCCAAGTCTCAAAAGCCACTCAAGATAGAGGATTATTGAATGAGTTGTGTAATGTTAATTTAAGAGTATAAAGTAAGAAGTGATAATTATGAAGACATAGAGAATAGTTAACAACTGACCCTTTGCTAAATAATAGTTTAGCAGACTATTATATTTAGGGGAAGTATATCTCGGCTCCGACTTTTGGAGATTGACATTCGGGGTCAGATGTGAGCCATAATAGGGAAGTCGATTTTGATTGGCTGAGCTAGCGTGGGGAAGATAGATAGGACAAAGGTTTCAGCGATTTGGTTCTTACTCGTCAAGCGATGTAGACGTGTCCGAAACGGCTCCCCAGTGAGAGCCATGATCCCCACTGGATAGTTAGATAATGTACATGTTGACGTGAGTAATAAAAATAATTAAGTTAAAATTCTCCTTGTTTGAAGTCTTTCATTGCTGAACCAAAACAGTTAGCGATCGTCGGCCGAGAGAAGACAAGATGAGACCACCTCCACAACGGAGGTTATGCAACACCTTGACCTGAAAAAGTCAAGTGTCTGAGGTAGAACCTATGCGAGAGTTTATTCCAGAAAGCAGTTGTAGGGTAAGATTAAAATAACTTATTTGGTTGTGTATGATTTTATTATGCAACTCACAGGCTGTTCTTTCATATTGTAAATAAATATACAGGATGTCCCAAAAAATTTGATATCATTTTAAAAGCAATTATCTTGAAAAGTACTAATTCTAGCTGAATGAAATTGAACAGTTTAGGCGTTGAACATCATAAGTTTATTATGGGACCGATTTCATAAGTGTTCATTATATACACCGCCTGTGACACGGCACACGTCAAGTCGGTAGTTAAGCTCTTTCCAAACACGCTGTAGCATGTCTCCAGTAACATTATCTAGTGCGGAAATGATTCTCTGCTTGAGTTCTTCAATGCTATTAGGAAGAGGGGTGGGACATAGACCAATCCATTTATATATCCCCATAAAAAGAAATCATACGGGAATATGTCTGGTGACCGCGGTGGCCATTTCATCAGAAAACTGTCTTCATCTCCACCAAGCCCGATCCATCTCTCTGGCAGATTCTCATTGAGATAACAAAAATAAAATTAAATATAAAATCTTGATCTGTTTCTATACATTCTGTGAAAATTTGAGTTTATTTCAACAAGAATTGCCAAAATTATTGGCCTGCGAAATGATCTGAAATTTTTTGGGATACCCTGTATATGTAGGGCGTTGTTGAAGGCTCTACATATACATATTCCTAACGTTCCCAGAATACGACTGATTCCATGAAAGTCGCCATTACCCGAATAATGTCCAATAATAATAGAGACCATGGGAGGTTTGCCTGTCACCGTTTCCGGTCCCGTATTTAAGCCATTGTTGCGACTGAAGCTGGTTACATAGAAGAAACATGTAATTCGATCAATACTCAAGGTTTGTATTACTACATTAATACATCGTAAGATGTAGTTGTTTTTCTTACAGTCTTCAATGTGTGCTGAAATACCTTACTAAACATATAAAGGATAAGTAACGACTGACAGTTGATTTGAAGAAATTAACATTGTAGCGTTTGGGAAAGCATCGATTAAGAACAAGGGTAAAAAATCCTCTAAGAATTTCACAAGAGATTTGAGGAGAATAACAATGGTAATAAGTAAGAACATTGGATTGATCGGCAAATTTAGACTGCGAAAAAGATACGGAATATCAAGAACATTGGCTACAGACACGAACAAAAAAAAAAAAGAAAAGAAAAAAAATACGGGGGAAATAAATATTCGTACACCATGATTTTTTTTTTTATTTATCATAGTTATATTTTATAAAAGAATTTTATAACCCATACAATATTTGTATACCATGGCGAAATGCTGAAGTATGCAAAAAAACAAAACCAAAAAAACCCCCCCAAAAACCCAGAAAAATTTGTTGTATTAATGAAATTATACGAAATTAAAAAAAAATTGGAGGCAAAAAAGTATTAGTATAACATTATAATACCTATTTAATACTTTGTGGCATTTCTCTTACTCAATTCAACACTAATCAGTCTCTTCTATGAAGTTCATTGGATTTTCTTGTATTTTGCGCTGAATTCTTTTCATTGATCTGGGAGAAATCTTGCGTGGTGGACCAGATCTCGATTTGTTCTCAACAGTTTTTACCTTTTTATACTTAACAGAACGAATAGTAGGAAATGGTATATTCCGGATATCTGCTATTTTCCTTTAGCGTTTGCCTTCCTTCCAATGTTTGGTGATCAATTCTTTTTGTCAATTTGATAGTTCCTTGCCTTTCCCCATGATGATAATTATTGAATTATTGTGTGTGATTTGTGTGAAGAGATAAGCTCGTATTAAAAATGAATTACGGACTATTCTAGATTGTTCCGGCAATAAGATAATTGAAAGAATCTAGCAAAACCTTACAAAAAATTATGTAAATAAAAGTAATTTAAATCTTTTGATATTAAAGACATATTTTGTATTAATACGTTTTTCACCTCGAACTTTTATAAATAACACATAATTTCACTCATAGTAAAGTTTTCTAATTGTTTTTGCATATTGCAGCATTATGCAATCGTGTAGAAATATTGTATGGATTTTGAGTTTTTTCATAAGTTACAACTATGTTAATTAAAAATTTCATGGTGTACGAATATTTATTTCCCCGACTGTATAAATACTGATACACATTCCAGCTTTATAAAATTATTAAATACACCACAAAAAAAGGTATAACCATTAAAGAAAAAAACAAGATATTAAATAGATACTGAGTAATGGGACCAGATTGTTGGAAATTGCAAAAATGTTGAACAGAGATCAAAGAAAAATCAAAAAACAACTCGAAAACATTGGCAACAACGGATTGATTTCCAAATTTTCACCAGTATCATTTTTCTTTGAAAGTTATATCTTACGATTCATGGCAACATTTCTCTTTCTCTTTCTCTCTCTCTTTATATATAAAACAAAAACAAGAACAAAATCTACTTCCATACCTGATGATGTCTGTAGGAACAGACGAAATCTTGTAAAAAATTAAAAAGACCTTATGCAACTGGAATTTATAAACAGGGATCATATCATTCATATACAGGTTCGGGGTTGGTGTATCTTATTTATATTGTTTGCGATGATGTATTCTCGCCATTTAAATCATTAACCTCTGTATTTGTTTTTGTTTGATTTTTTATATATATATATATATATATATATATATATATATATATATATATATATATATATATATATATATATAATATAAAAAAATATGTATCAATAAACATACCGTTATATATTTATCTACAAGTATGATAAGCAATTCTTAAGTTGTGTAATGAAAGATTAAATCAGCCAAAATAAGTTGTTGTAAATGTTTCTAATAAGAAATGAATGAACTGAAATTTATGTGGTATATTTATCAGGTAAATATAGCCTGACAATTTTACAAGCATTTAATTTTATGAAATCTCATCAAATTTTTTCTTGAATGGAAAAACTTATTTTCCTAATAAATAATTTTAGAAGGCTTTTTGGAAAGCGGAGAATTTTAAAGTTTTTTTGAAAAGCGGAGAATTTTAAAATTTTTTTGAAAAGCGAACAATTTGAAAGTTTTTTGAAAATCAGAGACTCTTAGAACTTTTTGAAAAAAGCCGATATAATTGCAGAGAACCTGTAAAGAATTAATTTGGAATAATTTTAATTGTCTTTCTGAATTAAATAAAATTTCAGTTGAAAAAGTGATTTTTGAAAGATTTTTTAAAAATTTATCATTTCATTTGAAAAGTTATAAAATTCTTTTATTATTATTATTTTATTTCCTTTTCTGGTGTGTACACATTTCGTTTCGGGTCCCGCCCAGAGATCTAAAGTTAGAAATGGCATCATGACTTTTTCCACTGACAAAAAAAAAAAAAAAGAAAAGAAAATATTTTATATAGATAAAATCCTCCGTAAGGTGTGGGTTGTACGCGTGAAAACAATTTTTTTGTATTTTTTTAAGGCATGGACTTCCAGGAATCCCTTCAATTAGTCTACTGGAATCTTTTCTAACGAATCCATGAGCTCCAATTATAACAGGGATTTTTGATGTTGCCATGTGCTACATTTTCGAGATTTCGATTTCAAGGTCCTTGTATGTTGATAGCTTTTTGAAGATCTTCAAAGATACACTACAGTCCGCAGGGACTGCCACATCAATAAGGATGCACTTTTTTTTTTGTTTGCGGTCTCTAATAACAATATTATTATTATTATTGGTTTTCTTAATACCAATTTTATATAAATATTAATTTGCATAAAAAACTAAAAATACCAATTATTTTATATATAAATTTGGATAAGTTGTCTTCTCGGTTATTGTAAATATTGGTCTTTAAAAACTGGTTTTGCATATCGATTGCCATTGAAACCTCTTTATCTATGCAATCGCCGGGTGTCGTTTTAACATTTTGTTTACCTTTGGGTGAGAAGATGCAGAATTAGCCTCACGTTTAAGCACTCTGCAAATGGAATCAGCAAAATGATTTCGAATTATGGCAGAGATACTTAACTTCACCTTGTCGTTCTTGAGGAAGGCTAAGTCAGATTAGTTTTCGAGATTACCATAGTTGATTAAAAAAATCTCTTTTACATCAACTATGGTAATCACCTCTAAAACATCTAAAAAACAAATCTTCCGAGTTTTATATGCGAACTTGTAGTATGTAACAGGTTAGGCGATTGACAGTAGGCGATTATGGCTCTCCACAGATTCCTTTCCTTTATTAGCTGCGAAATGCCATGACTTCCCGGGAAACCTAGTTTCTTGTTGCTTTCTCTACGGTTTGGATCTCAGAATTTTCCTTCTTTCAGACTGGCCGTCACCTAGGTTAGAAAGCCCAGTTTACCCTACTATTTAACCTCTATCTGTGGAGGAAAAAATATCTTCGTGGCCGTTCTAAGGGCACTGGTGCGAAAGTGAATGAAATAGTCAAAGCCGGAATTTGAATCCAGCTCGCCGAGTTCACTTTCCGCGTCGATAAATGTAACACTCCCAGAAAATTCCGACTCCATCATACGGTTATATTCAATATGAAATGGAGGATTTTCTATGCCATCGAATATGGTACACTTCGCTGATGATATCATGTAACACAATAAAGCCTGTCTTGGTTAAGGCGATGGATATTGTCAATTAACCCCAGTGGTTATCAATAACCTAACATTGTATTACAACGACCTACAAAATCAGAGTAAAATTTTATTTAAATATTTCTGAGGAGTCGTTTGTGAAATCGAGTTCGCGAATGGGAAAAGGTATGTGAAAGTTATTATTTTTCAAAGAAAGGAACGTTACTCGGAAATAATTGGCCTGTGAAAAAGTAATGGTCATCATTTATCTGCAATAAAATGGCAATAAATATTTTATATTTGCAATAAATTATATTTGATTACCTTGTCTGCTCTTTTGCAGGTTGATCGTTCGATTCGTCAACTATTATACATGTAGCTATTTTGATCAGTCATTAGTCTTCAGGAAAATGGAAACAAAAAGGACATATAGCCAGAATGAGAAAGAGACAGCTTAAATTTCTGGGAGACATAATGAGGAAGGAGGGCTTGGAGAATGTGACACCCCCAGGACACCTCGAAGGCAAAAGCGACAAGAGAAGGCAGTGGGTCACCTACCAAACGAGCTTGTTTGAAAGGCTGGCAGAACAGGTGGTGGGATCGATTGATTGACTGAGTTTTTTTACGGCTTATCAACCCTTTATGAGTTATTTAAAGCCGATATATATTATGGTTGCAAAAATAATTCTTTATTTTTTACAATTGAATATAGCATTATCAGTTTTCATTTCGAATAACAATGATTTTATTTCCGGACAGAAGTCCCATTATTCATACCATAGCTGGTGAATGGGGGGGATACTTTTCCCAAGAGTTTATGTGCGTAACTGAATGCAATGAACTCGACTAGAGATCGGGAGAGGAAGAGATGCATTCATATTTCCTCACATCTGAAGAAGAGATTTCTCGCTTAAAGTCTCTTCTTCATATGTGACGAAATTGTCCAGCATTCACTGACATACAGGATATCAGGTATTACATACCAATTTATTAGTCTTTAAGCGTTGATACCAAAATGTATCATTTAGTATTAATGATTCACTTGATGCTAGTGCTGTACTGATTACTAATGATGATATCCACTATAGTCTGTTGATTCAACGTTCGAAAGTTGATTAAAAACGTAATTATCTTTCATTGTACGTAAGATTAATTATATATAAATCTTTTATACAAGTTAGTGCGGTGTAGTCCTGGCTATCACAATAAAACTACACTCGGCAGCAAGACCTCTGATCGGGGGATTGGAGTTTTTGAGGAGCATGGAACCATCTCTTAATTGTTGTTCCCAGGTCCACACTGACCCAGGGTGGTAGTACCTGTTAGGGTTCCAGCTATGGGCAAATAGTAAAGCACGAAACAAACAAAGAAAAAAAACATTGAGAAAGTATAAAAGTACATATTTATTTTAAAATGAACAACAATACCTATTTAAAGCAAAATAACCAGCAATACATTTTATAGTAGAACTACTAACAACACTTATTGATAGTAAAATCACCATCAATACATTTATGCGTAGTTGAAGGCAAGAAACTGCGTTCAAAATATTTAGATTTCTGCATTAAATAACCAATAGAGGTTGATATACCGCTAAACAAAATCAATCAACCAAAAAACCAATATGAAAAAACTCTTTCATTTCATTAATCCATATAGTATCCTACAATTTCTTAAATCAAACTGTATTTCCAAATATAACTTCATCAAAACTACAACATAAAACACACATATCACTGCCTCTAGTAATTATGTCCACACAAACATGTATATGCACGAAAGCTGTGTATCATTTACCATGTATTCAACTGTGAAAGCAGAATAATATATATCATAATTTTATTACTTCCAAGTTCCCAAGAAAATTCAATTTCGGCTTTAAATGACCCATGAGGAGTTGATATGCCGTTAAACAAACAAATTAGTGCGGTGCCCCATTCTCTGTATAGAAATAGAAAGTATACATAACATACAAAAAGACGAGAAGGATGTTCACATTATCGAAGCCTAAGCACGACAACCAACATCAAGTGACCAGGAAATATGATACTAGCTCATATTCAAGTTTCAATAGCGTTATATATATATATATATATATATATATATATATATATATATATATATATATATATATATATATATACATATATATACATATATATACATATATATACATATATATATACATATACATATATATATATATACATATATATATATATATATATATATATATACATATATATATATATATATATATATATATATATACATATATATATATATATATATACATATATATATATATATATACATATATATACACATATACAATATATATATATATACATATACATATATATATACATATATATATACATATATATATATATACATATATATACATATATATATATACACACACACATATATATATATATACATATATATATATATACAAATACAAATATACATATATATATACATATATATATATATATATATATATATATATATATATATACATATACATATATATACATACATACATATATATACATACATATATATATATATATACATATATATATACATACATATATATATACATACATATATATGTACATACATATATATGTACATACATACATATATATGTACATACATACATATATATGTACATACATATGTACATACATACATATATATACATACATATATACATACATACATACATATATATATATATATATATATATATATATATATATATATATATATATATGATATTTAAAGATACTGGTGTGGGAATGCCTAGCGGCTCGGACCGAGGAGTTCGAATTCCAGTCGGATTCATTACATTCACTTACGTGTTCATATCCTTGGGAAAGGTATGAATCTTCTTCTTCTCCCTCTAGCTATGGGTAAATAGCAGGACAGACTAAGTTCTATAGCCTTGGATGGCAACCGGTCTAGGAGAAAGAAAACTCTGAATTCAAATAGGCCTGGAGAAACACCACTTCTACTGCAGCTGTGGTAGATGTGGTACCTTTACAACCCTAAGTGTAACGGGATTCGCGAATAGCCTTTTATATTGAATCTTGTTGGTTCAGAAATTTTTTCATATTTTTATTCTTGCTTTTTTCACTTTTTTTTTCAATTTGCTTCTGTTACGGATTTGTGTAACTTGAAGGAAATTGATAAAATCGTTTCAAATATTAGGTTGGCCAGAAAGTCTTGACTCACTTAGGAAGCAGAAAGAAAACAAAATTTTATGGAGCAACACCAACATTTATTCTTCAAAATAAAGTCCATCATTCTGGACGATCTACTGCCAGTGATTAGCCAGCATCCGAATCTGTCCCAGATACCCAGTCCGCTGGCTTTGAATCAAAAAACTGTAAACAAGCTTCCTTCACTTCATTAAAAGTATTGAATCGCTGGTCGCGAAGGAAATGTACCATTGAGCGGATTAGGCCATAGTCACTCAGAGCAGCATCGGGACTGAATGGTGGATGTGGAAGATTCTGAACACCGTCCATCTGTTTGAACTTCTCCTTACTCAACCTGACAGTTTGTGGCCTCACATTGTCTTCCTGAATCAAAGCCCGACCTCGATTGACCAAAGCAGGATACACCTTCTTTAGTTTGTCGTACATGCGGTCTAGCTGCTGGCAGTACAGTTTAGGCGACCGTGTGGAACAAATCGCAATGCAGTACTCCTTGGAAATTCCACCAGACAGAGATCAAGATTTGTTGTTTTCTTTCCGATGTGAGTCAGGACTTTCTGGCCAACCTAGTAATTCTTTCGCGTGGTGTTTTGCGTTTAAAGAAACTTCTTGAACTCCATCAGTGGTTCTTAACACGTTGATTTCCAGAGGTCATTTCCGAAACAAACAACTTCATAATGACCAAATTAGGCAATCAAATATTTTTATGAGTTGACTGATGCCAAATGAAGTCTTAACATTGTTTTACACGAAAAAAATATCATGGCAAATAAACTCGTTGTTGGCGCCCGAAGATGAAAATCCATCAGCACGAGATAACTCGTAGTCGGCGTCACACTAAAATCTACCAATCTTGTAACTGGCAGTTAAAGTGTTAAAATGGGGTGGACACTATTTGGCAGGGTGGGGTTTGCTAATTTTGGCGGACTCCAAAAAGATAACAAATAATTTTTTTTTATTTTTATTTATTTATTTCTTTTTGCTGATGTACAACTTTTACCTTCATTTTCCAATTCAGCAAATGATTCTTATCATAAAATAAAGATAGAAATAAAAAAAAAAACATAGAAACATGAAACTTCATATCAGCTAGATGTTCCAGATCAAGATCGCTCTCAGCAGTAAAATGCCTTGCATTTCAAAGTTGAGAACAAGATACAACGGCCAAAGAATGAAATAGTTTTATTAGTAACTAGCCTAGAAGCCGTCCTTCAGGCGGACTTTAGGATAGCTGCTGCGGAGGGTTTATAAGTTATAAGAATTTAGAAATAATAAAATTATTTTATCTTTATTTGACACTTTAATTCGGCATAATCTTTCTTCGTATACGCAACCGATCACCGTAGTTTATTTATATTTATTTTGCGCGCAATTTTCATTTTCTTTTAAAATCACCATTCTTTATGATCCCTTCACATTAAGTCACTCTTCAAAGACATAGGGAACACGAATTATGTAATATTTCGAATACGTCACAGTAGGCGTGATAGAAAAAGAAAAGAAATGAGCAACGTACCATGAATCGCTTGAGTTTTAATTACGACGTTGCAATTGCGACAAACAGCGAAAGTAAATTTAAAGCTTTAATAAAAAATTTTTTTTAAACCTTTCACTCTGTTCGATATTTAAATTTAACTTTAAATGAGTTATTTATTTCATTTTTAATTAGGTTTTGACTACATTCGTGACTACCTGTTATTTCAGGTTGCTTATGATTCGTCGAGATCAAAAAAACGGACGGACGGATAGACGTACACTGCGCTTTATTTATTTATTTATTTAGATAGATAGATAGATAGATAGATAGATAGATAGATAGATAGATAGATAGAAGAAAAAGAATAAAAGATAGAAGATATGTTGATAATGACTTTTAATTTTGATGTTTGAAAAATTTCAACATCCCCTTTTTTACACCTGGTTTTTAATATTAAATTTGACAAATTTTAAACTCTTCTAAAAATTTATTGAGATTAAGGGGATGCAAAAAGATTTCAATACGTCAAAGAGGTGCTTGCCTTGTAAAAGGTTCAGAACCGTTGATCTACGCAAAAAATAATTATTCAAATGTATTATGATCAAGTAGCTTCAAGTCGAACATGAAAACGTCATATAATACAATAATGTAAACGTGATAAGGTCATTATATATAACGTGAAGAATGTCTCAAAAACGAAACTGCTCCCTTTTGATCATCTGAGAGAACCTCTGTTTATATTCTATCAGCATGGTTGATGCTAACCACCAAAATAGGGACTGAGACTAACATTTTCAGCTGACAAGATTATATTGATTCAATTGCTAAGTCTGCAGCTAAGAAAGTTGGTTCACTATGTGATACTAGACAATTTTCCTCACCAGAATTTATCTTAAATATCTATAAGTCTACCATTTGTCCATACTTCGAATATTGCTGCCACATATGGTCTGGTGCTCCTGCTATATATTTACAGATTCTTGATTAGATGCAAAAAAGAATCTGCAATGTTATTGGTTCTAACCTGGCATCTTGGCTTCAGTCACTTTCCCACCCGCTAATGTAGCTATTCTGTGCCTTTTCTATAAATACTTTTATGGCAATTGTTTTGATGAACTTTCCGCTACGGTACCAAAACTTTATGAATTTAAGCGCAGTACTAGATTAGCGGCAAGGTCTCTTCATATTACATTTGAAATCTTTAGCTGTAACCGTAAGTTCTATGCTAACAGTTTCTTCTATCTCACTTGTGGAACTCTTCTCCGCTTTATTGCTTCCCAGTCAACTTTGATCTTCAACAATTTAAATGCTATGTCAAGCGTTATCTACTGGATTAATTCTTGTTCATTTATTGTCCTCTCTTCCTTATTAGTAGATTTTTTTCCTCATATTCTCTAACACTCAGTAACCTCTTGCGTCCGCCTGGTGTTATGCTTAATTTAGGGTGAAATAATTTTTAAAAAAATGAGACAAAATGAAAAAGCTTTTTAATGACAACATGTTTCACTTTCGTGTCCATTTTTGTTTGAATTCTCTATAATACTAACACGCATATATACTTTTATAACTTCAAACATTATTTTTCGTGGGTAACCATATTTGAAAAGACGTGCCGTTTTTGTTTTTTTTTTTAAGTCTGCCAGGTTCTTCACCCGAGAAAACTTCATAAAGAAATGGTTGACGTAATAAATACTGTTCAAATAAAATGAAGTGCCTGCTCAAATATGGGTATCTATAAAAAATAACGATGGAAGTAATAAATATGGCGGATTAAAATCCATTAATTCTGATTATATATATATATATATATATATATATATATATATATATATATATATATATATTAACTAATTTAACTGATTTAAAATATTTTTCTTTTTTCTTTTAGCTACACAGTAATAACCATGTTTCAAAATGGAAATTAAAAACTTTAAATTTAATTATATAATTAAATTAAGCATTAGTTCCGGTTCATCTTCAAGCGAATATTGAATATTGAACAATGAAAATAGTGTACATGATACCGCATCTCCGAAACATATATATATATATATATATATATATATATATATATATATATATATATTAATAAATAGACATATCCCTACGTTTGGTGTGAGACACGAGTTTCGTTGGTTACCCAACTCATCGGAACGAAAGTCGAGTCGCACATCAAACGTAGGTATATGTGTATTTATTAATATATATATATTTCTTAGCTCTGTTTAATCACATTGAGCACTATTATGTCTACACTTCTTGGTTAAATTTGGTAATTATTTATTTGCTTACCAACGTTTTGCACGCAATCACGCGCGTATACGGTCGCTAATAACTAGTTATCTCATTTACATAACCCTATACCTACACACACATATATGTAAAATTAATATTATATACACACACACATATATATCTAGATATATATATAACATTAATTAATTATATATATATACATACAAACATATATATATAATATTAATTAATTATATATATATACATACAAACATATATATATATATTAATTAATTATATATATATACATACAAATATATATATATATATATATATATATATATATATATATATATATATATATATAGAGAGAGAGAGAGAGAGAGAGAGCATTGTATTGTAATTATTTACATTGTTCAGACTGTTATCCTCATCTTTTGCTGCTATGTTTAGGACGTTTCGGCCGTTGTACACTCAACTTTCTTCAGTTGATTTTAATTTCTAACTGAAGCCTTTATTTTACACCGAACACACACACAATTATAATATATATATATTTATATATATATATATATATATATATATATATATATATATATATATATATATATATATATATATATATATATATATATATATATATATATATATATATATATATATATATATATATATATATATATATAAATATATATATATATATATATATATATATATATATATATATATATATATAATAACTTAAAAAGAGTCTGACGTGTATAGCCATCAGAAAGAAATATGCTAGAGCGTTTCAAAACAAAGAATTCCTTTCAGGTATACACAGTCCGACCAGTAATATAAGTATCATGTCTTTAAGCAATCGACAGGTAGTCAGCAGCTGTAATGCGAAAATGCGAGCTTGTGTTCCCCCGGGAAAGACCAAGATGGAAAAAATTAGGTGAAACTGATTAGCGTATGCCTGGTGCGCGAACACCGCCTATGTTGTTTTTTTTTCAATCTTTGTCTTTCCTGAGGATATAAAAGCTCCCATTTTCGCATTACAGCTGCCGACCGCCTGATGATTGCTTAAAGGCATGAACTTTATAGTAGTGGTCGAACTATTTACCTCTGAAAGGTGATTCTTTACATATATATATATATAATGAATAGAGTACAATTCCAACGTTCGTAACATTCAGTTTAAATGAGGGCTCAATACAAAGTAGAGCAATATTCTTTATTTTAGAATATTACATCAAATCAGGTTTTAAACCGCTACAAAATTGCAGTCGTGTTTTGATGGCGTTTTTCACTAGAGTTATTTACTAACGCCTGATGAGATGCGTTGATTTGCATCGAAACACGACTGCAATTGTGTAGTGTTTTTCGACATGTTTTTGATGTAATATTCTAAAATAATATATATATATATATATATATATATACTTGTAGGAAACATATATGACAAAGTGGAAAAAAGTTCTCGTGTTTACATTGATGGGACGCCACATGGGTATGAAAGAGAGACACTCAAATTTTTTTTATGTTTTTATATATATATATATATATATATATATATATATATATATATATATATAATATAATCCAATTCCATTTAGACTCATTTTCTTCCATCATCTTTGTTATTAAATATTCCACACTGTGAAAACAGAAGATCTGCCAAAAATGATGAAACGCTGTAAGAACCAGGACGCATATATATATATATATATATATATATATATATATATATATATATATATATATATATATAATAAATAATGTCAAGAAGAAAAACTGTTCTTAACCGACGCGTTTTGTCCTCTGAGGTGCATGAATTCAGAAAAAATAAATATCTGTAAAAAGACAATATGAATAAAGACAAAAGGAAAACTTTTCTTTACCAACACGTTTCGTTCTCTGATGAACTTTATCAAGGTAAATGCAATGATTTTATATTTTGCAAAAGTTATTTATAAACCGAATGTAAAAATATCGTTAGGTTTTCAAAATTTTTAAACTTAAGAACGTTCATAACTATACTCCAGGTTAACTGAAAATCAAGGAAAACTATGGATGCCACTAAGTGATATAACTCAGTGCTTAATAATCGGAAGTGAGTAAAATTTTGAAATTTACGCATCTCTTTATAAGCATGTTCATTCGTAAAATTAATTACAATGGAAACGGCTGGGGCGACCATTTTGGTAAGGGGCCTAAGAGTTAATTTTTATCCGCATATCAGTCACCTTCGGAAGGAGGTCAAACCGAGGTAGGGTTGGGGTGTCCGTTTCAAAGCGAATGATGGTATTCATGTGCACACATCGTCTGGTCAGTCACAACGAAAGATAGCTTTTGGTACCATAATATGTCATTAAGTGTCTAGAGAATTTTGTTTCATTTTATTTTATTTATTTTTTTATTTATTTCTCTCGTTTTTGAAACATGAAAACTCTTATGTAGCGAAGGAATCATATTTTAAAAAGATAATTATAATAATTATAATAATTATAATATATATATATATATATATATATATATATATATATATAGGATAAATGATGCAAAATTATTAGCTGAATTTTGATATGAAACTTTCATTGTATAATATTCAATTCGTGTGATTATTATTCACCACAAAATCAAGTGCATTGGCAAGGAAGAAGAGTATATTAAAATATCTGTAGTAGAAAATAAATTATTTTTAATCAATTGGCGTCAGACTTATTTACTTTATATATATATATATATATATATATACATTTATATATATTTATTTATATATATATATATATATATATATATATATATATATATATATATTATACATTCATATATATATACATTTATATATATATACATTCATATATATATATACATTTATATATATACATTTATATATATATATATATATATATATAAAATGTATAAATGATTAAATTGTCTTCTAAATTACGTCAAAAATAAAAATAACACTGGCATCTTATTTTAACAGATGTATTTACCAACGTTACACAAGAATATCTGGAAATAATAAAGAGTAAATTTATTCAATAAAAGTTGTCATTGGCTTCAACCACGGATCCACAGATGACTTCGGAATCTTCTGCAACACTTTTGGACGGCCTCCTTGTTTAAGTTGGTGAATGTTGCAATAATCCTTGTCTTCAGTTCATTTTTGGTGTTGCAGGGAGTTTTGTTGGACTCTCCCTCAACTGCGCCCCACGCATAATAACCAAGGGGTTTGCAGTCCGAGGAGTTAAGTGGCCAGATGTAAGGAGTGATGTGGTCGCAGAAATTGTTTGACAGCCATCACTGGGTTCTCCTGCTTGTATGGCATGGTGCAGAGTCCTATTGCCAGATATCGGATCTTCCAAGAGCCACCCTTAGAGCATCCCTACCCTCTTGATATGGGCCTTGGTTTTAAGTCTGAAACACTCACCAACAAATTCAGTTCTTTTCTTATCGAAACGATCATAGTGAGTTTTTCGAGCTTCCGTACCTTCATAATCACCACTAGACTCATTTAAATCTTTTCAAAGACTCTGCACTGTTCTTAGATTGGCACCTAAACACTCTAAAATGCTTACATTGGTGTTTCTGACGCGGATGCCAAGTAGTACATCATGCTGTTTCTAAATTTCTGGCGGAGTGAATTGCGTTATGGAACTCTTTTTCTCACAGACGCAGCCCAACCGACCTTATATATATATTGGGGACATTTTATATTCCAATTAATGTCCTCATCTTTGTTTTTTGCGATAAAAACAATAAAGACGAGGATAATAATCCTAATCTAAATAGCGTAAATAATGATAAAGCCTCCTCCCAGAAATCCCAACAAAAAAGTGGGAACATTTTTTTGTGACAGGTTTCGTTCTTTAGAACTTCATCAGAATATAGTGATGTTTAGGTCGATGTAATTGCATATGAGCATGAAGGAGAAGGGATGCTGAAATTTTAATCTTTTAAATTAAATTTTTATATAAAATTTATATATAATTTTCTCTCTCTCTCTCACTCACACACACACACACACACACACACACACACACACACACACACACACACATATATATATATATATATATATATATATATATATATATATACTACAGTTAAAAAATTTGTGGCGATTTGGCCCCAAAAAGTAGTTGTTTTTGCAGTTTAAATAAAAGAAAATCATTATACATCGTTAAGAAGTTAGACATAATTTTTTAATAGAAATTATTATAACAAAATAAAAAAGGAGCGTTTTATGATTACATTTTGCTCTTCTCAAAATATCCTCCTTTAGCCTTGATCACTGCAGCACAATTTCGAAGATTTCTTTTTCTCATCTATCAAGTTCATCCAACGCTAATTCTGTAGGTTAATTCAAACTATTGAGCTGTAGTATATATATATATATATATATATATATATATATATATATATATATATATATATATATATGTGTGTGTGTGTGTGTGTGTGTGTATTAATATATAAACTCACATTATAGGAATATTATGGGTCAGCTATATTATCCAAAAATTTCTTCCAAGCTTAAAGTATCCAGTATGCTTAAATTCAAATGTATCAAGACAAATTGAAGGATAAGAGATTAAAAAGTGTTTGTTTATAATCTTCACATTCTACAACCTCACCTTTCATTCCCACACCTTATCATAAACATTTTAACACCCACTCTCTGTGTGGCTTCTAAGCCTTGTATTGGGTGACCTTTAGTATAAACAATAATTTTTAATTCATTTTCTTATTTATCGCTTCTTTTCTGAATTTAATCCTAGACGGGCTGCCAACCAAGGCTATAGGACCGACCTTTCCCAACGGTATTAGCACGTTAGTGAATATAATGATTCCTCAATCCGAGTTGGTAACCACTACTCCACTGTGCCTCCATACATACATACACACACACATATAAGTGTTTGTGTTTGTATATATATATATATATATATATATATATATATATATATATATATATATATATATATATATATATATATATATATATATATATATATGTGTGTGTGTGTGTGTGTGCATGTGTGTGTGCATATATATGTATATATATTGGGCATCTCGACATGGTGTAATGGTTAGAAAGTTTGTCTTGCTAAATCAATTACGACTGAGTAGTGAGTTCGATCCTCACTGGGTAATTCATACTTTCGGCCTTGTGTCACATCTAAGCCGGGTTTGGAAAATCACTATATGTGTGTATATATATATAAGTGTGTGCATATATACATATAACTGTGTGTGTATATATATATAAGTGTGTGTGTATATATACATATGAGTGTATGACTATATATATATATATATATATATATATATATATATATATATATATATATATATATATATATATATATAAGTGTGTATATATATATATGTGTATATGTGTGTATATATATATAAGTGTGTCGTACATATATATGTGTGTGTGCATAAATATATGTGTATATATATATGTGTATGTATATATATATATATATATATATATATATATATATATATATATAAAACTAACTATAGGATTGGTGTATGCGGAATAAATTCAATAACCAACAAATACTATTCTTAAAAGAGTGCTCAATACAGAGTAGAGCAAATATAATTATTTACTCGAAAATTATGACATAAATAGGTTATAAAATCACTACAAAAATAGCCATTTTGTTTCAACCCTTCTGGTGTCTTATCAAATGATAGTGTTGTATATATATATATATATATATATATATATATATTATATATATATATATATTGAAAAATATAATAAAGGTTCCTTGAAAAGGATAATTTTGTCATGCATGTATCATTCACGTGCAACAATATATGTCAATTTATAAACTGAAATACCAATCGTAATCTTTATTACTACTCCGACCCCGCAAAAGTTGATATTAAAATTTTCAAAATAATATAGAAATCCGTTAAAATTAAGATCTAAGTTAAAATTCAAACAAATACATGAACATTTTAAAAATATACCGAAAAAACAGTATTTTTTTCATATAATAAATATGAATAAAAAAAATAATGAAAACATCTCAGAATGCCTTAAATATTATATATTAAAGCAAGTTTAAATTCAAACAAATACATAAATATTTTAAAAATATTCATAGAAAAAAGACCGAAACAGTAATTTTTTTTTCATATAATAAATATGATAAAAATAATTAAAAAAGAAAAATAACGGAAACTTATCAGAATGTCTTATGTAAACCAAAAAACACTCACCTTTAATAGCTTTCGCCTGAATAAGAAAAGGACACTCTTTTCCTCCACGGCGTGGTTTCCGGCGTATCCTGCGTCGGCGAACGTAAAAGTTCTCATCGTAGTGTTTCCAACGACTCCACCGAGACACGCGACAGTCTTGCGGTTTACGGCCGGCTTCAGATATTTTTACCGACAGCATTAGCAAATTCAATAGCAATAACAGCAGAAACTTAGACATTTCTACAGTCACCCAATAGATGTTTTTTTTTTCTTTTTATTATTTCCAGAAAAATACGTTAATAATCATTGATAAGAAAAAAAAAAAAATACAAGAAATCGTTATGCTTTATTTCCAGGCGAAAAAAAAAAAAAAAAAAAAAGAAAGAAAAAAGGGTGACGTAATCTTAAAAAAAAAAAAATCTTTTTTTTTCTTTAGATGTTAGACATGTACGACTTTGCTGTCAGATTATCATCTAGCTTAATTCAAAGGTATAACAAACTGTAACGTCTATTCGTGCTAGATTACAGCTACCTTAGTAAACAAGAATATTTGCAAAGTGAGCAAACAACAATTGGCTTTCACGTTTTCTTTTCTTTTTCATCCTATCAGAGATTGGTTAAAAGCGGCTGCATATAATTACACAAGACACTTACGGGGCGCGTACGTATGGAAGGTCTCATTTATAGACGAGTGGGTGTGAGTTTACGTATGTATGCACGTGAGGAGATGAATGAAAGGGTAACAGACGGAAGGGAAAGCATTTCTTTGTGTGCGGATGTGTTTGACGATGCTGGAACGAGCATGTGCGATTATAAGTGCAGATATTTACTTTTGTATGTTTTACTTTCTTATGTAAACGACTGTCTATGGGCTGCTTTCGATGTTTTTCTTGTCTCCAGCTGCTAAAGAGCTCAACAGTTTATCTCCTCCGTTTTTATCTTGCTCATGATCTGTGAATTTCCTTCTTAGATCTTATAGACAAATCATAATTATGTAAGTATTTGTGATCTATCTATCTATCTATCTATCTATCTATCTATCTATCTATCTATCTATCTATCTATCTATCTCTATATATATATATATATATGGAGAGAGAGAGAAAAGATTGAGGTAGATAAAATAACATATATATATATATGTGTGTGTGTGTGTGGCAGTGTGTATTTCACATTCTGTTTTGAAATATGTTAATCTATCTATCTATCTATCTATCTATCTATCTATCTATCTATCTATCTATTCGCTTTTGCTTTCTCAGCATTATATAATTAAATCGAATAAATTGTTAAAAAAGTTCAACCGACATAAGTTTCGACCGGCTTTAAAGCTTCGCGGACATACCGATCATCAGGTTAGTATTCTATCTATCTATCTATCTATCTATCTATCTATCTATCTATCTATCTATCTATCACTCTCTCCCTCTCTCTCTTTCACGCACAAACACACACACACACACACACACACACACACACACACATTTATATATGTATGTATGTATGTATGTATGTATGTATGTGTATATATATATATATATATATATATAAAGATAAAGAACAGATTTAGAATCTACAGTTCTTTAGCATTTACCTTTTTTTAAAAAGTGCTCAATTCAACGTAGAGCCTAATATTTTTTAATAATATTTTTAATTAAAAATATTTTACACGGACTTAAAGTTTTTATCCCGTCATCAGGCAATGTTCGGTAACGTTTAATGAAAATGATTTACTTTTGAAAACAGAAACATTCTATTCCAATTCCTTTCTTTTTCTTTTCTGCAAATGCAGCATTTGTAATTGCCTGTACGTTCATATTGAACAAGATTCGTTTAGCTAAACTATTATTATTTTTTTTCTCTGCCATATCGTCTGCTGAAACTCACCCCTCCGTCATTGGAGTCGTGTCTATCGTCTCATCGAGTGTTCTGTACAAAACTCTTTTGATCTTTTCAACAGACATTAATCCTTTTCTCATATATGTCAGTTTAAATCCTGACGTCATGTCGACTTTTTATTAATTTCTTTCTCTTCTTTTTCTTCCCTCTACTTTCTTTCTTTCTTTCTTTCTTTCTTTCTTTCTTTCTTTCTTTTATATTGCTTCTTTATTTTTCTCTTTCTTTATTTTTCTTATTTCTTTCTTCGTTCTTTCTTATTCCTTTCTTATTTCTTTATTTCTTCTTTCCTATTTTTTCTTTCGTCGTTCTTCTTTCTTTTTTCTTCTTTCTTTCGTCTTTCTTTCTTCTTTTTTTCTTTCTTTCTTTTTTCTTATTTTTTCTCTCGTCTTTTTCTTCTTTCTTTCTTTCTTTCTTTCTTTCGTTCGTTCTTCTTTCTTTTTTTCCTTCTTATATCTTTCTTTTATATTGCTTCTTTGTTTTTTCTTTCTTATATCTTTTTTCTTCTTTCTTTCTTTCTCTCCTTATTTCTTTCTTCCTTATTTTTTCTTTCAAATTACTTCTTTATTCATCTCTTTCTTTTCTCTTATTCCTACCTAGCGAGCTTGAGTAAAGGCATAACGGAACAGGTTTCAGGAGAGATAATAAAAAGACAAAATTTATTAAGAGCTACAAATGAAAGGAAATTGTGGAGAGCCATGAACGCCAAACCCTTGAAGGGACACGAAACATAGAAGAGTATTAGCCGTTTACTTATAAGGAAATATTCGGCATTGATTGACCGATCAGCCAGTTCTATTGTCGGTTGAAATTTATAAACTTTTTTTCTCTTAAAACAAATCTTCCAGAATACAGTAAGGGGTATCACTCTTTCTAGTATTGACGATGGCATACTTCCCAACTTTTTGTTTGAAATAGTGTGGAACGTCAACATTTTTTTCTATCATTCTTATCCCAACAATGAATACCTATGTCATCAGCATAGCCGCCTCCCTACTAACTTATCAGTACACGGGACTCGGGAGAGAAAACATGAACGCTGTTTTCTATTAGTAGATTCGTGTGGGATGTGGTATGGAATACTTAATGGAATGGTGACCGTCTCTTCACGTCTGTGCTTGTATATACGCAGAGCATGGTCTATGAATAGCTTAAATAGACTGGGGTCAGATCTCTTAGAAAAGGCATGAATCCGCCTTTCCTTGATCCACCTATGAGTTATAATGCTGTGCAGACTGGGCTGTCTAGCTTTGAGTTTTAGCAAGTCTAAGAGAAGGAAAACTGAATTCACAGACAATAAAGGACATGGATTTGAGGAGAGCCATGATCCCCTACATTCTGAACGGACATGGTATTATTTTTAAAGGCTTCTACAATTGTGTCTTCATCCACCCTCTCTTTCCCACTCTATCTCTCTCGTTCTTCTTTTTTTATTTCTTCCTTTTTAAACTTTTCTTTTCTCATTACCTTATTTTCTCTTTCTATCTTTTGGTCGTATTTTCTTATCTTTTTATTTTCTTCTTCTCTTTCTTATCAAGTCATAGATTCTCTCTCTCTCTCTCTCTCTCTCTCTTTCTAACTGTCTTTCTTCCTTATTTTTTTAATCTTTTCCTTTTTCTCATTACATTATTTCCTCTTTCTTTCTTTTACTTTTGCCCGCGTTTTCCTTTCTTTTTCTTTTTCTTTTCTTCTCTATATTATCAAATCAATCTCTTTCCTCACTCTCTCTCTCTCTCTCTCACTCTCTTTCTCTCTCATGCAAAAGGATTCTGGAAAGCTTCCTTTGATTCAGATTAAAATCTTTGCATTTAATTCAAAACAATTTGCAACTTGCAAGCGGTCCTCAGCAATACGCGCGTTAAAATTAGACAAAAATTTAAATTTAAAATTTCTACAACATAAAATAAAAACTAATTCAACTTGAATAATTTCGTGAAAAAAAAAAGAAAAAGTTTTAAAATGTCTTCTTCGTGGGCGAGTTTTTATTTCTAAGAAACTTTATATCAGTTAAAAATGAAGTCGAGAAATGCGTCGTTTTGTAACAAAACATTTGAATCCAGTCTCCAAAGCTATTAACCCCTTTCCCGCCGATTATTTTGAGAAAAGCGTTTCATTTTCAGACGAATTTCTTTTAATTTGTTTTTAATATAGTAGCTAAGAAACTAAAGTACCTTGAAGTACCCGAGCTAACAGCTCTACCAGATGTATGAGTTCACAATTAGACACGTTTCAAGCTTGGAAGAGCATAAAAAAGTATCAAGATCGATGTATAAAAAGGTCTGTAGCTGATTTTTCAACGTTTTTGATGTGTTTATTCGTCCGTGTATGAAAAAGATACTTTCAGAAAAAAAACCCTATATACACGTCTACGCTAGGGAAGAGGTTAAAACATTGCATTTGTCTATCGTGTTTTTAGATGACGTGCTCGTAGCGTGGCGGTTTTCAGTACCGGAAGTGAGATTGGCGTGACGACTTCAAATTCTAGTCGAGGCCGTTGCGTTTACTTGCGTGTAAATACACTTGAGAGTTCTGAATACATCTCTTCTCTCTACAAGACTCTGTAGCTCGGGGTGGCAACCAGTCAAGAAGGTTGGCTTTGAATTCAAAAGGAGAGTTCAAAGAGAATACCCAAAGAGTGAAAGTGAGCTTTTTCAGTGCGTGAAGAATACTTGGGAAAGAATGCCATCTACTATTTTTTTTAATAACTGTTGAAAAGAATGCGAAGAATTTTTAAAACCGTAATTAAAGCAGGTGGTAGTTTTATTGACGTAAACAAAATATTGTTAGATCATAATTCATTTTTATGATAATAATAATAGTAATGAAAATAATAATCAATAACAAATAATTAAGTAACCAATAATGAATAAAGAGTTAACAAAATTATGCAATAGCTACAAATATTCGTATTCAGATCTGCAATTATTTTTGCTCAATATGTGGCAGGTGCGATATCATAATAATAATAAAGGAGGATATGCTGTAAAACAGAAAATACCAAGTGACAGAGAGGCGTTTTCGAATAATCAAAATGTTAATATGCTGTAAAGACTTTGAAATGTAAATGTTACAGAAAGTTAATTTAGAATATGAAATACAATCTTTTTCTAAGTGTACGAAGGATATCAGATTACTAATAGAAACTTACTGGAACAATAATAATTTGGAACTTAAAAAAAGAAATGGATTTTGACACTATAAGAATCGAAGTTAAAATTAATGATGTTTTGATCTAGAATTTACTTTTAAAACAAGAATCTTTGTAGTTTACAAAGAGTGGCAGAATAATTAACAGCGAGTTGATAAACAATAGCGTCTTGTTGTAAACCTAGGAAGCCAATCGATGAAAAAGTAAATTGTTTATTTTCGGAGGAGTGAAATTGTACTTTGGTAGTATGTCAGTACGTTCGCACTAGAAAAACAGATACGTCACCAGTTTGGGACACGTGAGGCCGGTCCTCTTAATAAAGAGGTGAGCTAACCGGAGGAGTTTTGGGGTTCGCCTGTCTTTGAATGTAGTCGAACTGAGTGGAGAGATGTCAGAGTTTGAAAAGGAAGCGTCCGCTGTGTGTTGCGAAGAAACGAAATACCACCGCTAACATCAAAGTACCGTTACCCTGCTACTACTAATACAACTATTACTAATACTGAGAACGGGAACATAGAAGGTTGTAGTAGTTGCGCTAAGAACAGACCAAAGGGTTAAAACGAAGGTCACATCTCTCCTTTATCGAAATTATTCGAAGTATTTGTGCTTGTTTGGTTATTTTTCACATGCAAGAAACATTCAACCTTGTGCAACAAGAATTATTTTTTGTATGTGTGTGTTTCCTTTTAAACATAAAAATACCTTTGTCCTTTCAAAATCGAATCGATTTGGTTATATTTATTTTTCTGCTAACCCGATTCTCACCCGACGAACTCGCAGGTGGGCCAACGGAGAGCTTTCGTATGTCTGCGATCTGATGACCAATCTCCAGGATCAAAACAATCACAACGTGGCTGGAGAGTGGCTTCGAATTGACATTGGGAACAGGAGTCTTGTGTCTAACCTGTAATACTGGACCACACCGGACTATTAGCCGGTCTTGTGGAGTGCGTCGGTCCAGTGGGGTGAGGATACAGTATTACAAATAATCTCTAGACTAATTTGAAACATAACCGTTACCACCCACTCAATAACCGTTAGGATAATACAACAGACCTCGCTATCTATAATGCACCATTGACCAGCCTATATAAATAGTCGGGCCAGCCCACAACACACATGGCCTGAAGATTGCGTTCAAGCATGAAGCAGACAGTCACCATTCGGTGTTGACTTCAATGTCCACATTTTTTTATTAAGTATTTTATATATATTTTCACCTTATAGAAGGACTCAAAAATTGTGCAAAGAAACACTTTGTTAAATATATTTCGACTTGGGAGACGGTATTTTAAAATGTGTATACCATATATACTCGCGTATCATGCGACTTTTGGAGATCTAATTCTGAAGCTAATTTTAAGGAGGTCACATCATACACGAAATATAAAATTAGCGGGTGTACTGATGGCCATGGCTACGCCGTTAACCAACCTATATATCCATTTACTGTAGTCAAATTAGTCACCATTCCCATTAATGAACAGAGATACACACTGCATCAGCCCCGTGAGGACATGCCCAACTGGTTTAAGATCAGGCAAATAACAAGCAAATCTCTGGTACTGAAGAAGATATTTACTGTAATCCATCTTAATCCATGAAGACAAATATACCGTACATATTCACATATCATGCGGCTTTTGAAGATCTAATTTTGAAGCTAATTTTAAGAGGGTCGTATCATACACGAGATATAAAATTAGCGTATGTACTGTTGGTTCTGGCTACGCCGTTGACCAAACTATATGTCCATTTACTGTAGTCAAAAAGTACAACTGTATTTAAAATAATCATTTCACGTTACACTAGTATAGTGATTTTCCAAGCGTAGCTTAGATGTGGCACAAGGCCGAAAGTAGGGGGCACCGAGTGAGGATCGAATTCACTACTCAGTCGTAATTGTTCTAGTGAGACAAGTTTGCTAACCATTACACCGCCTTGAGGTGCCCAACATTATACAAGTATATACGGTAAATGTTTTTTTTTCTGATGTGGTGGATGGTTAGCTGGATGAAAACGCTGGTTCTCAGACTTCATGAGTTCAAGCGCCCTACGAGGCTGGCATCCCGCTCTCACCCTTTCACTGTCGAAACTCCTAAATGTAGCCGTCTCTTCTACTCCAATAGCTTCATGTCTCGCACCTCTGGCCTGTGGAACTCCTTCCCTATTCAGTTTCCCTGAGCTATAATCTCCAGCTATTCAAATGTAATGTCAATCGACATCTCCAGTTGCCTTGATCTATCCACTACCTTTCTCCTCATCCTTTCTTCTATCACTCCTATCTGATCTTGCTCCAAATTTTCTGTTACCCCTTGCGTCCTAGTGGCTTCCCGCCTTGCTTGGGGTGAAACGCTTAAAAAAACAAAAACGAGACTTGTTAAAGGCCAGATGCATCCTGTAAGCTCAATGTCCATCAAGTACAATGTGAAGTAGAATAGCCTTTACAGCTATATGTCCTTTTTCTTCAACTACAAACGGCGAAGGGTTCTCTCAATGGCATCAAAGGCCACGTCGTGTTCCTGACCAAGGCAAGCCTTCATGTTGGACGATGTTGACTGTGGTTTGACCTGGAGAGTAATGGGCATCGCATATAAAACAGAATTCTCTAAAATTAATTAATTAATTATATATATATATATATGGAAAGAAGGATGACAAAGTAGAAAAAATTTTCCTACGATGCGTTTACTCCTCTAGGACTGCATTAGATAAAGTATTGTATTTGATATATATATATATATATATATATATATATATATATATATATATATAATTATAAATTGAACTTCACCTGTAATCGAAATTAATAATAATAATAAGTTAATAATTAAATAATAAGTGTGACATTCCTGTAATTATTGAACAATATAGTTCATGCCACATTGACGGAAAACCTACCAGTACAAAAAATTCTCCTATTACTATATTTGTACAAAAACGCACAACCTTAGAATTTAAAATTCAAACTCAGCGTTGCGACCGCACGTTCCAAAACAATAACACATTTCTCTTAGCATTTTTTTCGGATTACATCTCTATTTTCGTTGTCCTCTTATTACCGAGAAGTAAAAAACAAGAACAAAATCTATTTCCATACCTGATGATGTCTGTAGAAACAGACGAAAGCTTTTAAAAACTAAAAAAGACCTTATGCAACTGGAATTTATAAACAGGGATCATATCATTGATATACAGGTTCGGGGTTAGTATACCTTATTGAAATTGTTTGCGAAGATGTATTCTCGCCATTTAAATCATTAACCTCTATATTTGTTTTTTGTATGAATGATTCAGGTAATTATAAATTGAACTGCGCCTATAATCGAAATTAAATATATATATATATATATATATATATATATATATATATATATATATATATGAAGAAATATAGTTTTAAGGTGTGCTATATTTAGGGTTAAAGTGCTCAATACCAGAGATAGAGCGTATGTAAATATAAAAGTGGACATTCAAGTCAACACTCAGACTGTTTCATGCTAGACGCAATCGTCAGCCCACACGATTGTTGACTTCACTGTTCACTTTTGTATATATATATATATATATATATATATATATATATATATATATATGTGTGAAAGAAAGGCGGAGAAGTATCTATACCATGGCACATTTCGGATTTAACAAGAACAAAAACATACTGCTGTACTAAGAAGTACGTTTTGCCCCAATTTTCCAATTGGTATGTTTGTCACGAAATTAATCATTTGAAATCTCGACGGTATTGTAAATCAGAAGAGGAAAAACTGAAATGAAAACGGAAAATAATAGAACCACAATATTCCAGTTCCAGTCTGTTAAATTCTATTTTTGGCTTTCTTTTACAATAATTTATCCTATTCTTAAAATTACTCTGTTGCACGAGATATTTTTTTCTTTTCTGCAAGGAATTTACAGTACTTTTTCCATTTTTCTCTTCCATCATTTTCTCTCTCCA
This sequence comes from Acanthosepion pharaonis, assembly GCA_903632075.3. Lineage (NCBI taxonomy): Eukaryota > Metazoa > Mollusca > Cephalopoda > Sepiida > Sepiidae > Acanthosepion > Acanthosepion pharaonis. The sequence continues at coordinate 131,547 of CAHIKZ030003863.1, read as the reverse complement.
TTTTCGCACTAACATACATGCCACTTCTTTTTTTTTCTTTCGTTTATTCTTTCCGTCCCAACTATTCTTTGTCTTTTCTTGTTTTCAGTCATCCCCATTTTAGTCTTTCATTTATTTTTTTACCATGTTTGTTTTTTCAGCTTAATTCCTCTTTTTCTGTTTGAAATCTCAATCGGTCATTTCATCTTGTATTTCCTTCTGTTTAGTTTCTTTCTCTTATCATTTGATATTTTTCCATTCAACGGGCCTTTGCCTCTTCGTTCACTGGAATACCTTCCTTCGTTTTTCGATTTTTCACTCTCACCCACATATTACGCAAATACACACACACACACACACACATATATATATATATATATATATATATATATATATATATATGTATTTAAGCTGAAATTTCTCTTTTATCCAAGTTTCATTAAAAACGACTGACAAAATACTGCGGTTAAGTTTTTATTTATAAGAACTCAAGAAAAATTATAAAAAATTAACCGCAATAACTTTGAGAATCGTTTTTAATGAAACTTGCCTAAAAGAGGGATTGCCCAAATACACACTATATCTATCTATCTATCTATCTATCTATCTATCTATCTCTCTATATATATATGTTTTTGTATGAATGATTCATGTAATATCTATATATCTATATCTATATATATATATATATATATATATATATATATAATATGCAGTTATACATGGCAGGACAAAATTTCTAACCCTGATCTTTTCATCAAATGTGGTCTCGGTTGTATTGAATCCTTTCTGATGCAATCACAGTTCAGATGGGCTGATCATTTCATCAGAACGAGTGATGAACGGATACCGAAAATTCTCATGTATAGCCAACTTTTTCATGGTAAGCGTAATGTAGGCCGTCCTTGGTTACACTTCAAGGACAAACGTAAATATAATTTCAATTCTGCAAAGATCTCTATAAAGGAGTACGTACTTGATGTTGAAAACCGAGCAAACTGGAGAAATACCTGCAACACCTGAGGTATAACTAACTTTGAAAAGAATCGTCTCAACCATCTGAGAGAATTAAGAACCAACACTAAATCTCGGGTTAATACATCAGCCCATATGACTGTCAACCCTTCAGCATGTCCCTTATTTTCAAATCCCATGCAGGATTGTTGTCTCATACGAGATATAAATATAAAACTGAACTGAAAGACACTCATACGTCGAAAACGACGGGAGAGTCCATCATATATATATATAGATAGATAGATAACTAGACTCGTTTCGAAAAACCCTCGAATTTTTGATTTGCTAATCAAATCAATCTCGAGGGAAAAAAAGGTTTTAAAAAAAAAAGAGCTACAAACATGAACTTCTGTCGACAAAAATCGCACAGATGCAGGTCTGAAGCCCAAAGAAAAAAACCCCGATACGAGTAAACAACAAACTAACAAAAAGAGCTCAATACAACCGTAGAGCAGACCTAGATACCTAGGTATCTCTCTCTCTCTCTCTCTCTCTCTCTCTATATATATATATATATATATATATATATATATATATGTATGTGTGTGTGTGTGTGTGTGTGTGTGTGTGTGTGTGTGGTGGAAGTCTACTCATGACCGACAATGACGACTTCATGAACTCTTTCCACTATCATCTCAACACTTTCACAGTTTTTATCACTACTGATGATATTTATTAGACCCCCCCACTCCCCGAGGGTAAATGTGGCACAAGGCCGCGTTTAACGTGGATCATCCGAGCCCGTAGGCTCAGCCAAAAAATCCTCTTAGAACCCGCATAAACGGGTTCGGGTATGTCTACCTCCCCGGACGAAACTCTGCCCTTCGGCAAAGCCTCGTCCAGGTTCCTCTCTGCCCAAGGCAGAAAGCTCGAAAGGAGCTGCGAATAGTTACGGCCTCGGTCGAACAGTCTATAGCACTGTTCCCAAAGGAGAATGACCGGAGGGTTCCGGACTCTCGACCTCCAGTTTACAAGACTGGCGATCTAACCAGCTGAGCTACGGAGCCGAAGGCCATTGATAACTATTGATTCATGCTGTCTTGGTAGAGTCTTCGCAGGTAACTATTTAGTCTTTGCATTGAGCTGCGTTTAAAACCATAATTAGTGCATGCTAATCGATCGCTAATAGTTGGATAGTCGAGATGCCTCGATTTAAAATGCACACACTTCCACAGACTGTACGCATGAAGTTCTTGAGAAAGGCTGCAGCATCAGGTAAACGGTGAGAAGAATGTAGTCAGAACTACCTTAGATAAGACCACATGCAAGATTATCTTTCTGTGGAAAGGATGTGATACTCACCCCATATTTTGCAGCACGCTTAACTTTTGCATAGTCACTCCGTCTCTCCTCAAAACCTTTTACGGCCTGCATTACTTCATTTCTCAAAAGCTCTATCCTTCGGGTTCTCTTCCTACGTCTTTCCTGAGAGAGTCTTTTACACATTCTTTATATCGCTTACGGGGCTTAACAACTGATCTCTTGCCATCTAATAACGCAACAAACTTGACCTGCTTAGGCATTCTGTCATCCTCAAGTCGAACTACTTGGCCGTACCATCGGAGGCAGTATTCCAGGATCATGGATTCAGTGCTGGGAATGACGAACATTTCAAAGAAAACAGTGTCTGAGGTATAAGACTGCCACGGGATTTTCCTTAATGACTGCAGACATTTTTGATGGAAGCATTCCAAATTTTTAATATATCTTCTATAAGTTGTTCAGGTCTCGCAGCCATACAATAAAGCTGCCAACACACATGCTTGATACACGCTAATCTTTTTTTTCCACTGGTGATGTCCGACTGTGACCAGAGTTTGGTTTCAAGTTTGCCATCGGCATCGCAGGCTTTAGCTATTTGTGCACCTATCTCTTCATCAAGGGTGTTACTTTTGAAAAATGTGGTTCCTAAGTACACAAAGGCGTCGACGACCTCTCTATCTTCTTGTCATACACAAATATGGAGAAGGAACATAAGATTTGACTGGTGCCGGTTGGTACATTACTACTGACTGATAGTTAGGCCAAACTCAGCTGTAGAGAAACAATTCATGAGAAATTATATATCTGCTACAGAATGGACGACGAGATCATAATCGTCAGCATGAAGCAGATCTCTTATGAGTGCAGAGAACGTTTTGGTAACTATCAAACCGTCGCGGATTGGTGTCTACATATGGTATCGTACAACTGGTAATATATATATATATATATATATATATATATATATATATATATATATATATATATATATACACACCTAGTGAGCCAGACAAACCTACCTAGGTTTCACCTAAACGGATCGTCAGGGAATCGTCAGGGATCGTCACGGTTGTATTGAGCTCTTTTGTTAGTTAGTTGTTACTCGTATCGGGGTTTTTTCTTTGGGCTTCAGACCTGCATCTGTGCGATTTTTTTGTCGGCAGAAGTTCATGTTTGTAGCTCTTTCTTTTTTTCCCTCGAGATTGATTTGATTAGCAAATCAAAAATTGGAGGTTTTTTCGAAACGAGTCTAGTTATATATATATATATATATATATATATATATATAAAATATTATTATAAGAGATTATAATAAAAACATGTTGAAACAGCTACTTCTTCAGGCGATGGTAAGTAAGAGTTACTTAACATCACCTGAAAAAGTACATATTGAAACATGAAAGCTTTTGTATAACGATTTCAACATGTGTTTATTATTATAATGTCTTAAAAAGTAATAATAATATATTTCTCTACTTTGTATTGAGCACTTTTAAAAAAGTAAATGATATGCATAGTGGAATTTTGCTCTATCTCTTCTTTCTCTCATTTGTATATATATATATATATATATATATATATATATATATATACGTTAAGAATCAGGAGGTCAGTTGAAACTGCTGTCTTGGTTTCAACCTTACTGTATCTTCAGGCGATTTTTATCAAATGACCTCTTAACACTTTATTTTTTAAACTAATGAACGCTATATATATATATATATATATATATATATATATATATATATATATATATATATATATTGGGCTACGGTTACATGAGACTGGTTGTTAGGCTTTCAAAATGAATAAAGCTTTTTAAACGATTTTTTTCAAAATTACTTTTGCTGATTTCACACGAGAAGCGCAAAGAACAATCTGGCATAAACCAATGACAAACAAATGTTCTGTTTTCAATAAATGATTGATTCCAATTCTTCCGAAATCGTTCAATCGAACTAATTATCTATTCTTTTGTGTCCGGATTCAGCTATCCATCCTTTACTGTTCGTATCGAAAATTAGAAAGAAAACAAAAAAAAAAAAAAAAAAAAAACAGGCTGAAATAATTATTTTCATTTTATTTTTTCATATTACTATAGATTAAATACTCCACACTTGGTCTGAATATCAATGTAAAATTCCGACCAAGATTAGATTATATTCTGAAGAGTAATGACTAACAAAATTACGAACTCAGAGTCGACATCGATAAGTAATGAACCATATATATATTGCTCCAATCACATATCGAGTACTTGGCGGATATTCTGTTTACCTTGATATCCATTAAACTATATAATTTTACGTATATAAATACCTAGGATTATTATTATTTGTAATTTTATTTCACTTTAATATCATATATGTAACATAATATATATATCATATATGTAATATAATATATATATAAATTTTAACAATATATGTGTGTGTGTGTATAATGAAATAGACTAAGTCCGACAATTATTTTTAATATATTTATTGTTTATACGTTATTTTTATAGATACAAATATTTAAATAAATGCTCTGTTTATAATAAATTATACAACATTATGACAGTTTCTACACACACTGTGTCCAAAAAAAGAAAGCACTTGTTCGAACACAAGAAAAATTAAATAAAAAGCCTAGTCGTAGTACCTTGTCTGTTTTTTAATGAAACATGCATAAATGATAAATATATATATATATATATATATATATATATATATATATATATGGAGAAAGAGAGACTTGGAGATAAGGAGAAAGATAAACTTCCTTCTTAGACGATAAAAATAAGATAATATGGCTGACATACGAAGGTCATTTCAAAATCGTATAAACATCAGCAGTTTTGAAAAAGTCACAAATGCATCAATATTGTTTGACGTAATTTCAGATGATGATCAGAATCACATTTCAAAGATTGAGTGCGCCCAGATGTTCATATAAATGACAGAATGGACTTTTGGGGATATTATTTTTTAAATAAGTTTAATCCTATAGAACTACAAATAATCTCGTTTCTCAATTTGATCATGCTTTTCAGAAGATTGTTCTGCGCCAAAATCACCTCAGTTCGCCTTCATGGTACTAAGATTCAGTATTCATAACTAGTTTTTCCTCCATATTGTTTGTTTAATCATTTCACTCCAAGGTAATAAAGCCACTAAGATTCAAGGGTTTATTGAGTGTTAGAGAATGTGAGAAAAATCATAATTAAGAGAGAGAGAGAGAGAGAGAGAGAGAGAGAGAGAGAGAGAGAGAGAGAGAGAGCAATAAAAGAACAAAAATTAAGACAGAAGATAACGATTGAGAGCGAACTTAAAAGTTTGCAGTTTAAAGTGGACTGGAAAGCAAGAAGCTGGAAGAGATTTCCACAAGCGAGAAGAGAAGAAACTGTTAGCATAGAACTTACGGTTACAGCTATCCATTTCAACTGTAAAATGATGGGACCAATCTAGTACTGCGCTTAAATCCATAAAATCTAGCTATCGTAGAGGAAAGTCCATTGGAACAATTACCATGAAATTAATTATGGAAATGGCGCATGGAAGCTACGGTACGACAGTGGAAAAATGACTGAAGGCGAAATTCTAGGTCAGGACTAATAACATTTCTCCTTTGGATTTTATGAAAACTCTCTAAATATATAGCAGGAGCACCAGGTCAGATGTGACAGAAATATTCAATGCAAGGATGAATGGTAGATTCATAAATTTGTAAGACAGATTCTGGCGAGAAAGAATGTCTAGTACAACAACATCACAGTGAACCAACTTTCCTAGCGGTAGATCTAGTAACTGATCTAATATAATCTTTACACTTTACGTCAGCGGGAAAAGTTAATCCGAGAAGGCACAGTGAGACACTCCCCTGGAATTTATCATCAGCCATGCTGAATTCAATCTTCAGATCAGCTGCTAATTTAACCCTGTCAAACCGATCAGATATACACTCTATGAGCGTTTTGTAAGTAAGCATGGATTAGAAATAAGGAGTTAAATTCACACGGTACACTTTTGAAGTTCTTCTGATAAAACGTCATCGTTGCAAATTTGATCACAGAAACATTCCGTGTATAGAATAAGAAGAATAAGGTTAAAGTTAAGGATTTAAAAATAGTCTAATAAACAACTAAACAGATTTCTTAAATAAGCTATAATTTATAGATTTCGTGGTAAAAAGGTTTCTTCCTTCAAAATTCTTCATTGAGAATCTTCACCTCATAAGTTATGCGTCTTAATTGTTAGAATAGATGAATTTCTTTCATTTACTACACTATCCTCCGTCACTGACAAGTAGTAGTTAAAATTTCTATACTGGAGAAAATAATAGTAGCCAATACAGACTACACGCGTTGTGCAATTTATTACTACATAAAAAATTCTCCTTCTTTCAGTAAGAAACTGAGACATAGATATGATGCAACATTGTTTTACCAACCAGATAATCGACATTAAATCTACCGGTTTTAATGTCCATTTTTGTTATTTTTAGTATTTTTACAGAAGCTCAAATTAGAGGGTTACAATCAGAATTGTAATGCTGAAGTGTGTAATATAAACGGGAAAGAAGGTGGCAGGAACTGAAGATTATGAGGATTAAGACGAAAGTTTACGATTGGTCCTTGACTTGTACAGGTAAATATTGTTCAGTGAAGCACCCACGGGAGAATCTGTTCCACAGAGTTGTAGTTCTTGCGGAAGAATATGAGTGGAACTTTCTGCTTACATTTAAAACACTGAAGATTTGACTCCGTGGAGATGACATAACGTGTACTAGTTACAAAGGGTCAAAGTGGTGGAACTAAAGTATGGAGGTCATTTGAATATTTGCTATCAAAATAGCGGCAGAGTAGTGACAGACTTGCAACATTGTTTGTGGAAGAAAAAAATTGCAGAGTAGAAAACAAGACAGTTTATAGGATCTGAAACTCTGTCAAGGCTTGAAAGTGAGTTGTAGCTCCAGCACAGATATGGCAGCAATAATCTGTTTTTGATTTAATCTGACTCTTGTAAAGATTAAGATTATCTTCATCGGATTATCATTTCTTAATTTTAAGTAGGGTTTTCACTGGAAACTTTCGCACAAAACTTATCAATGCTTGTGTAAATTACAATTTAATTACCTAACCATAGATAAATGTACATTTATTCTCAAGTAAAATGATTGAATATTTTTTGCTATGTTATGTTGACCATTCGCTTACATCTGGTAGTTATTCAAAGAACTCCAACAGAACGTGAAGTTCCCTTTTACAAGGTATGGCCCCAACTGAGTCAGGTGTGCCTACACTTGCAAAATCTAATTAATAGGATGTTTATAAAAGTAATTAAGTATTTCATCGCAATGAATTATATCTCAATCGATCAAGGCAGAACCAATGTTTAATGGTATAAAAATACGTCTGGAATTAATTAATTTATTATCATTTCGATTCGACAATATATTATAAGGCAGTGCTTCTCTCAAACTATCTGTTATGGCGGACCGCCATTTTTTTTTCTGAATGTATCACGTACCTGTAATATTTCGCGGTAATATTAATTTATACCGGAAACGATATATCTATATATAATGAATATAAAAAAAGCTGACTAATTTTTTATCTTCCATTTATTTTGCAAAAATTAATTCAATATCAAAACATATAAAAGGTAATGAAAAAATAAGCAGTTTATTAAAAGAAAAACAAAAATTATATAACCTTAATCTTTACAAATAAATCCTCAGCATAACCTGGACTCTGGCCGCGTACCGGCAGCTGATGGTTTGCGTACCGGCACCGGTCCGCGGACCACCACTTTGAGTAACACTGTTATGGAACATTTCAGAATGTAACCTCATGAAGTATAACATTAAAAATAACATATCCACTTACTTATATGAATTGCGACAGAATAGTACTACTAGAGAGGCATTTAAAAACATTCGTACAGTGTAAATGGATTCAGTGAAACTTGTGATACTTGTCAGTCGTGATTTAAAATGTTTTAAAAATGGCGTTTATGACAAATCTCTCTCTGGAAGACGACCTACCCTGGATGAAGAATTTTTGACATTTGAGATTTGGCTCAAAAAACAAATTCATGTTACATATTCAAATATCCAAGAATATCTCAAACGAATTTGGAAAACTTGCAAAGAGAGAATTTTGGTTCCTCACGAGTTTTCGCTTGTGAACCGAACACAATATTCCACCATCTGCAGCAGTTTTTCAACCAGGAATTCCAAACTTTCATTTTTACAGCCGCGTATTGTATTGGGTTACATGGTGACATTAACACTCGTAAAATTACCGAACATAATTCCGATCAATAATAAATAAATAAATAAATAATAATAATAATAACGATAATGGTATTTGAAAAGTGATTACCTTATTCCCTGCTATGAATTATGGTAATTTTGTAAGCGTAGCTTAAATGTGGCACAAGGCCGAAAGTATGGAGCACCCAGTGAGGATCGAACTCAGTATTCAGTTAGAATTGATCTAGCGATACAAGCTTGTTAACCATTACACTAAGTCGAAGTGCCAGGCCGCTATGAACTAGAAGACAACAAACCAAGACACAAACAAGATTGAATGCTACGAAATTGTGTTTTGAATTAGTTGATCATTTCTAAATAACCACGTGTCGTTTAAAGTGCTTTTCAGATTTTAACCTCATAAAGGATTATAACGCAGAATATTCGCCATTGTTTCCCGTATAAATTACGAAAGGGTAGTACTACTAGCGAGACATTTAAAAACATTTATACAGTGTATAGGGATGCAGTGATGGATTTACACATGTCAGCTGCGTCTCAAAAAGCTTACAAATGGATGGTGATAGTGGCATATCCAACAAACCTCTCTTTGTCAGACGAATCAATCTGGATGAAGCACTTTATGAAAGAGTCTATTGAATTGGATTCGCAACAGAGCACGATAGATTTGGCGCACAAACTTAACCCTTTGAGTCCTGCTTTTCTGAACAATTTCAATCTTTTTGCTTGAGCTCCTGAGTACAGGTAATTATTGATCAGTGAAGCACCCACGGGAGAATCTGTTCCACAGTGTTGTAGTTCTTGCGGAAGAATATGAGTGGAACTTTCTGCTTACATTTAAAACACGGAAGATTTGACTCCGTGGAGGTGACATAACGTGTACTAGTTACAAAGGGTCAAAGTGGTGGAACTAAAGTATGGAGGTCATTTGAATATTTGCTATCAAAATAGCGGCAGAGTAGTGACAGACTTGCAACATTGTGTTTGTGGAAGAAAAAAATTGCAGAGTAGAAAACAAGACAGTTTATAGGATTTGGAACTCTGTCAAGGCTTGAAAGTGAGGTGTAGCTCCAGTATAGATATGGCAACAATAATCTGCTTTTGATTTAATCTGACTCTTGTAAAGATTAAAATTATCTTCATCGGATTATCATTGGAAACTTTCGCACAAACTTTATCAATGCTTGTGTAAAATTACAATTTAATTATCTAACCAAGTAAAATGATTGAATATTTTTTTGTTATGTTATGTTGACGATTCGCTTACACTTGATTTCATGTCAGTTAGTAGTTATTTAAAGAACTCCAACAGAACATGAAGATCCTTTTTACAAGGTATGGCGCTTGTGTAAAATTACAATTTAACTACCTAACCATAGATAAATGTACATTTATTCTCAAGTAAAATGATTGAATATTTTTTGCTATGTTATGTTGATGATTCGCCTCCACTTGACATCAGGTACAGTTGATAATTATTTAAAGAATTTCAACAGAACGTGAAGTTCCCTTTTACAAGGTATGGCGTCAACTGAGTCCCTACATTTGCAAAATCTAATTAATTCAATTTTAATCTTTTCGTCTGAGCTCCTGATTCAAAATTCGCAAATAATTGATATGTAATGTTTCACGGTAGATATAAAAAATAGTTACAAGTGTTTACCCACCGTTCAACCGGTAGCTGAACATTAAATCATTTTTCTCTACTACTGTTCAACCTGTGGCTGGGCATTACGTTATTTTTCTCTACCATCGGTAAAGCGGTGGTCAGAGCTCAAACAGTTGATGTATCATGTTCAGCTGTCTACAAAAAATTGAAAGGAATTGTGAAACTTGCAAAGAGGAAATTCGGGTTTTCTCATGTGTTTTCGCTTGCGAATCGAACACAACTTTGCACTATCTTCAACCGTTTTTTAACCACGAATTCCACCATTGTATTGTTGCAGGTGCTGAAAAATGGGTTTTGCATGTCAGCAGAAAGCGAAAAAGATAACGGTTATCACAAAACGAGAAACCAGTGCCGGTACCAAAACAGGTACTAGATCCACATACGTCTTTGCTTTGTGTTTGGTTGAATATGAACGGTGTCGTACATCAAGAGCTAGTAGACGTTTTTGTCAACGACTTGGTCGGATGAACGAAGTATTACGTTGTCCGCTTTTGGTAAAAGGAAAAGGTGTTATTCTCCTCTACATCCTGCAAAGATTGTTAGGTTGGGGAGGTTCTGCCAAATCCTTCATACTCAGCAGATCTATAGATTTTTGTTTCGATCATTAGAACATTTCTTAAATAGGAATGCACCCAGAAACAAAAGAAGTTGACAAAAAGTCTTTCAAATTTATTCGAAAGGAAAAGTCTGATCTATTCAAATGTCGATCCTAAAATGATGAGCGTTGAAAATAATTGTAACTTTATTCTCCTTATTCTACACACAAAATGCTACATTGGTTTCTGTGACCAAATTAGCAAAGGCAACGTTTTGTAAGAATGGCTTCAAAGGTGTACAATGAGAGTTTAAACCATTATTTCCGATTCAGGCTTACAATTTTGATAAGTAATATTAAATAAATTTAACTTACACTTGTTTTTGCCTCCTTTTCGATTGAATCGATTCCTACGACCTATCGACCCTTCCCAGGTTATTTAAAGCCAGAAAATATTTTAGATTGTAAGAATATTTTAATGATTTAGTGATAAATAAATAATGGTTTAGTGATACAAGTCTTACTAATTAACCCATAACTGGAGGGAGAAGAGGTGGATTGATACCTTTTCCCAAGGGTATTTGCGCGTAAGTGAATATAACGAACCCAACTGGAATTGGAACTCCGACGATTAACAATTCCGATCCAGTATCCATTATACCACCAGCACATCAAACCTTATAACACCTGGCATTCAAAAACGTTGCTTAACTTCAGTGACATTAAGGGAACTGGTGTTTCAACATGGTGTGACAATAAGCGAATCCTTTTCGGTAAAATCTAATTATTTTCCAAACAGACTAATATTAAAATAATTCTAACTTATATTTCTTTTTATGTCCTTTCTGGTAAAATATCTTTACTTTCCAAACAGACTAATATTAAAATAATTCTAACTTATATTTCTTTTTATGTCCTTTCTGGTAAAATATCTTTACTTTCCAAACAGACTAATATTAAAATAATTCTAACTTCTATTTCTTTTTATGTCCTTTCTGGTAAAATATCTTTACTTTCCAAACAGACTAATATTAAAATAATTCTAACTTATATTTCTTTTTATGTCCTTTCTGGTAAAATATCTTTACTTTCCAAACAGACTAATATTAAAATAAATTTAACCTATATTTGTTTTGTATCCTTTTTGGTAAATCGTAATTACTTTCCGAACGCACTATTACAATCTCTTTTTTTCTTCCTACCAAAAGTAATCAGATATGTTTTTGTGAGTGTTTAGCGTTTCAGAATGTCAAAGCAATAGCAAGCAGAGGGAAGAGGAATTCCTCCGGTATTCATGTGCACTTAACACCATGTCAAATATAAAAACAGCCAAAAAAAAAACAAAAAAAACAAAAAAAAAAAAAACTGTTGAGAACGAGATGCCAGCTTCTCGCTATGAATGATTTCTCCCTACAAGATATCAAAAAGCGGGTTATTTATAAATTCTCGTGTATTGTTACTTCTGCAAGTACCTTTAAGCTTCAAATAGACGGCCAAGGACGATTATTGTTTTTATTATCCTTGTTCCAAGCACACATTTTATTAAATATTCAAATAATTTGAAACGCTCTCTTAAAGAATGCTCTCAACCTAATATCAATATTTAATAAAAATCGTGATTGGAATAAGAATTTCCGTGTGGGATTTTTCTTAAAAAAAGGAATAATCGTACAGCTTCGTCTGTTTGAAACTTAAAGATAATGAGGTCTCTATTTGTTTGTTTAACGGCATATCAACTCCTTTATGTATCATTTAATGCTGAAATTTAATGTTCTTGGGAGCTTTGAAGAAATAAAAATATGATATATGTTATTCTGCTTTCGCAATTGAATACATGATAAATGATACTCAGCTTTTGTGCATATCTAAGTTTATAAAAAAACAGTCTATTGGAAAAAATGATCTCAAAAATGTCTCTTCTCACCATAATAACAAAATAAAATCCGGAATAGTTATCGAATTCTGTTTAGAATTTCTACATCCAGTTTCCTTCTTCTAAAAATGTAAGATCTCATGGATAAAAATGATTATTTATTTGAAGAAGGTATTTCGAAGAAAGAAATGTTTGTTTGTCTATATTTCTGAGATGAGATATTGTAACTATTTACATTATTTACATTATACAGTTTGTTGTTCTCATCTTTATTGTCATATTCACGATGTTTCGGTTGTTTTACGCCCCGGCCTCCTTCAGGTGATTTACATTGAAAAAAAATGATTACTGAGACATTAGGTGTATAAGTGCCAAAAAGGAAATACCTGATCCCACCACACTCCAGGACAAATAGCCCAGTGGAAAGAAAGCGTTGGCTGAAGAGACTTGACCCAAAGAGTTATGAGTTCAATACCTAGCCACGACGGAAGTAAACAAAACTTGTGAGAGTTGAGTTACTAAAGGGAGATAACTGAGATATCCAAAAACAGCAGGGAACTACCTCAGTGGTTGGTAATTTTTTTGTTTGTTTAGCGTAAGGAATTAGAAACGAATTCTTACACAATTATTATCGCCAATATAGTACCCTTTCTTGATATGATTTTAAAACGTATTAATTATGATTTAAAACAGTCTATTGGAAATCTACTAACAAAAATGATCTCATAAATTTCTCTTCTCACCATAATAACAGAATAAAATCCGGAATAGTTATCGGTTTCTATTTAGAATTTCCACATCTTGTTTCCTTCTCCTACATATATAAGATCTCATGGAAAAAAAAAAGATTATTTATTTGAAGAAGATATTTCGAAGAACGAAACGCGTAACGTCTGTTTGTTTGCCGGTATTTTTGAGATGAGGTATTGTAACTATTTACACTTTTTTCATGCTCACGACGTTTCGGCCGTTGTACGCTACGGCATTCTTCAGATGATGTACGTTGGAATTTCGAAGTGAACTCTTTATTTTATCCACCGAGGTAGATTGTTCTAGTTCCACGTGCCATGCCTTTTCCGGATATCCCAGTTTCAGTTATTTCTCTTTAGTAACTCAACTCTGCAAGTTTTTGTTCACCACTGCTGTGGCCAGGTATTGGCATCTTTTTGGGTCAAGACATTGGATTATCCAATATATATTACCTGAAGAAGGCCGTAGTACATATATATATATATATATATATATATATATATATATATATATATATATATATATATACATATTAATATATAGCATATACATCATAATTATTTTTTTTTTAAATATGTCTCCATCGCGACACAGAAATTGCTATGTTTCGGAAGCGATATTTAAATCTTAATTTTAAAACTGAAGTCTCGGTTTCGAAACATAGTAATTTCTGCGTTATAATATTATGTTCTACTTTTTATCGAGCACTGTTTTGTTTTTAAATAATTACTAATTACTAAAAAACTCTGGATTGTAAATCTGACTGTTCTTTCCTACTATTTGAATATATATATATATATATATATATATATATATATATATATATATAGTCATAAGGTGTGCTATATTTATGGGATAAAGTGCTCAATATCAGAGATAGAGCGTGTGTAAATATAAAAGTGAACATAGAAGTCAACACTTCAAAACGAGCAATATAATTTGACCCAAATAAATAAACAAAGCGACTTCCGGTAAAAATAACCGCCATAATAGAATACCCACAATGCACCAACCCGTATATATATAATTAGCCGAGAAAAATAACAGCATATGTGGCCTGACGATTGCATATAGCATGAAACAGACTGTCGCACCTAAGTGTTGACTTCTATGTTCACTTTATATATATATATATATATATATATATATATATATATCATCGTTCTCATGTTACAAAAACAGAAGCTAAAAACTTGAATTTAATAATAAAAATTAAATTGAATAAAAGTACCCAGCTCTGTTTCAATCACAAGTGAATTTTGGAGTAACTAATCTTGAAATATACGGAGCTTTATAGGCATATATATTCGTAGTATTAATTACTATGGAAACAGCGAAACCAATTATTTTAATAAGGGACGTAAGGGTTTACATTTTCACTGACAACCATTATATCAACATATTAGTTACATTCAGAAAGCGGTTAAGTCAAGGTAGGCTCTACTTGTGTATTGAGTCCTGTTTTTTAAAAATAAAAACAAAAATACTAAAGATCTTCGGATTATTAACCTAACGATTCTTTCCTATTTTTCTATATATTTGCACACACAAATACACACAAACACACAGACACACACACACGTATATACATCATATACATTAATATATATACATATATATCATATATATAAATACATATATTCATATATATCAATATATATATACATTATATATATATATCAATATATATATATACATATATATATATATATATATATATATATATACATATCATATATATAAAATACATATCTATTCATATATATAAATATATAAACATATATGATAAAATATAGTTTTAAGGTATGCTATATTTATGTATTCACTTGCTTATATATATATTTATATATTACACTACCCATCAATTTTAATTTAATTTTTCGTTTCATTTCATTTTTGGAAGTGCTATCTGATGATCCGGCATTCTTTAAAAGGGCTCTAGTGAAATGAATTATTATAATGGTACCTTAAAGTGGTCTGTTTTTCTTTTAATATATATATATATATATATATATATATATATATATATATATATATATATATATTCTTTTTAGAAAATTACACATGCACATACATATAAAGGGTGATGGTAAAGTAATTCCCTATTTTATGTATGTGTGGTCAGCCAGGAGTCCTGACTTCACACCCTGTAACTATTTTTCTTTAGGGTTAGTTAAAGGATCGAGTCTACTATACCAATCCAAGATTTTGTAAGAATTTGACTGGCGAATACAAGAACTTATGTCTTCCTTACCACAAGATTTTCTGGTTAAATCAGTTGACGCGATTTCGTGTAAGCTCGAGAAGCTGTTAGCAAAATCAGCTGCCCGCATCGAATTTCAAATAAAACCTCATGCGAAACACTTTCCTCTCATATCCATTTCTTGTAAAAATTATAGTCAATAAATAAATTATAATTTTTTTTTAAATGGAGAGTTACTTTTCAATAACCTATATATATATATATATATATATATATATATATATATATATATATAAAACAAAAAAACCGAGAAATAAACCCAACGTTTAGTCAAATATGGATATCCACTAAAATAACGTTTAAAGGGATAAAATATGTTGGATTAATAAAAAAAAACCATTACTATTTTTGAAAATCACAAACACACACGCATAATATATTTATTGTTTACATGTTATTTTTATAGATACAAATATTTAAGTAAATGCT
Source organism: Acanthosepion pharaonis (assembly GCA_903632075.3). NCBI lineage: Eukaryota > Metazoa > Mollusca > Cephalopoda > Sepiida > Sepiidae > Acanthosepion > Acanthosepion pharaonis. The sequence continues at coordinate 115,511 of CAHIKZ030003863.1, read as the reverse complement.
CTGTTTATACTAAACAGTGTTAACAGCATTTACCGGCCTGAGTGTCTTTGAAATTTCATAGCATATACCTTTTCTCCGACAGGAATCGAACCTGTATCCATGAAATTTCTTGGACACTTGGGCCGGTTATTATTGTTAATACTATTTATTATAAACAGAACATTAACTTATTAACAATAAATATATTAAAATAACTGTCGGACATTTCATAATGTGTATATATATATATATATATATATATATATATATATATATATATATACACACACACTGACGTCTTGTCGAACGTAATTTCAACGAAGAAATAAATTGAATAAACATATATATTTTTTTCTTTTCTCAATAATTTTGTAGTTTTAAACTTAATAGTGATTAAATTTGGATTTTAAAATTGCCAGTTTTTTATTTTAATATTAAATTTTATCATATAATTTTATAATTATTGGTTAGTATAAATTATTTTTAATATTACACGTATTTTAAAGATCTGAATAGATATTATAACATGATTTCGTTGTCAAGCTTTTGAATCTTTCTATACTTAGTTTTTGATTGGTTATTCTAGCTTTTGTAACAATGTTTTCCCCTAGTGTAGGATCGTTAATTAATCTGAAACTTTTAAAACCATTTATTTTATTTTCAACATCATCACTTGATAAGACACCGAGTGTGTTGAAACAAAATGGCTATTTTTGTAGTGATTTTATAACATACTTATGTTATAATTTTTTTATAAATAATTATATATATATATATATATATATATAATTATTATTTATAAAAAAAATTATATATATATATATATATATATATATATATATATATATATATATATATATTATAATAAAAAAGAAAGAAGAGTAAGATATATAATCCGGTGTTCTTATTGATAATTTTATTTTTATTTTTTATTTTTACAAAACAGTGTTAAATGTAAATTTACAGAGCATAAATATTATAAATTAACTGATTTAAAATATGGTTCCTTCGCTGCACAGGAATTACCATATTTCAAAAACCGAAGCTAAAAACTTCAAATTTAATTATATAATTAAATTAAAAGCATTAATTCTGTTTAATCTTCAAGCGAATTTTAGAATAACTTATTTTTAAATTTACTGAGTTTTAAACGCACATACAATTCATAATTTTTCGTTTCCAAAGATACAGAGGAATCCAATCATTTAGACAGGGGTGGTAGCATGTTCATTTTTATTAACTATTATTGTATTGTATTATGAGTTACGTTCGAAAAAAGAGGTTAAGTTTAGGGAGGGTAGAGGTGCATTTTTCAACGAATTTTGACATCCGTTCAACGCATGTCGTCTGGTTATTTTTTTTAATCAACGACAAAATGTTTTTTCGGCATTTTTTCCCTTAAATTCGTACTTGTATACTTAAAGATTCTTTCTAAAGGGGGTGTTTAGGTTAGAATACGTTATATTGAACTACAATTTTAAAATATTATTATTTTTTTTAATACATATATCGCGCAAAAAACAACCAATTACAAATGTACCATAAAATTAAATTTGCTGTTTAACAAGCCCGTATCTTGTAATTATTCCGAGGTCAAGTTAGGAGTGAACGAAAAAGTCTATCCAGCATTTTTCTGTCAATATGTCCGCACTTATGTGATGTTATTCACTGCCAAGGGCGGCGTCGCTGACTTTGTCATAATCGCGCCTTACTTTTTGTTTGTTTATTCACAATGGTTATGTACATAATTTACTTTTCTGATTTTTCCTCTTTACTTTCAAGAATATTTAATGTCATGTTGGATATTCTCCATATAACCCATAAAAGTGAGTGTAGATAAGATCAATTTGAGACACCGCATGTTTTACGAGTTTAAAAAAAATGTCTTCTTATTCTTTAGAAGTGGCGAATAATATTTGCACTGTCTACGAAATTAAATTCTTAAGTATTGGGAAAAATTGCGGGTTCGTCAAAGACACTGGGACTAAGAATACGTTATTCGTGCTCAGAATGATATCAGAAAGAGCAATACAAGTGCAAAAGGATGTATATCTAACGTTTTATACATGATGCAAAAGTAGGTACCTCAATGAAAATCAATAAAAAGAGCATAGCATGACAGGAACGGCCTTAAATTTGATGAAAAAATTTTTATCTGCTTAAGTATATATATCATTATTAAAAAGAAATACCAAAGTATTTTTTGATTATTTTTTGAAATTTTTTACTCATTCTTAGCATGTCCGAAATTTTAGTTAAAAATCTTTTTTTTTGTCAGCGAAATTACTAAAAAAAAAAACCTCGATATCAGCCATTTTTTTAAAAATTTTGTAAACTAAGTTAAAATCCTAGTTTAAAATTCGTCCAAAAATCAATTATAGGTTTTTCAAAATTTATTTGACGAAAATTAGCAAATTTAAAGATTATTTAATATATTTTGAAAGAAACTTTTGCTTACTTTCTTCGAAGAAAAATGTTGTTTAAAATAAAAGGAGGCGATCTTAACATCGTTGGCGATTGACAAGTGCTGAAAAGTATTTGAAAAACTACTTTAAGAAGAACTGTCGGAACTGCTAGACGAGATTGATTTGTTTGGAACAGATATTAGAATTATCCAGAACTTAAACTGCGATCAAACCGTCTGAATACGGATAGAAAATAAATTAAGTAAACATACAAAAATAGAAAAGGGATAAGAAGACAACAGAGAAACTATTCCACCATAATTACCAATGTAGGGAAACCACTCTTGGGTTGAGCTCGTGGGAGTTCGGCCCCTTTAGAGAGGAGAACTCTTCTGTCCCTTTTTTTAGTTTTTACTTCCGTTTTTTGAGGAACAGCCTCTTTACCTTCCTGACCACCAGGGTATCCACACATGTGGAAACTAGTCAACATGTGCATGGCCTAGCGAAAGAAAAAGGTACTTTCTATTCACTTATCTACGGACGATCAAAGGCCATAAAGTTGGTATGTTATTTCTTTGTTCTCATTCTGTAAACCTCCTCGTTCCTTTGGGACAATATGGACAATCATTTGTTTTGGGACATATGTAAATCTTTTGAATATATGTACGTAAGTTGTTTGCCTTATTAAACGTTTTGTTTGTTACGCTCGCGTATTTCGTCTTTCTATATTCGCATTCAGTATTAGTGTATCAATGGCTACACTAATGCTAATATTAGTATCGGTGTGCTGCTGGAAGGCTAAAACACGTTATTCTTCCTAAAATAGTCGGTAAACTCTGTCTGGCCGATAACCAATTCTAACACCAAGAAATAATGGTAATTTACAGATAATAAAAGATGTGAGTCATTGGGAAGACATGATTGCCTTTGTTCTAAAAAAGCTGTGTCATTAAGAATAAATTGTAACATAATCCCTAACCTCTACTAGCAGTAAAGTAAATATAGAAAAAATAAAGAGATGTAAGACAAGGATGTGTCTTCTCGCCGGACTTATTCATCATATACAGTGAGGTGATTCTCAGAGAATTACAGCTCCTACTAGGATTTATTATCAGCGATTACAATCTTAACAAAATTAGATATAGAGTAGACAGAGTGCTGATAGCAGACATCATTTTCCCCGTCTTTTGGCAAAATGCATTTGTTAAATGATGTTGTAGAAAGCAGTATATGTCGTAGCTACAAGGTGTGTTTTGAGCCTTTCCTGAAAGGCTTTTTACTCACCAAGAAAACCACATGCTCTCTTTCTTGTTCATAGAATCCCATACGACTACAATATTATCTCCACAACAACCTATCACATAGATATATCTATCTAAAAAAAATTAATGGAATTTTTGTTTATTAACCCTTTGACCCCTGCGTTCCTAAACAATTTTAATCCTTCTGCCTGAGCTCCTGAGTCAAAATTCGCAAATAATTGGTATGCAATGTTTCACGGTAGATATAAAAATATACAAGTGTTTACCCACCGTTTAACCGGTGCTTGGGCATCAAGTCATTTTTCTCTACCACGATTCAACCGGTGGGTGGGCATTACGTCATTTTTCTCTACTACCGGTAAAGCGGTGGTCAGAGCTCAAAGGGTTAATCCAACAGATTTTATCACCTAAACGTTATTTTTAGAGGATGCCTATATTTGAGTAGACGCTCCGTTCATTTATTAAACGGTATATTTATTTATTTTCGTCTACCGACCTGAATATTCGAGAAATCTTATTAAAGAAAATATGCGCCCTCCGGCAGGATTCGAACCTACGTCTCCGTTATCAGGAAAAGCCATCGTTAGATCTAACGTGCTTTAGACCAACTCGATCACGAAGCATTTCGCCAATCGAACAAAGCCGAATAGTGCCTTTAAGCACAAAAAAAAAAAAAAATTGCAACATTTATATCTACCCAGTTTCGTATCTGCTGTAGAATACCTATGGATGATAATGTATGTCCCCATTCATATAAATACAGTAGTAAACACTGTATGTTGGTCTGCAGTTGAAGATTCGTCTCCAGCTGTGCTGTCAACCTCTCTGCCTCCGGGCAAAGAGGATCCCTATACAAGGCTATGTCGAAAGGCAATGTCTCGTCTCGGGAAACAGCTACCCAACTCCGTTTTATACGGGTTCTACGGGGAATTTTTGGCCGAGCCTACGGGCTTAAATTCGGCTGTGTGTCGCATCTGACCGCGTGGAGCAGTTGGTAGATATCCTGCAGTTGGAGATTCATTGTGGAATTCACTTGACTCACTTCTATCAGTTGACTACTTCTACGCGCCGCTGGCGAATCTTATATGTGTCGTTCATGTCCTAAGTATTATCATCGTTCATTATCAACCTTCGTTTCATTATTCTATTCAGTAACTTTCCCTAGGTTACAACAATATCCTAATGTAAACAAAGCAATTTCTAAAGAAGTAATAGATTTTTTATCTGTTAATGTTATGTTTTTGTAAGTTACGTTTCACTTCGTTCTGTATATTAATGTATTGAATTTATTTGGTTGTCAAAAACTTCCACCGGCTTCTGTTACAATTGGTAACGCTATTTCAGTTACATGTCGAATTATAATTAACTATACACATAATATTTCTTCGACGGTATGCCCTGTATAAGGCCCGAGGAACACTCAAGGTAGAGTTGAAGATAACGGTTAACCCTATACATGAACAGGTTGTGATCGGAGTAGCATTCTTTAGAGAGTCCATTCCACAAGGCAGTGGTTCGTGGGAAGAAGCTGCTCGAGGGGAACTTCCATCTCACCAAAGAAATATGAAGAGAATTAGGGGAGTTCGTTACAACTTGTTTGACATGGGGGAGTGTCTATGCCGTGAATGTCAGAACAGGTGGAACTAAGGAATGTAGTTTATCTGAATACTTTCCGCAGAAAAGGGTTTCAAAACAAAGTTTTATTTTGCTTTGAAATCCAAAGAATTTTATGCTCTAGGCAGGCATAAATTGTCTTTCTTTCTTTTTATGTGCCATGTTCTTTCAGGACGTAGGCGACCATAGCTCTCTACCCACCTCCATCTCTTGTAGCTCTCAACAAGTTCCTTCCCTCTGTCACCTCCCCCAGACTACGCCCTGTCATCCACTTGTTTAAGTCCGCCAGGTATGTCATGCGCATTGGCCATGTTCACCATAATCTATGAATATACAATACAGCGCAGTACGTAATCTGTTCTATGAAACAACGTTAAAGATTAACACTCACGAGTCAGACACTTTACTGAATCTGACTATATCGCCAATACCCCCAGCAGCTTTTCCGCAATTCTTCAGTCTTCGATATCAAAGGCTGGCGGTGAGTATTCGGGAAAAAAACATGGCCGCCTTTATACACGTCGCATTGAATATTTTGAGCCTTCTGATTGGTTAACCCTTCTATTGGTGAACTATAAAATGAGTCAGCTCATTTAGGCTGACTCACTAGTACACCAAGGTACCCAAAAACTCCAACAATGCGTTGTTTTCCCTTGTTTCTCTTTCCCTCTATTCGACCCGTGAGTATCAGATTCTCCAGGCCTTCCTTCCTCATTATGTGTCCTAGAAACTTCAGCTGCCTCTTCCTGATATTTGTAAGCCTCTCCCTTGTTTGCAACTTCTCTAAGACCTCATCGTTGCTCACACGCTCGGTCCATGATATCCTTAGCATTCTTCTATAGAACCATATCTCTGTCACTTCGAGTCTCTTCATCATCTTTGAGGAAATCGTCCAACATTCGCTGCCGTAAAGAAGGACAGATGTCACGTAACAGTTCAGTGTTCTTTTCTTTTCTTGTCTTTTAATCAATTCACCCCGAGCTAGACGATAATGGCACTAAGATGCAAGGGGCTACTGGGAGTGGAAGAGAATGAAAAATATTTTAGAAGGAACCGGAAACTCAATTATAAACAGAAAACAAGGGATGAACATCTACTCCTGCTCAAAAGACCGGGGTGGAATGGTAATCGGGCGATAGGCGAACTTACTTACTCCTTTTGAGGAAAGCAAATGTGTAAATAGTGAATAAAATTTCCGAGTTTAAGCTAAGACGTTAGAAGTATAGAGATGAAGTAGACTTTACAAGGAGACGGAAACCCAGGAAACAAAAGATAAGCCCTTACTAAAAAACCGAGGAGGAGTTTGAACCGAGCTATTATCTTTGCTTGAATTGATATTATTTTGAGTCATAAATAATTTCCGGTTTCGTTTATAAAATTTATTCTTCGAAAAATAAAGTACAGTTTCATTTTATTCAATTAGAAACTCACCATTATTTGCAACTAGCGTAAAAGCCGCTCTATCGGGCGGCATTTAAGCTAGCTCCTGCGGAGGGCTCTTCATTCGGCCTTCATCACAATAGGTAGGGAGAAGTAGATGCGATAAGGAATAATAAATTACAGAAGAACTCAAAATTGATAGCTGCATTTAAGTATTGCATTAATATTTAATCTTACCTTTTAAACGTTCAACGATAATTCTTCTGCCACCACTTAATTTGAAGACAGTCTGATTTACGTAGGTCCTTACTTTCCGTACAAACAATTATTTCTATTTCATGGATGACTTTCGGGGGATTTCGCAATTAATTCCGATTATTCCCAAATTGTTATCGTATAAAAAAATTCGTCGCAAAAAATCACGTAAAAACTCGTCGTAAACAATGGCATGTAATGAAAACTTGGGAATCCAAAATTTCAGGATTACGGGTCCGGATCCGGGTCAGAATGTTTTTAATTTGCTCACGGAGTCGACCTGATTCCAAAATGGTATCATCTGTTGGGCTACGGCCTCTAGGAGTAAAGTTAGAAAAAATGTGACGCAGTGATATTGGCATCTTACTTATAAAATTCAGATTGTGTGTGTGTGTGTGTGTGTGTGTGTGTACGTTTATATATTGGATCGGATTTCCTACATTTTTCAACCGATTTCAACACACACGCGCGCGCATATTATTATTATTATTAAAAAAAATAATAATAATCCGTTACTATAAAAGTAATTTACATTAACCAGAAAAAAAGGCTTAGACAGAAGCGTCTATCTTTTTAAATTTGGATTTTTAATGTAACTATAACAACAAAAACATTTTGATTTCATTTTTGCCTTGAAAAAGTCGGAAGACGAAACGCGTCGGCAAAATGTAAAATTTTTTTCCAATTGTCATTTGATACTATATATATATATATAGTTCAGAAGAGCATTAGAAGAAAGATTAAAAAGTGATAAAACACTAATGAGTGGTATCCGGCGAACGAAAGATATAATAATTACGGAAAGTGCTCCTCAGAGAACATCAATGCCATTGAAAAACGGAATGTCTTTCATTCTTCGGTTGCCAACCAGGCCAAACGGTCGTTCCTAACCAATCTTTTATGATTTAAGTTGAACTGCTGAGATTTTTGAGAAGGTAGCTGAAAAAAGAACGGGGGATACAATGGCCTAAACGTTGTGATAGTAACAAGATGAGGACATTAATCCGACTGTAAATAATGTATATAATTATTGTGATTTGAAGAATATCTTTACACTACTTAATGCAACTGATATTTCCTATTAGAAATAATTTGTCTACTCATCAAAAGATCATTTAATAATTTCACATCCTGTTATTCAGCGTAATGGGTCACTTGCAATGTTAACAGTGTTATCCAGCGAAAATTCCTGCAATGAATGCCGTGACTAATGAAAGCACGAGACATAATCTCTCATATTTAATTTCACCAGTTTCCATCGGCTAGTTGCGCGTGTGCGCGGCCCCTTCGTCCGAAACATGGACTTTACATTCTCGTCTGTGATGTCGCAGAGACTCTCTATCGCCACTAGGGTGGGTGTTTATATATCTATCTCTATCACAGAGATCGTTTCGAAGCATACCACCCAGTGTGTAGCTCGTGTAGCGATATGTGGCGGGATTCTCAAGTAGGCGGCTGCGAAGTTATCTCGGCTCAATCCCGCATCTTTTTCCATTGATGGTCTGGTGCAACATTGCGCGCAAAGTCTACTCTGATATGATCTGATGTTAGACAGGTACACACTACACCCCGTGATTATAATTTGTCGCTGGTGATTAAGATTGGTAGAGCAGAAAAGAATCCACCCAGTTCTGAATACTGTTCCTGAAATAGAAAGTGAGCCAACTGTAAAGACAAATGCACAAATATGTAACGTCATGACAGAAAACAACATGTGTGGCAAGAAGTCAGTAACTGAACCAATCACACTAACATATAAATAATAACTTTCATGTTTTTTATTTTTTATCTACCGTGTGTGTATATATATATATATATATATATATATATATATATATATATATATATATATATATATATAATATAAAAGGTTTAAATACTAATATTACAAGGATATAATTTATTACATTGGAATCGTAATCCTGATCCAATTCATCAGACCTACAAATTCAAAAAAGAAATTTTTTCTATATATATATATTTATATATATATATATATATATATATATATATATATATATATATATAAGCAAATATATGAATATAGATCCGACAGTCTTTGTCATGTTGAATTGATAATGTTAATTATATTTTATGAATATGTCCTGAAGATGGTTTATTAGACCGAAAGGTCTGACGTTGACATATTAACATTAAAACAGCATAATTGCATATAAGGATTTTTGTTTGTTTTTTCCGTATATATTTTTTTCTTCATATATATATATATATATATATATATATATATATATAGACCACTAATATTATCTATCTAACTATATATATATATATATATATATATATATATATATATCTGACGATTGCATATAGCATGAAACAGACTGTCTCCTCTAAGTGTTGACTTCTATGTTCACTTTTTGTTGTAGAGTAGTTTTCACAGTGGAGGCTTGTATTTCACTGAGTCGGTCCTAAAAAGGTTCGACGTACAAAACGTTAGTAACTTGTAATAATAGTTAATGACGCAGCAAAATAGTTGTGGTGGTTGATACTTTAATGTCCGACATCGACTGACTCACTAACTCACTGAGCTCCCTGGCGACTGCTACTACTACTACTTATTATGTGTGGGAGAGTCTATTAACAATAGATTAGGTATGTTCCGGTATAACACTTACATATATATATATATATATATATATATATATATAATAAAAACATAATAAATGTCTTAAAATAATTGTCGGACTTTGTCCATTTTTTAATGTGTGACGTCATTTGTTTATATTTGGATACGGATCGAGCAGATATGAATGTATGAGAGAAATTCAAGGAGAATTGTGGTTTAAAAACAGTAAAATCGACCTTGCTAACTGAAACGCTCCTCTGTGGCTTAATCTGTTAAGGCACGTCAGGCTACATGACGGTTCTGTATAGGATACAGGTTCGATTCCTGTCGGAGGACGCATATTTTCTATGAAAATTTCTCGGACATTCAAGCCGGTAAATGTTGTTAATACTGTTTATTATAAACAGAGCATTTACTTAAATATTTGTATCTAGAAAAAGAACGTATAAACATAAAAAATGTCTTAAAATATATATATAAAGGAAAGCTTATATATAGTTTTTCCAATGAGAGAAAAGTATATATTTTAACAAGAAAGGAGAAGCCGCAAACGTTTTTGATTATATATTATGCGTTCTCTAACAGGATTCGAACCTGTGTACTTCACGGAACAGTCAGTTGATTTGACGTGCTCTACCACTTAACTATAGAGAAGCGTCTGGTTAGTTAATGTTTTTAAAGGCGCACTCTCCTACTACAACGATATTGTTGTGTTCATCATTTTTCTAAAACAAAATTGTTGTGTTCATTGCGAAAGTTAAATTTTTTCCATGTGAAGTGAAAAACGCTAAAGTGATTTACTGTATGATTCAAATTTCACGGTGTCTTTTTGTCTTAGAAAAAACAACACCCTGATGATGACACTGTGCTAATGTCGAAAGTACTCAGAATAAATGAATATGTATCAACATAGTAATTTTCTCTCTTCATTTAATAATCATACTAAGAAGCTTGTCTGTGAATATGAGAGGATCCTATTGAAAATAAGTAGACAAGACTTGTCTAAATTATTCAATATGACATGTCTTAATGAAAAGTTGCTACCAAAAATATACGCAATATTAGAAAGTATAATTCTGGTTTTGTTTCGAATCTTACATGATATTCATTGTTACTGTGCCTATCTTGATATTTTAGGACATTCTGTTGATATTCATAGCTTTTGCAAACAATCACTGCGTACATTTCTCCCATAAACGCGCCAACGAAAACATATGCCTGTTTTTGTTGTTGTGTAATGAATCTGATCATGTCAAGCCGGTGTCAAACCTATTTAAAAATCATTTTGCTCCAGTGTTCCTCTCCCAGTTAACCAGTCTGGTGGTGAGGGGTCACTCTGACAGGATATCTGGTGTACAAAAGTCTCCTTGGCACTAAGTAGTCTTACTAATAAATCAAAACAGTCCTTAGGATAAAGATAAATTACGATGAAGAGAAAAGTTAGGGAAAATTACCGCAGGAAGATTGTGGTGTATCAAATGTACCTAAATTCTTGTCGTAAAATGCAGCATTCGAAATCCTGACTTTTACCTGGTCTATATACCTAACTTCTGGCACCGTTGGAAAGAACACATCTATCTCGTCTTACTTTTGTATGGAACAAGGACATAAGTATAGAGTACCTGATGTGGATAGAAATCACTATCATAGTAACAATTGTTTCCTAACTTTTTACGTGAGTATATCCACAGGTTTTAAATAAACAAATATGATTTTAAAGTTACTATAAACTTCTTTTATTTACTATATCCTTTCAGGATATGAGCGCTTGTGGCTCTCCACAACTTCATACCTTCCTATTATTTTAATTAACTTTTGACCTTTACGATCTATTTTCGTTCTTGCCATCCATTCATGCACACACTCGTTAAGTAGATTAGTTACATTTTCCCTTATTTTTCTTGACTTCAGTAAATACTGTGAATGTTAGATTCTTTAGGCCTTTTTTTCTCGTTAGGCGTCGCAGAAAAATTCCTTATTATTCAAATGTTCTGGCCATGATATTCTTTTGTTGTAAAAAATAATGTTAAATTTTGTGTATTTTCTGTAGCCTTATAGGCTCAAGCGGCGAAGCTCCGAGATCTTGTGAATCTACTATTTTGAATACTCGGAAGGGGACTTTACAAATATTGACCGATGGGAATCAAGTTTTTCTAGCGCCTAAAAAATTTTGGCTGGGACCGAATTTTATGAGCCCATTGAGAATAAATAGGACCTGCTATCAGCAGTTGAGACAGAGGTAAGAGAGTTGAAAAGAAAACGGCAGAGCGTCAACTTCGGCTGGGGCAGTTTTTACAAGGCGTCACATAAAAGGACAGTCCATTGAGAGGTTATAAATCTAACGTGATAGATCCAAGGCAGATTCGTACGATAAATTTCACACCCCAGAACCTACAAGAATTTGTCTATGTCAAATCCCCTTCAAGCCGTTACATCAGAGGTTGGTGTCTTTTAAGAGATTTTACATTGTGCCATATTGTGAATCCTCTTACACCGAGTTTTCTCTTATTTTTGTATTTTTTGAATGGATATATCTCTATCTATAAAAGGCAGTGTGTGTGTGTGTGTGTGAGTGTGTGTGTGTGTGTAACAAATGCACGACTGCAATTTTCGACGGATTTGCACCAAAATTTACATGCACATGCTCCAAGTTAGCGGGAAGGCCAAAACCCACTTTGCATTTCCCAACTCCCATCGATAGTGGAAATAATCGATTTTTTCATGCTTCTATGGCAGTTTTCATGTAGTTTGCGGCCATTTTCTACTGGCCAGAGTGAGAGCCTATAGCTGGCTGCCACGAATAGGCAGGAAGATTCTATTGGCCAGCGTGAGAGCCAACAGCTGACTGACACGAATGTTAACTAGCATGCAAAAAAATCGATAGCTGCATTCGTCACAAGTGGGAAAAATTTAAATCTGCATGTCACTTTACTCCAATTGGCTCATTTGCTTGCTTAAACTCAACGTTGATTCTGATTCCGCATAACTGGGTATGGGTGTGGAAAAGTATTTGTTGTTAACATTCTTTTTTCATTCGGTTTTTCCAGTTACGAGTCCTTTTTTAAAGCTGATTGTTTTCTGTTCATTTTGTTTAGTTCTTTTTTCGTAACAGATTTAATGTTTAGTATAGAGCTTAGAAAAAATTCGCAGTGTGAGATAGTCAAGAAGTAAAGCATGTAGCAACATCAGCATAGCAAAAGGCACTCCTTTAAAGGCAAGGAAGGGCAAAAATATTTTAAGTCAAGTATTAGTCGTACGATTTTTGAATCAAGCACGGGCAACGTCGGGCCATGCTGCTAGATTTGTATATAAATCCATTGGTTTTATCAACATTTTTGATAACTTGTATTTTTCCTGTTTCAAATTGTTAGCCCGCCAAAAGAGGCGCACAAAAGGAAATTTTTGTGCAATCCTCACCTTGTTTTATAATTTTTTTGTAATTGTAAATTATATTGTAAATAAATGTGTTTAAGATTTTGGTCAGAGATCGTCTTGTTTTTGAAGTTGCACCTTTTGAGACTTTCTACCAACTATGTTTTGTGTCTGTGACAAGAACTTAGAGTTGGTAGGAAAGCAACATTTTTATAGAATCACATCTCTGTTGCTTGAAGTCACTTTTTCGTCCGTGAAGAGATTGCCCAGCATTCTTTACCATACAGGTGATTAAATAGCAGTTCAGCATTCTTTTCATTTCTTCTAACGAAATGTTTTAATACTTTACTTTGGTTTAAGCAAATCACCTTTCGTTGCTCCTCTGTGCCTATGGAATTTCTGTGTCATAAGTTCTGTCTACACTAGTCAGTTAAATTTCTATACCTGCTTGATTTTGACGTCCCTAATAAGTAACTTGCAACCCATTTTGCTGACAAAATGCATTCCACCTTCTTACAATTAATAAAGTAATGAAAAAAAAAATGAAAACATTCTAATTTTAATCAAAATAAGTATATAAGTAAATGAATATTTTTGACTGAAAGATTTCTACGAATGAATATTATTAACTAAAAGATTCCTAAGAATTTTCCTAAAACACGAGTTTGTCTCTCATCCCAAATTGAACAAGACTTTTATAAAGAGGCTAAAGGCGTTGTCTGAACAGCTTTTCTAATTTGTCACATTATTTCCACGTTACTTGGAAGAAAATGAAAGATGTTCTGGGTTACATTCCTTTACAAATAACTTCGTCGAATATAACAAATATTGCCAACCCAACATTCACTCAGAAAATGTTGCAAACTACATTTTTCTTCTTTTTTTTTTATTTTGTCCAGTTTGGCTCCAGCTTAGTCTCAGCCTTCGTGGGGACAGACAAAAAAGAAAATTCTCTAAAACCTGATGCTTAAAGATACGTTTCGCAGGTCTTAGTGTTATGAGCATGCGCAAACCTTTGCTGATGGAAGTTGGAAACTTTGTCATCTACGTGAAGGTGAGTGGGTTTCCAGTTTGCGAAAGATAACCTTTTGCCAAATTACATCTCCATAGGAGGACAGATAAGTTCTCCTATATACAAATACGTTTTCGTTTTCACTTTAAAAATTGTTCTTGCGACAAATTTTATGCAGAATGGGAGAAGCAACACAATAAAATCATCCACAAAAGACAGCCCATAAAAGCGCAATTTTGTTCTGCTCAAAATCAAAATATCAATAAAGATAAGAATTTTGTTTGTTTGCAAACGATACTGTCATTAGCTAATAAAGCGAGTTTTTTTTTTCTTACATTTTCATGACCGTGGAATAAGACCTGTGGCTCCACAGGCAATCATTTCAGGTTTTATATTTTTCTTTACTAAGTCTCAAATTGTTACGGGTTGTCATCAGATGAATGCAGTAGATGTCTTTTATTTTCCGCATAAAGAAAAGCTATTTATCAGTGATGGTAATAAAATCTGTGCGAGGTTTGATAGAAAGGAAACGAGATAAACATGGAGAGAGATGACCCGTGCTTTAAAGCTAAACAAGTTTATCATTAAAATAAATGTAAGATAGGAGATAGGAATGAAGAAGGACGAAAACAGGAGGAATTAACGTTGAAATAAAAAAGATCAAGAAAGTCAGAAATACAGAGAAAGGAAAGAAGAAGAAAAAGAATCAGAAAGAGAAAGAAAGAAAAAGAAAGAAAAAGAAAAAAAGAATCAGAAAGAGAAAGGAAATAAGAAAAAGAAGAAGAAAAAGAAAAGAAAGAAGAAAAAATAATCACGTAGAAATTTAAAAAAAAAATAGAATCCTATTAAAAGAAAAAAGAAACGATAGAATGTATAAATAAAAAGAGACAGACCAAGTGAAAAGAATATCGAGATTTATAGAGAGAGAAAGCAAAAAAATAGAAGGAAGGGAAGAGAGATAAAGCAAAACATAAAAGGAAGAAAAGAGAGTGAGAAAGCTATAAATAAAAAGAAAGAAAGAAAGAAAGAGAGAAAGAAAGAAAGAAAGAAAGAAAGAGAGAAAGAAAGAAAGAAAGAAAGAAAGAAAGAAAGAAAGAGAGAAAGAAAGAAAGAAAAGAGAAAGAAAGAGAGAAAGAGAGAAAGAAAGAGAAGAAAGAAAGAAAGAAAGAAAGAGAGAAAAGAGAAAGAGAGAAAAGAGAGAAAGAAAGAAAGAAAGAAGAAAGAAAGAAAAAAGAGAAAGAAAGAAAGAGAAAAAAAGAGAAAGAAAGAAAGAAAGAAAGAGAGAAAAAGAAAGAAAGAAAGAAAGAGAGAAAGAAAGAAAGAAAGAAAGAGAGAAAGAGAGAAAGAGAAAGAAAGAAAGAAAGAGAGAAAGAAAGAAAGAAAGAAAGAAAGAAAGAAAGAAAGAAAGAGAGAGAAGAGAAAGAAAGAAAGAAAGAAAGAGAGAAAAAAGAATAGAGAAAGAAAGAGAGAAAGAAAGAAAGAGAGAAAGAAAGAAAAGAAAGAGAGAAAGAAGAGAAATAGAGAAAGAAAGAAAGAAAGAAAGAAAGAAAGAAAGAAAGAAAGAAAGAAAGAAAGAAAGAAAGAGTAGAATGAGTGAGAGTTTGAAATGCATTTCGGTAGGCGGAGAGATCTTTATCAGAAACCGTTGAACCCATCAAGTCTATGAGCATATTTGAAAATAAAGAAAATACTTTCTTTTGAAAATTTTATTTCAAGTGTAAACAAATGGACAATATTCCATTGTGTTCAGATATTTCCTACTCCAGATTCCACACTAAAAAGAGAAGGAATATATATATATATATATATATATATATATATATATATATATATATATATATATATATATATATATATATCCAAAGATTCGCTAAAAAGTGAGGATATATTATGAAAGAATGCCCAAAACTTAAGAAAAGCAAAGTTTTATCGTCTAAATCTTTTGTGTTATTATTCAGAGGAAAGATCAAAGGAATTTTTTGATGTCAAAATTATTCTTTTAATCCTTTTTAGAACTCTTGAAATTTTATCTAAAAATCTCGTCAACGTCGGACCATGACATTGTACAGGAATTTTGAGCGTCTTTTTGTGGTGAAAACACATTGACTTGGAAATTCTTGCAAAAATCAGATAATTTTCGGATTTTAACGAGACTCTCATCATTTGAAAATTTTTTTTTTTTTAGAAAATCTTGGTAAAATTTTCTTTTTTTTTATGTTAAGATTTTATATAATTTTAGGATATTTTGAGAAATTCTTTTTTGTAGCGCTTGATGTTTATATTAAGTATGAGAAATCCTCGGAGAATTTAAATCATCATATCCTTTTTGGTCAAATAAGGCTCTCAGTTACGGAAATCTGCTCTGAATCGAAAAAAAAAAACAAAAAAAAAATTCAATAAAGCTAAGACATTTAATTAGAAAAGCTTTTAATTGATTTTATGAATAAAATACGGTATAAACTTTCTTGTCTTTCGAAAAAAGATTTTTCGATGAATAATGAATTTTTACAAGAATATTTTTAATTTATGAAAATGAATTAGAATAATTTATAAACTTCTAAATCTTTTAAAATTCTGCATTAATTTGTCGCAGTTAAATAAAAAATGTATTTAATGATCACAAATGGAAAAATACACTACAATTCAGTGAACCGCAATTTTAAAAAAATAATTTTGAATTTTTATTGGTGGGGTGGTACAGACGTACCGATCTTTGTAAATACTGACGTCCATACATGACAATATAAGAAAATAAGATTAGTAACGCATATATATATATATATATATATATATATATATATATATATATATATATATATATATATATATATATATAAGAATTATAGTTTTAAGTTGTGCTATATTTATGGAATAAAGTGCTCAATATCAGGGATAGAGCTTATGTAAATATAAAACTGAACATTGAAGTCAACACTCAGAGGCGACAGACTGTTTCATGCTATCACGCAATCATCAGGCCTGATGATTGCGTCTATATATATATATATATATATATATATATATATATATATATATATATATATATATTGGTCAGGGCTTATAAGGCCATATAGACAGGACTGATCCTCATTCACTTCCACTGGTAAAGAGGAAGTTCCACTTAGACAGGTTCTTTCTAAGTCTGTTTCTTTGTGGAACAGACTCCCGAGAGGATGCTTTCTTGATCACTACAATGCTGACCTCTTCATGTCTCGGATCAAGCGTTATATATCCTCCACGTCCTCTTGATTTGCACTTTTTACGTTCTCCACTTTCGTCGATATAAAAACCTGACTCAGCAGTCCTCTATCTTGTGTGTTTCTTGAGCCTTGTACACAATCGCATTGATATGTGTCTATATAATGAATGTCTTTTAAGAAGAGGATTTTGGCATTTAATTAAAATAATTCAGTTTTTAATCTTTACGTTGCTCGTATTTCGCCGATAAATTATAAATTATTCTCATTATTAATGTTTGATTAAATTTGTTTTCCATTTTATTATTCTTTTTCATGGCCTCGTCTGATTACGGTTTTTTTTTTTCACCAACAGTAACAGAAAATAAAAATGTGACTTCCGACTTGTTTTGAACACACATCCCGTATTCTTAGGAATTCGCCTGACACAAACGACTCCTCAGTGATCTGGACTCTCTGATCAACTGGAGTTATATTTCATTAGTAGTGACCTTGATCCTCATTGGGTGATCCATATGTTTGGCATTGTACCATAAAACGTGTACCTAAACGTGTGGTAAGGGTTACCTCGCTTGTTTCGCAAAATATAGTGGGTGCCCGATACGTGTGACCTTGTGCCAAACAACGTTTAATAAATAACCACGTGACACACGTAGTTACCAAAAATCCATCCATCAATACGTACACGCTTAAATTGCATACGTCAGTTATATTATTTTTAAAAAAATTACGCCATTTGCTTGAGAAATGTTTTTTTTTTTTTCTAAAAGGTTTCAAATTCCAGGGTCTTTGTAACTGAGAGCCTAAAAACAGGATAAAAATGTTTATTCTAATGATTTTATCTTCAACTTTATTTATCTTTTTTGTGTGTGGTGCCGCCCACGGAGTAGACATAATTGTTACAAGCAGGAAACAAAGAAAAAAATATGTGGGGGGGTGATTTTAATCTTGAGCAACCTTGTAAAACATTACACAGAGGAAATGAAACGCTTATTGCATTATATATTTATAAGCTTTTTAAACCCTGTAAAAACTGTTTCTCCTTCGCAATGTTTGTCAGTAAAAGGATATAGAGAATTTAAAAAGCTCAAAACTGCAGAGTCAAAACTGTCTTCGAATATTTCAGTAATGCTTGCTTTACTTCCAAACTCGAGACAATCCCTTTTTTCCTAAAATGCGATGCATTTCTATAGTAAAGTTATTTGCATTGCACATAAATGCTGTCAGTAATACAGTAGAATCCATCATATCCGGAATCCCGAATATCCGGAATTCCGAATATCCGGAATTCCGAATATCCGGAATTCCGAATATCCGGAATTCCGAATATCCGGAAATGATCTTAATGTGTATATTTGAACTATTTGGGTGATATGTAACTGATTTGAAATGTCTGTTTTTCAGGAAATTTACTTTGGATAATTGCTTATGCTTATTCCAACCTAATGCTTTGTATCGGTGCAAAAAATGATGCGAATAAAAGGAAAGGGTGACAACGAGGCACATCTGCAACAAGATAGCGATGAGATGCATGATTGTGATGAAACCTGGACTGAAATTGAAAAGGTTGTCAACTTTATGGAAAGAAAGCCGGCATTCAGCTATGAAGATTGTAATAACGCACGCAGAGTTAAAGTGTCTTTCGTTAAAAAAAAACAAGACAAAAGCAAAATGAAATATAGAAAAAGTTGAGAATGACATTAGAAGAGAAAGAATCATCATGCAACATTGATTAAAAAATCCTCGTTACTTTATTTGTTTTGCATACGTGGCATACTTAATTTAATGAATTTCCATTAACATTAAATAATTTTTTCCTTTTCCTTAAAATCAATTCCGTCAAATTTCACTCACCATTAGCTTATTTTGTTTACTATAAAACATTGAAAATAAATGTTAAACCTGATTTCAGTAGTTTTATTTTAATCTAAATATAACCTCTTATATCCGGACTTTGTAACCAATTCCTCATATCCGAAAGGCCTTTTTAGTCCAGGGATTCTACTGTATTTTAATTTCTGTTCATAATCACTACCTTTTTCTTCTTTGTAATCCATTTCTAGACTGAAGTTTTTTTTTTTAAATTAATTTATATAGTAAAATTATATGAAACAATTCTACAGTAACATTATATGCAATACATTCGTATAATAAAATGATTAGCAATGCATTTACCTTATATTTATTGATATCTTTCCTGTCAGTGACTCGTGCATTAATTCCTCTACACTGACAATTCCTTTCTTCACTGCTCAGTAACATTTTGTAAGTCGTTAGCGGCTCGGATTGAGGAATCGGAGAGCCGAGTTCGAATTCCAGTCGTGTTCATTACATTCACTTACGTGCTAATCCCCTTTGGAAAGATACGAATCTATATCTTCTCCCCAAGCTAAGGGTAAAATAGCAGAAGAGTCCTATAGCTTTGCGTTGCAACCAGCCTAGAAGAAGGAAAATATGAATTCAAACCACATGCTGCCTTGTCTTCTTTAGGCAAAGGCTAGAAGAAGATGGCTTCAAAAGCAAATCCATCTCTGAGAGGAGGGAACGTGCAAAAGAAACCGGCAAGCCATTGCCTATTTGAATGTCTCCAGGAACCACAATTGTGAGATGGAGGGGAGTGGTGACCACATCGACGGCGCAAAATACGACACTAATTGAATAAATGAATGAATGATTCAGAAAGTCGCAATAAAAAAAAATCCCCTTGAAGTCCATAAAATAACTTTTTTTTCTCGACTAGATTCTATCTACGTTGACTTAGTGAGAGCTGTCTGAATACAGTGATTTTCCAAGCGTAGCTTGGATGTGGCACAAGGCCGAAAGCAAGCAACACCCAGTGAGTATCGAACTCACTACTCAGTCGTAATTGTTCAAGCGAGACAAACTCGCTAACCATTCCACCACCTCGAGCTGTTTTAATATATGCTTGAGTTTTCATCGTTTTTGGATTCTCATAATAAATACATTGTGTATTAACAATTTCGTCCGAAAATTACATCTTATATTGAAACCGATATTTTGCTGAATTTTTCGACGGTCGATATTTGTTTCCATTAGTTAAAGATAAAAACTATTAACTGGACACGGAATACGTTGCGCTAGGGATAGTTTTGTGCAACACCGCACCATGTTACTAAATCAAAACGTTAACCTAAGAACACAAGTCATGTTCTTAAATAGCTTTGCCAGTTTTACTCTTTCATACGGTTTGTCATACATTGCCACCACGCTGTTCAGAAACCTCTAAAATATCTCCCGACATTAAACGAATTTGGATTTCAAGTTTGCCTTATCAACTGGACCATGGGAAGTCGTTATGACAAAGAAAAATCCTGGGTGCTATTACACTTTCGCACCGCCACCTCCGCCATGTTTTTCCTGAGACTATCTTATCTCTCTGATTACTTTGTCCTGTTCCTTATTTTCTGCTTTCCTTATTTTGATAATGGATAAACTGTGGCAGTTGGATGCCAGGAGTTGAAAAAGGTGAATCAACAAACCTTTGCTGATTTCGCCAGGTATTCAGAAATTATCGCCCTGTTGGTGGGTCCACTCATGGCCTTAAATTTAATCGGGGCACGCTGACACATTACTTCAACTCGATTCGTAGTGACCCCAGTGTTGGGTTCCACAAAGTTCTGAGTTTAGTTGACAGTGTCATGGTTGAACCATTTGTTTATCAAACCATTGTATAAAGCCCAGATATCAGTCCAGGCTATCGTACCTGGGACAACCCATTGTTGAATGACAGGAAGCAACGGTGGTGCGAAGTGTAATAGCGCCAAATTCTGTTCCTTGTATTTCTAAGTAGCGTCTGACTTATTAACACATCTTTGTTTTCCCGCTCGTCCACTCATTCGTAGAAACTCATTCAGTTAAGTTACTTGCTCGAAATGTAATGCTATCATGTTATTGCGAGCAAATTGATTACTGAAAGTAGTGATTACTTTGCTAGGGGCAGATCCTTGCTCATACAACCAGATCAGCTCGAACTATACTTGTTGACTAGATGAACACAGTTCCATGGAAGGTTAACAAAGTACGGATGGTATCTCTCCTTGACAATTGGTTGTATGATTGCTTATCTGTGTTGATGTACCTCGTGAATGGTATGGTTCGGCTATTGTAACGACAAAAGAATTTTGTTTTTTACCTCTAAGGAAAAGTACCCCTGAGGACTATTGTGACTGAAAATGTGTAATTCGCAGAAGTATTGGGTATTCTTTTCATGAACTCTTGATTTTCGTCAGGTGCTGTTCGTTATTGACTACTGTATTGCGATTGTTAAAATGGAGAGTATATTTTAATTTTTCTTACTTGCTGAATTGCAAAACTGGTGAAAATTTGACCTTTCAAAACTTCAGCAAATCCCTCATTACCTTGACTATAACAAATCTTTATTCCATCAGATTAACTCAAAATGATTTCAAAAATACAAAGCAAAAACATGTTTTGTTTTCTGTTCAACTGTTCTGTTTTTGTTAAAATTGTGTGCTTTAAAATTTGATTTCTAAATTTTTGCCTTGACTCTATGAATTTACAAGATGTAACCTTAAAAATTCCATAAAATTCTGTTAAAAAATTTCGTTAATTTAACAATTTTTTAAAATTTAATTAAAAAAATTATAAACAATTAAAAATTGAAATTTTTTAATTGAAATTAAATTTAGAAAACAATTAAAAAAATTAGAAACAATTAAAAAAATTTTAAAAAAATTTTTAAAATTTAAAAATTTTTTGGAAAAATTAAAAAATTAAAACTTTTTAAAATTTAAAAATTTTTTTGGAAAAATTAAAAAAATTGTTAATTTAAAAACTTTTTAAAATTTAAAATTTTTTGAAAAATTAAAAAATTGTTAAAAAAACTTTTTAAAATTTAAAAATTTTTTTGAAAAATTAAAAAAAAAGCATTAAAATTTAAAAAAAATTTTTTTGGAAAAATTAAAAAAATTGTTAATTTAAAAACTTTTTTAAAATTTAAAAATTTTTTTGGAAAAATTAAAAAAATTGTTAATTTAAAAACTTTTTTAAAATTTAAAAATTTTTTTGGAAAAATTAAAAATTTTATTTAAAAATCTTTATTTATCTCTATTTCTTTCTTAAGTTGTTCATTTCCATGAGGAAAATACTATCGGGATATTCTACACCTGGTTTATTCTTTTCTGCGAGTTTTAAATTTTCAAGTTTTGTTTGTCTAGACAAATGCAAAATGTATATGATTTTGAATGTATATTATGGCGTCGCTGACAGAATGTTTAAGTAGCTTGGATAAACAAAGATTTTTCAAGACTTGGATCCGGTGTATTGCAGCCCAGGCTAGGGCTAAAAAATTAAAATATAACCAGACAAATCGGAGAGAAAATGAAATAACTGACCATTTGCTATCTTTGGCTGATTGTTATAATAAAAATTTCTGTTATGGCATACCCAAAACAGTTGAAAAATTTGACTTTCGTGGAAATTTCAGAAATTATAAAAAGAAGTTTACGACCTAAAAAGAAACTTGTCCTAGCGAAAAAAAAAAAAAAATTTCTATCCATTAAATAGAAATAAAATGAATCAATTATGCAATATCTTCATAGATTAAGAGAAGCTAGCAGATTCTACGAACTTGAGAAATTTGGAACTCAATATTTGATTACTGAGAATGAATTGATTCAGTTAGGGTTGATTAAAGGTATGGCTGATACATTTCGTGAATATAAGATATTGGAACAATTACAATTGAATAATTTGTATAATTGAATGTGTGAAAATTGACTAATAATCACGTGATGTAAAACAACACAATACAAAACATATAAAAAGGATATAGTGATAAATTTACTTACTGTCTTATGAAAGAAAAATAAATGATTGTCACACAGCAATTTGGAAAGTTCTGCCCTAAACATTTGGTATAAAATGATCGTCAGTAATTAAATGACAAAATGGAACAAAAAATCCTACATTACGCGTTCGTCCTGGGTATGACGATAAACTACATCCGGCAGCATGATCTCTGATCGGGACGTTTTGAGGATCGTAGAATCACCTTTTAATTGCTGTCCACTCTGACCCAGGGTGATAGCACCTGTTAGGGTCCCAGCTATGGGCAAATAGTAACCCCCCCACTAAAAAAAACTGGGGTCAAAACACTATGAAAGTATAAAAATAAATTTTAATCTTAAAAATACCAACAATAAATTTTCATAGTAAAAAATTGCCAGCAATACATTTTTTGACAAAAAAAAAAAAAAATACCAGCAAAACATTTTTGTAAAAGAAAGTACTAAATTACTAAAATTACAGACTCAAATTAACCATAATAAGTTGATATACTGCTAAACAAACAAACAAAAAAATTTACCTACCAGTAGAGTAATTCCATGCCTTTTCTGGATATCTCAGTTATCTCCCTTTAGTAACTTAACTCTCACATATTTTGTTTACCTCTGCTGTGGCCAGGTATTGAACTCACAACATTTTGGGTCAAGCCACTGGATTACTTCAACCAATGCTGTTATTCACTGAGTCATAAAAGCCTTGATTGATGTAATCCAGTGACTTTACCAATCCAGTGACTTTAACAAAAAGATGTCAGTTCAATACCTGTCCACAGCAGAGATGAACAAAAACTTGTAGACTTGAGTTACTAAAGAGAAATAACTGAAACTGAGATATCCGGAAAAGGTATTGCACGTGGAACTAGAACAATCTACCTCGGTGAACAAAATAAAGAGTTCAGTTCGAAATTCCAAAGTACATCATCTGAAGAATGCCGGAGCGTACAACGGCCGAAACGTCGTGAGCATGAAAAAAGTGTAAATAGTTATAATACCTCATCTCAAAAATACCGGCAAACAAACAAACGTTACGCGTTTCGTTCTTCGAAATATCTTCTTCAAATAAATAATCTTTTTTCTTTTTTTCCATGAGATCTTATATATGTAGGAGAAGGAAACAAGATGTGGAAATTCTAAATAGAAACCGATAACTATTCTGGATTCTATTCTGTTATTATGGTGAGAAGAGAAATTTATGAGATCATTTTTGTTAGTAGATTTCCAATAGACTGTTTTAAAATCATATCAAGAAAGGGTACTATATTGGCGATAATAATTGTGTAAGAATTCGTTTCTAATTCCTTACGCTAAACAAACAAAAAAAATTACCTACCACTGAGGTAGTTCCCTGCTGTTTCTGGATATCTCAGTTATCTCCCTTTAGTAACTCAACTCTCACAAGTTTTGTTTACTTTCGCCGTGGCCAGGTATTGAACTCATAACTCTTTGGGTCAAATTTCTTCAGCCAACGCTTTCTTTCCACTGGGCCATGTGTCCTGGAGTACGGGGGGGGGTCAGGTATTTTATTTTTGGCACTTATAAACTTATGTCTCAGTAACCATTTTTTCCACTGTATATCACCTGGAGGAGGCCGAGGCGTAAAACGGCCGAAACATCGTGAATATGACAATAAAGATGAGAACAACAGACTGTATAATGTAAATAATGTAAATAGTTACAATACCTCATCTCAGAAATATAGACAAACAAACAAACGTTACGCATTTCTTCCTTCGAAATACCTTCTTCAAATAAATAATCATTTTTATCCATGAGATATTATATATTTAGGAGAAGGAAACTGGATGTAGAAATTCTAAACAGAATCCGATAACTATTCCAAATTTTATTTTGTTATTATGGTGAGAAGAGAAATTTATGAGATCATTTTTGTTAGTAGATTTCCAATAGACTCTTTTAAATCATAATTAATGCGTTTTAAAATCATATCAAGAAAGGATACTATATTGGCGATAATAATTGTGTAAGAATTCGTTTCTAACTTGTTACTAATTTTGCCCATCCAGCAACTCCGTATAAAAAAGAAAACTTTTTTTTTCTCCCAGGAAACTTAAAAATGAACCTAAGTCCAAGCACATGAATATTAGGAATTGGTATTCTGGTTAATAGACAAATTGTTTATTAGTTTACGCTTATATGTTTATTCCCATCATCTGAATGACATTCAGTGCCTAAGACTAAATCTATCCAAACAGACTGTGAAAGTCAATTCAACAGTATTCTGAGTATTCATCGAAAATCAAGCGAGTATATAAATATATAATTAATCTCAACTCTTGTTTGTCAAATATAGATTACCTGCAATCATGCTTCTCGGAGTTACTTTTTATCCTTTAAGTGGTTAATAACCGTGGATTCGCAGGTAGTGGCGCGGATATCGTCGCAAAATGTGGAATCGACGAGCCAAATTCAAATTCAAATTCCGCGCTAGTTCGTTGCGTTCGCTTTTCGCACAACTGACATTGAGGAAGGAATGAGTTTTCCTCCCCTTCCTCCCACCATGAATAACAAGGTAGAATGGGTTCTCTAGCCTTGGGTGGCATCCAGTCTAAAAGAAAGAAACCACTCTCCTGTTTTTTCCAATATTTTTTTTTTCACTCGAGATAATGGTGATTCTAAAAAAAAAAAGAAAAAAATTTCTGAACACACTTCGAAAGACTCATATCAGAATTTAATTTTTTATAAAGGATTTTTTTTTTATCTTCTGCGTGAAATTATTTTGAATATAAGTATGTTGTAGGAACCACTAAGTTGTATTAACCCTTAGTGGTTTTTAATTCTGTCTATCGGCAGAATACATCGGCCGCTCGTATTATTTTGAGAGGTGGACGGGTCCTACTAACATCTGTTTTGTTTTATTTTGTTTACTATGGCACATCAGATAAAGGCGTTGGTTAGATCCAGTGACAGGACCCAAAGATTTGGGATTCAATACCTGGTTAAGCTAATGGAGAACTTGGAGAGGGGAATTAACAGGAGATAACTGATAACTGACATCCATGGCACGTGGAACTAGAACAGTCTACTCCAGCGAGCGAAATAAAGAGTTCAGTTCGACATTCGAACAAACCTGAAGAAGGCCGGAGCGTATATCGGCCGAAACGTTGTGATAAATATGGCAACAAAGTTGAGGACAATAGTCTGAATAACGTAAATAGCGTACATAATAACTCATCTCAGAAATATAGACAGATACCATAAAAATATGTTCAAAATATTTAAATTTTGGCATTAAATAACACATAGAGATTGACATGCCATTAAACAAAATCAACCAACTGTAGTATAGAAGGACAACTCTGAATTCAAAACCGTATGTGCCCGTGTTGTGACGAATGCTTGAACTGTAACTAAGGTCTTCCCAGTATAGATGCAGTATGAAACACAGGTTGACTCAGTGGGTGCTGAAGTAGAAATGGGAATAAGGATACGGCTTTACTTGGAAACGTGCAACCATGCTGAAGATGAGAAGTCAGACCGATTTATAGTGTACCTTTAGGTTGAAACAGCTCTGATGAGGACGAAGTGTTAAACTTGACTGCAAAGCATTTTGAGTATGACTTAAAAAGAAAAACGAATGAACTGGAAAGATAGCGAAGAAATCGGAACTTGAAAGTGGGCGTTGAAATCAGATGATGTTTTCTTTACGATCTAAAATGGCGTCAAAATATTTTTATTCAGTTTGGGTGGACATTGCTTTCGCTTTCTTATTCTGTCTGGCTGGAAGCAACATTTTAATACATGCTTAGCAGAAGAAATATATAAAATATGTTTTCTATGTAGGCGCAGAAAAAAAATAAAATGCATTCAGTAACGAAACGCGTCTTAGAAACTGGAATTACGTCAGGGTTCGTGAGACTGAGAAGGAAGTTGGGGTAGACGCTACATTTTCCTCCCCCGCGAGAATTTTTTTATAGTAAATTTCAGGGCTGTTTTGAGCCTATAAGTACTAGACATTATGATTACAAACACATTTAAAAGTAGCTTAGTTAAATAAAGTTAGGTATGACAAATATGTTTTGGTAAAATATTTTTTCAGGCTGTTCATAAACATATTAATAATAATAATAATAATTTACTGTTTACAATTTAGCTTATTTTGCTGTATTTATTATAGAAATCCAATGCTCTGCAAATACTAATTTTGTACTTTTACATCCCTTTGGCGGAACTAAACCTGTATTAAAGATTTGAAAACTGACTGAAGCCAACATTCCGCACCCCTCAGTTTTTGAAAACCTGACAAAGGACTGTAAGCCAATAGCTATTAAGAGCCGACGTTATTCGCATGACGACAGACAATTTATAGGGTCCGAAATAAAAATAATGCTTTAAGAAGGAATAATTGAGCCAAATACGTTGCCATGGAGGGCCCAAGTATTAATAAAAACACACACAAAAAGAAAAGAAAAAAAAAGGATGGTTATCGATTAATCTCAGACAATTAACCAGTTCACTCTTCTGGACGCTTTTCCATTGCCACGCATAAGGAATAATTGAGCCAAATACGTCGCCACAGAGGGCCCAAGTATTAATAAAAACACACACACACACACAAAAAAAGAAAAAAAAGGATGGTTATCGATTACTCTCAGACAATTAACCAGTTCGCTTTTCCGTTGCCATGCATAGACAAAATGCTATGTGAAATATCTAAATATAGTATTTTCAGCATATTAGATTTGAAAAGTACTTATCATCATGTGGCCATTAAGCCAAAAGACAGACGCCTACACTGCATTTGAAGCAGTTGGCCAGCTGTACCAGTTCTGGAAGATAGCTTTTGGGGTAACTAATGGAGTAGCCAGTTTTCAAAGAATAATCAACAAAATCATAATGGATGAAAAACTGGAAAGCATTTTTGCTTAGATAATGTAACTGTATGTGACCACAATCAGAAGGACTACGACGAAAAACTTTGATGGTTCAAAGACGCCGTAAGCAAATATAACCTTACACTAAATAATGACAAATGTTCGTTTGGGCAACATAAAATCAATCTTTTGGGCTATACAATAAGCAATGGGTGAATGGCGCCGGACCCAGAGCGATTAAAACCTTTGCTCGGATTGTCAATCCCAGATAACATACATGCGCTGCGGCGAACTATGAATCACTATTCACAATGGATCACTTCTTTCTCAAAGAAGATACGTCCATTAATAGAAGTAAGATCTTTTCCCTTATCTCGCCCAGCAATAGAAGCATTCAAAAAAACTCAAGCAAGACATAGCAAAATCCGTAATCACAACTATAGATCCTTCTGTCCCACTGGTAGTTGAAACTGATGCATCGGCCTGCGCAACTGCCGCTTCATCAAGTCCAGCTGACCGCCCTGTAGCCTTCTTTTCAAGGACTCTCTCATAATCTTAACGACGGCATACGGCGATTAAAAAAGAAGCCTACGCCATAGTTGAGGCGTTAAGAAAATGGAGACACTATTTAATCGGACGTCACTTCAGATTAGTTACAGACCAAAAATCTGGTTCGTTCATGTTCAACTCAAAGGCTGCCAGTAAAATAAAAAATGAAAAAAATAGCAAGGTGGAGAATTGAACTATTTTGTTTCTTGTTCGATATTACTTACCGGCATGGCAAGGAGAATCTAAAAGCAGAAGCCCTGTCAAGAATATGCAGTATAACTCCAAATACAAAAGAACTCCAGACACTACACGAGGAACTGTGCCACCCGAGCATAACTCGGATGGTTCACATAGTAAGGAGTAGGAATTTGCTTTATTCAGTGGAGGACGTAAGGAAAATTACAAATTCCTGCCGAACGTGTGCTGAGATAAAACTTATATTTTACAGACCTACGCCTGGGGTCCTAATAAAAGCAACGCAGCCATTTGAAAGACTCAATCTGGACTTTAAAGACCCGTTACCATCCAAAACACGAAACCGATACATGCTAACTATTGTAGACGAATATTCACGGTTTCCTTTTGCTTTTTCCTGTCCAGATATGACTGCAACAACAATTATACAATGCCTTTGTTTCCTATTTGCCGTCCTTGGAGTACCGGTATATGTACATTGAGATCAAGGAGCTTCCTTTATGTCCGAGCAGCTTCGGCAATTCATACAAGAACGCAGAGTGGCAGTAAGTCGGACAACCTCGAACAACCCCCAGGGTAACGGTCCATGCGAGAGATATAATGGCTTAATTTGGAAAACAATTCAACTGACTGCTTCAACATACAAATGCTCAATAAATAATTGGGAAAATCTCCTTCCAGTATGCCATCAGATCGCTATTATGTACGGCTACCAATGCCACCCCACACAAAAGATTTCTACCCTTCCAACGACGGAGATCGGCTGAGACTTTTCACTTGGCTCTCTCAACCAGGTATGGGTCTACTGAGACGCCACATTCGTTATACCAAACATGACCCCCCCCCCCTGGTAGACGAGGGGGAACTAATAGAAACAAACCCACAATACGTACTCGTGCGACACCTGGATGGAAGGCAAACTACCGCCTCCCATAGAGATCTGGCTCTTGTTGGAGATGTACCAGATCCTAAAACCACACTAGTGATGAGATCTGATCTCTTCGACACTGAAAACCAATCGGGAGATCACCGTGCCGGAATCGCTGCCGACACATTACCCTAGGATGATGAGACAGCTTCCGTTTCAGAGGGATTAACATCCGAAGCCCTGACAACTCCAGACGATCCTGATGAGCGATCAATGCCCCAGAAGCGGGTACATCCAGAAATAGATCCGGATGATCCACATTCAGAATCAGGGCGGACTCGTCCATCAAGAAGGACAAGATACTTTTATTCCCGCTCTAACGGGCGAACTCAAAATGAGAGATCTTCCAACCCGAATAGTCCAATACAAGGACTACGCAGGCATTCACAGAGAATCTGTAAAGAGCCTGGACACCTAAGAGATTTTCTCCCTTATGAATAAAATACGTAGGGGAGAATATACTGATAAATCATAAGTTACCTCCCCTTAAGATCTAGTAGGTATAAAAAGCACCTTGTTACGTCCGTCAGTAGACGAGTAGTCAGAGTAAAATGCAATAAAGCTTTGGTATAAGTTTATTCACTAGTTCTGTTTTTACTACAAACCAAACTCTCTTAAAGTTTTCAGCGCTAAAGCCGAATTAAGTCTAATAAAAAGTTAAATTAGCTAGGGGATGTATGCTCATTGGGCGCTTTTATTTTTTTTTTTCTCCACTTCCTTTAGTTTAATTCCCCTTCCGTTTCGTGACCAGAGATGACAGTTTTCTGGTGATGCGGGACGCTTTTCCTATTTCGAGTATGTATTTTGTATTTGTTGTTGTACCTGTATGCGTGTCTAATTGAGTGAATTGATGGTTGAATGGTTGTTTTTTTTTTAATTAATTTCATTAATTAATTAATCCCACATTAATTTCATCCTGTTAAATAGTGTTTCTACCACAATTAAGGATTGTGGGGGTTATTACTAACACTGTTTGGCTTAGTTTCTTGTATACAGAGAAACCTCGGTTCTCGAACGTCCCACATGTCGAAGAAATCGGTTTTAGAACAGAAAATTCAAGATGAAAATGCCTCGGTTATCGAACAAACTTCCGGTTCTCGAACAACATTGCCGAACCGAGTTAACCCGAACGGAATAACTTCTGACTCGACCGCCATGTTGTATACATTTGTGTGTTGTGCTCTGCTTTTCTTTTCCAATTTTATTGTACTATGACTTCTTTTTCTCTGCATTGATTCCTATTGTAAAAATAGTTTCGGTTTACGAATATTTATTATTACGAACGGCCTTCAGGATCGAATTAAATTCGTGAACCGAGATTCTACTGTATAAAAATTTATTCATTGTACATTTTTAAAATTTGTTATGCATATCCCCCCCCCCACACACACACTCACCAGACAGAATTTTACATATCGGGACTTGTTAGGACTTCATTGAGACTCGGAGGTATTATAGTGACTGTAATAAGAATGCTAAGTAAGTATGTAGTGTTTTGGGTGTAATGAATACTGTGGTGTGTTTGGGTCAGTGATTGTGGCTAACTAAGTTTAAAGATAATAGAGTTTGAAGATCATACTTTTCCTACCTCTTTTTGCCTTGTGCCACATTTTCTGTTAATTCAGGAGTAAATATCCTTAAGTCTAATAAAGCTACATAAGGTTCTACTTGGTGTTGTTACTATTTTACACTTCTAATGTTTTCTTTTTTCTGTCTATGTAAATTAATAATCAGTGTGGGTAAATGTTGTATCGGTTTTATCCTTTTAAAATGAGACACATAACATTCTGTATGAATTCAAAAAGGGCATTGTAGCAACAAGAGTGACAAGAATTATTCGTTTTGTCTATGGAAATGAAGCTTTAAGTGTCCAGATATCAACGATGGCTTACCTCGTGTGATGTGTGATAAAGTAATCTCCCTTGTTTTATGATTACCTCCCTTTCGAGAACTCTTTCGTTTGTAGAGGACGATAAATAGTCACTACGCTGGTATCAATTATTCTAAGCAGAATAAAACTTCCTTAATTCCACTCTTGCTCTATATTGTTATTACACCTCGTTCCAATTAGAAAATTTGTTCTTTCGTAGAAAGTCTTGGATCTGAAAGAACAAGTTCTATTAATATTGAACATTTGCAAACCGTAACATCCGAAACAAATTGATGGGATTTGGCAAAACAGTACAAGTTATACTTCAATCATTAAACAGTTTCAAAGTGCGTAAACTTGATAAATGATTCGCTCGTCACCTCACTGCATCTCCACTTAATCAAAGAGTTGCCATCTTCGTCATCGAAGAATGAACATACTATCGGACTTTTCCTGGTTAGAATCTTCATTAGTGCTGAAAAGAGAGCGTTCTCCATAACTGTATCCAACGAAAGTGACAATGGTTAGCACCAAGTGAAAAAGGAGAATCCATCCCAAATCATGACAATACCACCAAAATCCATGCTCTGTATTTGGTGGGATATGCGAAAGTTAATGTGAAACATTGACGTCGATAAGTGAGTGTTGTTCTTAAAAAGATTATGGTACTAAATATGGAATTTTTGCCTTATCCTCCTTACTCTTCTGATCTTGCTCCATCTGACTATCATCATTTCAATTCATTACAAATTTTTTTAAAAGGAAAATAGTTTATCAATTGTGAAGATATTAAAACTTATATTGAGTGTTTATATGCATAAAAACCTGAATAATTTTACTCTATTTGCCAAAGATATTGGGTTAGCTTGTGAAGGTAAATATTATCTTGATTAAATATATGAATTAATGTCAAAAAGTATTTACTTCTTTTCCATTTTCAAATGCGACAAGACTTCTTTCTGATCTGTCAGTTTATATGTACACTTGAAAACGAGATTTTGAGGCAACAGTGGGTAAAACGTTGTTATAACAACAACAAAGATAAAGACAATAGTCTGAATATAAATAATGTATGTAGTTTACACTTGCCGTCAAAAACATGATGACAATCCAAATATAATATTATGACAAGCAACATCACATATAAGATGCACAATGTCACATATAAGATGCACAATGTCACATATAAGATTCGCAATAATACATAAGGTCTATAATGTCACGTATATGATGCGCAATGTCACATATAAGATCTACAATGTCACATCTAAGATTCTTAATGTCACATATAAGATTTTTAATGTCACTTATAAAATCCGTAATATTGCATAGAAGATCCATAATGTCACATATAAGACCTTCAATGTAGCATATAAGACCCGCAATGCCGCACATAAGATCCGCAATGCCATATATAAGATCACCAATGCCGCATATAAAATCCACACTGTCACATATAAGATCAGCACCGTCACATATGATATGTAATGTCGCATATGGGATCCACAATATCACATATAAGATCCGCAATGTCACATATAAGAACGGACTCTCACATATGGCACGTAATGTTGCATATGAGATCCACAGTATCACATATAAGATCCGCAGTGTCACATATAAGATCCTAAGCAAAACTTTAAACTTTTGCTTAACTTTTAATACAGACCATCGATCCGAGAAATAACATGAAAGTCCTGGCATCGCATCGATACTTTTTAGTTGGTCAATGAATATTATGGTAAAAACACGAAAGTAAACAATTTATTTCCCAGACTCATAAACTGTACAAAGCCGAGCCATTCAATTTTTCTTCTTCTTCTTCTTCTTCTTCTTCTTCTTCTTCTTCTTCTTCTTCTTCTCTTATGGTTTTTCGGCCCCACCCCCGCAAAAAAATAAAAAATAAATAAATCGGGCTCTTTGAAACCGAATTCAATGTCATTATCAAATAGAATGTTCATGTGCTTATAATAAATACATTTAGCTGAAATAACCTCAATCATTGTTAATACAGGCGAAGACTAACCATTTATTTTTATTTATTTATTTTTAAGCATTTCACCCCAAGCAAGGCGGGAGTGCCACTAGCATGCAAAGGGTTACAGAGAGTGGGAGCAAGGGTAAAGAGGAGTAATAGAGGAAACGATGAAGAGAAGGACAGGGAATTAGATCAAGGCATCTGAAGATGTCGATTGATATTACATTTAAATTTTTGAAGATTATAGCTATCAGGGAAGCAATTAAGAAGAAGGGATTTCCACACACAGAAAAGTGCGAGACATGAAGCTATTGAAGGAGAGAAGAGACGGCTACATTTAACCATTTCTACAGTGAAAGAGTGGGACTGAGATGCCAAACTAGTAACACGTTTAAATTTATGCAGTTTGGAAACCAGCTATGGTACTAGTCGGTGCAGTTATCATAAAAGTATTTGTAGAAAAGACAGAGGGAAGCAACCTCACGTCTGTGAGAGTGTGACTGTAGACGAGATGCCAGATCACGACCAATCACATTGCATATCCGAACCTGAATTTTGACGAGGACCTTGAGACGAACAGCGGGGGGCTCCAGACCCTATATGAGAGCAGTAGCGGTATTTCTGATTGGCTGACGGTATATGCAGCATCTCATGGTCGTCAAGGCTCACAGTTGACCGATAGAAAACTGTGTTAATATATATTTTTCCCATGTGGAATATGTGTCTTATTGTTTTTTTTTTTCAATTCGGTTAATTTGCAGTGTAACACCCGCGCTCAGTTTGCATTAAAAATTTCCAAAATACTTACATTTACGTGTAATTGTACCTGCTCCATTCGAATCTGGCTTGATAATTTTGATAAAATCTACCGTTTTGAAATTATCGACAGTGAAAGTTCGGATTCAATCGCGTCGTTAGCGGCAGCCATTACTCGCGTTGTTTTCATACATTCGATGCGGAAAGATAAACACGGAAGACTACGGAAAGCTAAGCTCGGAACTAATCTTTCTTGTCTAAATTTGTCTCAGTTACTGCGCACGGGAACTATTTACGTACACAGTTTGCGTAATGATACCTACACCGATAGCTATTCTGCAGCGAATGTATCCAAACAACGCCAGTAATGGCTGCCCGCGATGCGAATGAATCCGAACTTTCACTGCCGATAACTCCAAAACGGTAGATTTTATAAAATTTATCAAGCCAGATTTGAATGGAGAATGTACAATTACACATAAATGTAAGTATTCTGGAATTTTTTTTAATGCGAACTGAGCGCGGGTGTTACACTGCAAATTAACCTTCAATTCTTCCAAAATAAAGAATTATCCAAAACATTTCATATAAATTCCATTATACTATTCATGTCTTATTGTCCTTTCAATTCGAATCACATATTTCAACTTTCATTTCGACTATATACGATGTCTTATTGTCATTCATTTGACTATATATGTCTTTTTAATTCTTTTAAATTAAGGAAGCATGTAAATGCTTTCATTTAAATTTCATCCGGCTATTCCATATGAGTTAATTTTAACAAACACCCTGCTTGGAAAATTTGTATTTTTTTGCCTTTTAGATATTACAGTTGGTCTGTGTTTAGTGTCATCAGATAAGAACAATGAAACTGCCATAAAAATTTTGCTTTTCACATCTCGTTCATTTTATACTAATAGTGCCATTTCTTGAAAATTTCACAATGGCATTTCCAAAAAATACCATTTTCAGAAAATGGTATTTCTAGAAAATTTCATGTTGTAATGTAATGTCCCACACTCCCTATCGCCTATGTAGACTGACTATATCAGTAGCTATATATAGTGAGCACAGGATATACCTAGAACTTGTTTCGGCAATTAGTTGGAGATTCATCTACAGCTGTGCTTGTCGAACTCAGACAGAGAGGAACCCAGACGAGTTTATGCCGAAGGGCAGTCTCGTCTGGGGTGGTAGACAGCTATCCGACCATGTGTATACGGTGTTTACGGGGAATTTTTGCCCGAGACTTCGGGCTCGCTTTTTTTCCCGCATTAAAAAGACAGCTACCCGACCCCGTGTATACGGGGTTTACGGGGATTAAAAACGGCCTTGTGCCAAATCCTGCCACGCGTGGTTGGGGGATGGTAAGGTAAATATCCTTGCTTCGGGAGTTACTAGCCTGCTAACCGAATCCCTGTCTTTCCGTAGTGTATTCTCTTTTACAATAAACCTAACTTTCTTTCATCTACGCGCGTGTTGTTCTTCTTTCGCTCGAGTACCACCTGTGTCTGTAACCTTTTTAAGACAACATTTCACAATGGCATTATCTGAATAGCACTTTCAGAAAATGGCATTACTAGAAAACTTTACAATGGCATTTCCAGAAAATTATATTTCTAGAAAATTTCAAAATGGCATTACCAGAATGGCATTTCCAGAAAATTATATTTCTAGAAAATTTCCCAATGGCATTACCAGAATGTAATTTCCAGAAAATGGAATTTCTAGATAATTTCACAATGGGATTATCATAATGTCATTTCCAGTAAATTATATTTCTAGAAGATTTATCAATTTAACAGGTTATCAAAATTTTATTTTCCTTAATGTACCATTAAGGACAATAGAATTTTGTCCATTGTAAATCTTGTTGATAAAATTAAACTCATAATCGCGCTCAGTGATTACAAATTTATGGAATCACTGTAGCTTATTGCTCGCATCTTTTGGTATTCATTCATTCTTTTTTTTTTTTTTTTTTTTGTAGAACGCGGATTCGCTGAGGTAATATCGGCTTCTATCTCTTCACTCACGTGAAGCAAGCATAAAACGTTTATGTAATATTATATTTGTTTGTATTCATGGTTGGTTTTACTTTTAAAGCTTTTGTTCTAACGGCCATGCAGGTGAAGACAAATTCGTTCACACGGAATTCAAATACACAAACAAATAAATCTTTCTCCAATTTCTCGTACAGACAGACATTATATTGTTCACTACGTAGACTTTCTTTTTCTTTCTGACAGTCCCAAACTAATTTTTCCCGCTGACTTCTTTTGTCATGACCTACTTTTACAAATTCAAATCAGATCGTATTGGTAGCATATCTACGCTGTAGCTGCCCTGTAGGTGATGAATCCTTTTCAACCCTTTCTCCACGGATGAAACGTTGCGAGCATATTACTACTCCATCGTTACTTTACTTTTTTTTAATTTACTATGGAAGTAGTGACAGAGTATTGATATGCTTGCAACGTTTCAAGCTACATTACTTAGTTTCACCAGTTCAGACCTTTACACGCCATGTCACGTACACGTGGTCAAATCATTCTCATTCCCTTCGTATTCCAGTGGTAACGAGGACGTTCTACACAGGTAGGTTCTTCCAGAGAACGATTACATAGTGGAACGGACTCTCAGAAGGATGATTCTTCCATCGCAACAATCTTTACCGCATCAAGCCAACCATTATCTATTCTACATATCCTCATAAAAAGTAAACGCTTTCTTCGCAGAATGCGCAACTCATACAACTGAACCACTGTACGTTCTCCGGGTCAGACGCATCCCCACGGGTAACGCAGGTCTGCTGGGAGATGTGTGATGTTATCGAGTCACTATTTCTGGACTGGTTGCTACACAAGTATCCAGTCGTACTAGTTAAACATAGCTATGGGGGAGAGTTGGATTCATGCCTTTCTCAAGGAAAGCAGCACGTAAGTGAATGTAATGAACTCGACTGGAATTCGAACTCTGCTCTCCTTTTCCTCAATCCGAGCCGCAATCCATTACTCCACCATGCCTCCGCATATCCTCATAATATGAACTTAATTCTTCCTCTTACAATGACCTTATTCAATAAACCCTGACGGGAGCGGCTCTTGGGCCTTGCATTTGGGAACCTTTAGTATTTTTTTTTTCTCTCAGCAATACAATTTCCAGGATTTCAAGCATATCCAGTACAATTTAACTTGATTTTTTAAAAAATTTTTGGTTACCTTTTTCTATCAAAAATATAATAGTTTTTTTTATAAATATCTGCCAACCAATATAAAGGCGAGAAGTTCAGACAGATGTAATTTATATAACATATGTATGCTGACGTTGTCTTCGTGACAGGTACTGGCATTTGAGAACAGAATGCTACTGCGAGTACAGAAGGTTCTCAGGGTCACCATGAGAGAATGCACTTCGTTTCGGTGCCTGCCTGTCGATGGATTTTACTAATTCCGTGAACCTCCTTTCTCTTTCACAAAAAGAATAAAAACATTTCCGCCAACCAATATGCTGGCGATAAATTCAGACAGCTGTCAATGATATAACATAAGTTGTGTCAGGTGATATGTAAAATATGTAAATGTAAGTATGTAATGTATTAGAGTATGTTGCGGTTGTACATTTTTCGCATCTCTTTTTTTTTTTGCAAAAAAATGCGACTCATCTACGAATATATACGCAAGTGGAAGTTCATTTAGCTCTCCCCATTATCTTTTGTATTTGTTGTGTCGTAAACAAGAGAATTTGACACACATATAGAAAATAAGAAGTAGTTTATTCTAGAGAATAATATTGTACACGGTTAATAACACAGACTAATGTAATACAGAGAGAGTGCTGTTTAAACACTCTTATACCGTTCCATTTTGTGGGGGTATTCAGCTACTCCACAACATCCCCCTTTTGAATTGACTATTTCCTCTGGAAGTCGTACTTTTTTCTTTTAGGGATTATCTCTATAATCCCTTTCAATTTAATTTTCCGTTTACTCGAACGTTTCTCCTCAGGGTATACTAAGGGCATTGGTACGTCGAATAAGTCATAAATAACTTTAATCGGTTCTTCTTTCTGGTTATTTTTATCCTCCTAGTACCTTCTCCTCATCTCATTGTGATGTCGCTTAATGGTCTTTTTCGGGTCATTAATTATATACATTAATCTCCTGATGCTCTAACCTCTTCGAGGGAATGAACTGCATCTTAAAATTATAATTTAATAATATTGTTTCCCATCTCTGAAGTAGATTTTCTTATACTCCGTCACAATTAGATCTCATTCTGATTCATTCTGCAAGCTGGCCGGATGTGACCGCCACGAAGGCAGAAGGCTGAGTAACAAAAGTCGTTTTCTCCGCATTGGGCACCACTCACCACGCCCAGTCTACAAAGTGAACTATGGCGGCGGTCAATCGCGAACGTTCCCTCCGGTAAAAGAGACTCCACTTGGAACTACCAGACCTGCCTAAAAGCGGACTCTGAGAAGGAACAAGACACATGACCGCACATCTCAACAAGCATTACCACTTCCTGGCTTGACCTACCACCTCGACCTCCCAACACCCGCCGTCATCTCGGCCTACTCAGAATCGTTTACAAGGCATTCCTTCGCAGTCGA
Organism: Acanthosepion pharaonis; assembly: GCA_903632075.3. NCBI lineage: Eukaryota > Metazoa > Mollusca > Cephalopoda > Sepiida > Sepiidae > Acanthosepion > Acanthosepion pharaonis. Next base: position 76,895 of record CAHIKZ030003863.1, on the reverse strand, counting down.
CCCCAGCGACATTCGCTCCGCAGAACAGCTCTACCTCGACTCGTTTTGAAGGCATTCTCTTTGCAGTCGAGCCCCACGGGTCTCTGTTCAACAGAACAGCTCTGCCTCGACTCGTTTACAAAGGCATTCCTTTGCAGTCCACCCCAACGGACTCTGTTCCAAAGAACATCTCTACCTCGACTCGTTTTGAAGGCATTCTCTTTGCAGTCAGGCCCCACGGGTCTCTGTTCCACAGAACAGCTCTGCCTCGACTCGTTTACAAGGCATTCCTTTTGCAGTCCACCCCCAACGGCCTCTGTTCCACAGAACAGCTCTACCTCGACTCGTTTTGAAGGCATTCTCTTTGCAGTCGAGCCCCCACGGGTCTCTGTTCCCACAGAACAGCTCTGCCTCGACTCGTTTACAAGGCATTCCTTTGCAGTCCACCCCCAACGGCCTCTGTTCCACAGAACATCTCTACCTCGACTCGTTTGAAGGCATTCTCTTTGCAGTCAGGCCCCACGGTCTCTGTTCCACAGAACAGCTCTGCCTCGACTCGTTTACAAGGCATTCCTTTTGCAGTCCACCCCAACGGCCTCTGTTCCACAGAACAGCTCTACCTCGACTCGTTTTGAAGGCATTCTCTTTGCAGTCGAGCCCCACGGGTCTCTGTTCCAGAACAGCTCTGCCTCGACTCGTTTACAAGGCATTCCTTTTGCAGTCCACCCCAACGGCCTCTGTTCCACAGAACAGCTCTACCTCGACTCGTTTTGAAGGCATTCTCTTTGCAGTCGAGCCCCACGGGTCTCTGTTCCACAGAACAGCTCTGCCTCGACTCGTTTACAAGGCATTCCTTTGCAGTCCACCCCAACGGCCTCTGTTCCACAGAACAGCTCTACCTCGACTCGTTTTGAAGGCATTCTCTTTGCAGTCGAGCCCCACGGGTCTCTGTTCCACAGAACAGCTCTGCCTCGACTCGTTTACAAGGCATTCCTTTTGCAGTCCACCCAACGGCCTCTGTTCCACAGAACAGCTCTACCTCGACTCGTTTTGAAGGCATTCTCTTTGCAGTCAGGCCCCACGGGTCTCTGTTCCACAGAACAGCTCTGCCTCGACTCGTTTACAAGGCATTCCTTTTGCAGTCCACCCCAACGGCCTCTGTTCCACAGAACAGCTCTACCTCGACTCGTTTTGAAGGCATTCTCTTTGCAGTCAGGCCCCACGGGTCTCTGTTCCACAGAACAGCTCTGCCTCGACTCGTTTACAAGGCATTCCTTTTGCAGTCCACCCCAACGGCCTCTGTTCCACAGAACAGCTCTACCTCGACTCGTTTTGAAGGCATTCTCTTTGCAGTCGAGCCCCACGGGTCTCTGTTCCACAGAACAGCTCTGCCTCGACTCGTTTACAAGGCATTCCTTTGCAGTCCACCCCAACGGCCTCTGTTCCACAGAACAGCTCTACCTCGACTCGTTTTGAAGGCATTCTCTTTGCAGTCAGAGCCCACGGGTCTCTGTTCCACAGAACAGCTCTGCCTCGACTCGTTTACAAGGCATTCCTTTTGCAGTCCACCCCAACGGCCTCTGTTCCACAGAACAGCTCTACCTCGACTCGTTTTGAAGGCATTCTCTTTGCAGTCAGGCCCCACGGGTCTCTGTTCCACAGAACAGCTCTGCCTCGACTCGTTTACAAGGCATTCCTTTTGCAGTCCACCCCAACGGCCTCTGTTCCACAGAACAGCTCTACCTCGACTCGTTTTGAAGGCATTCTCTTTGCAGTCGAGCCCCACGGGTCTCTGTTCCACAGAACAGCTCTGCCTCGACTCGTTTACAAGGCATTCCTTTTGCAGTCCACCCCAACGGCCTCTGTTCCACAGAACAGCTCTACCTCGACTCGTTTTGAAGGCATTCTCTTTGCAGTCGAGCCCCCACGGGTCTCTGTTCCACAGAACAGCTCTGCCTCGACTCGTTTACAAGGCATTCCTTTTGCAGTCCACCCCCAACGGCCTCTGTTCCACAGAACAGCTCTACCTCGACTCGTTTTGAAGGCATTCTCTTTGCAGTCAGGCCCCACGGGTCTCTGTTCCACAGAACAGCTCTACCTCGACTCGTTTTGAAGGCATTCCTTTTGCAGTCGACCACAGCGTCCTCTGTTCCACAGAACAGCTCTACCTCGCCTCGTTTTGAAGGCATTCCCTTTGCAGTCGAGCCCCACGGGTCTCTGTTCAACAGAACAGCTCTGCCTCGACTCGTTTACAAGGCATTCCTTTTGCAGTCCACCCCAACGGACTCTGTTCCAAAGAACATCTCTACCTCGACTCGTTTTGAAGGCATTCTCTTTGCAGTCGAGCCCCACGGGTCTCTGTTCCACAGAACAGCTCTGCCTCGACTCGTTTACAAGGCATTCCTTTTGCAGTCCACCCCAACGGCCTCTGTTCCACAGAACAGCTCTACCTCGACTCGTTTTGAAGGCATTCTCTTTGCAGTCGAGCCCCACGGGTCTCTGTTCCACAGAACAGCTCTGCCTCGACTCGTTTACAAGGCATTCCTTTTGCAGTCCACCCCAACGGACTCTGTTCCAAAGAACATCTCTACCTCGACTCGTTTTGAAGGCATTCTCTTTGCAGTCAGGCCCCACGGGTCTCTGTTCCACAGAACAGCTCTGCCTCGACTCGTTTACAAGGCATTCCTTTTGCAGTCCACCCCAACGGCCTCTGTTCCACAGAACAGCTCTACCTCGACTCGTTTTGAAGGCATTCTCTTTGCAGTCGAGCCCCACGGGTCTCTGTTCCACAGAACAGCTCTGCCTCGACTCGTTTACAAGGCATTCCTTTTGCAGTCCACCCCAACGGACTCTGTTCCAAAGAACATCTCTACCTCGACTCGTTTTGAGGGCATTCTCTTTACAGTCGAGCCCCACGGGTCTCTGTTCCACAGAACAGCTCTACCTCGACTCGTTTTGAAGGCATTCCTTTTGCAGTCGACCACAGCGTCCTCTGTTCCACAGAACAGCTCTACCTCGCCTCGTTTTGAAGGCATTCCCTTTGCAGTCGAGCCCCACGGGTCTCTGTTCCATAGAACAGCTCTACCTCGACTCGTTTTGAAGGCATTCCCTTTGCAGTCGACCCCAGCAACATCCTCTCCACAGAATAGGCCTACCAAGACTACGCCAAACCGACTTCACACCGTTTCAACATAAAAAGTCGACCAACCAAGACGACCTACAACCGGGATCAAATTCACCAACCATATCATGTGATCTCGGCCACTCTGGTTCAACTCCTGACCCTTCTCGTACACCCGATCGCGATCCCTGTACTCTCTACCAACAATAAACGCCTGATTCACTCTAATCCTCGTTATTCTTTTCTCTCGCTACCATAAGCTTAATATAGCAATTTGCAGTATGTGTCGGAATCTCTTTTGTGGAACCAAAAATAGACAATAACGATCTATGGTTCGTTTGAAGCGTAAAACTTCTTCTATGAATGAATCTATAGAACTTTTACCGCAAAAATTATCCCTAGAGCCTATTTTTATTTCGCTGTACCCTTTTCAGCTGGAAGTAGGGTCTTTGACGCATGCGCAATGGAATTTACTTGGCCGTTGGTTTCTTTTTAAAACAGCGTCACTTGTAACAATAATAACCTTATTTGGATCTTAATGCACCAGACTTAAGTATGACGTTAGTATATTTTTTTTAATTTCCCCAAAAGCACGCTGACATTCAGTACTCTAGTTCTATTTAGAATCTTTTTTAATAATTTTAGTGGAGCTCTTAAAACGTTCATATTTAGGATAAAATTACCGTAGTAATTTGCTAGACAAAAGAATTCTTGTAGTACCGACAGATTTGTTGGGACAGGCATGTTCTTTGTTGTACTCGACCTCGAAGGGCCCGGTTTTCGGCCTTTCGTATCTATAACCTGTCCCAAATACTTAATTTTATATAAAAAAATCACATTTATCCAAATTAAGTTTGAAGCCATATTGTTTTATTTCTCAAAAAACTTGTTCGGTATGTTGTTCTCAGCTTTCACTCTTAATTAAGATATCGTCAAAGTAGGCTATAGCGAAGTCAACATCATTCAATATCGTATCCATGATTTGCTGGAAAATGCCTGGTTTGACATTTATCTCGAATGGCAGTCTGTTGAATTTATACAGATCCTTATGCGTATTTATAGTTAAATACTTTACACATTTTTCGTCGACCGGAACCTGGAGCTACGCCTGAGACAGATCAAGTTTTGAAAACACTTTGCTACCATTTAATTTCGCGAATATATCTTCAGGACTTGGCAGAGGGTAATTATGTTTCCAAACAATCGTCCAATCCTGCGCAGACCCTAATTTTATTATTTTTCTTTTTCACGTAAACAGTAGGGCATGCCCACTATATATAGACCGTCATGCTCAACACGCCTATTTGCTTTAAGAGGTTTAATTTTTTTTATTAATGGAAGCTTCGGCTGCCAAAGGTAATTTTCTTTTCCGCCTAAAAATATGCGTCACATTCTCTTTAAGTTTGAATGTTGCTTTAGCTTTTGTGCACCTGCCAAGACCCTCAGAAACAATTTCCGGAAATTTTATTTTTAATTCTTTTTAAAAAAATTTTTTCTACGCTGTTTGATTGGACACTGATACTATAGAAGAATTAATTAATTGGTTGGTTGAAAAGGTCGAATGAATCAATTCAATCAATACCGAACAGGTTCTGGATATGTCTCATAACGAATCCTTTTAATTCTATAGTTTTGCCAATAAATGTTACAATTTATGTAAAATTTTACTTCAAAATTTAGTTTATTTCCTGTAATGCCATGAGTAATTCTTTTCGTCAATAAAGTTGGTCTTGCAATTTTTCCCAGGTTTGTTTATTTATCAATGTCAGATCTGAACCGGCATCCAGTTGGAACTTAATATTTTTATTGTTCATCTGGACATTTACAAACTTTCCTTTTATTTTCATTTCTTTGTTTTCCGTTGTAGTTGAGATAAGTCTATTTTTCATTTTGAATCCCTTTTTAATTTTAGATTTTCTGCAATGCGTTTGCTTATGTCCTTTTTTTGCCACAATTAAAGTATTCTTCCCTTCTAAATGGACATTCCTTGTAATAATGAATCTGTCCACAGCCATAACAAGGATTTATTTTGCTGGAAAAATTTTCTTTGTTTAATTATTTTTATGGGATCTTACACATAATAATAATAATGGACTATTCCATACTTAATAAATACTGCGCCTCAGGAGTAGTTCAAGTTGAGTGAGTAGTTCAAGTCGAGTCAAGAGTCGATTCAGAGGCAGTCCGAAACAGAGTCGCGTTCAGACAATTACTACAAGACATTGGAATAGTGATACTGATCGAGACTACATTGTTCTCTCTACTAAACCTGATTGTTCGTACTAACACTTTCTACTTCTCTGTATATATTCCTGTTTGTAATATATCTGTGTTATTCCATACCTGTGTTCGAGTTCTTCTTTATTGGTTCTACCTTGGACTATCACTGTGGTACAAGGAACCGGACCTTAACAATTATAAAGGATATTGCGGAGACACCTTGAAGGTGCATAACATCAAAGGCCTAAGATGAAGAAGGTCAACGGCACGTGCATCAAACGCTAATATTACAACCGACCTCTACTCTTTTTGTCCGTGCATTTTGATGAAACTTCAGCGAACTGATTTCACATTCCAATGTAGTCTGTTGTGTTCACTTTCGCATAAATATCCTTGGGAAAGGCATGAATCCATCTCCCCTCTCTTTCCCTTCTATTTATATGGGTTAAACAGTAGTTTGTGGTCCTCATGGCCTTCTGTGGCAACATATTTGGGAGAAGTAAAATTCTTAATTCTAAATAATGGGAAATTTTGAATTGTAAACCATTCTAAAATGAATTCTAAACCATTTTGAATTCTAAAGCAAGGAAACGGGAAACCACTCTACTATCTTTCCGATGTAGTCATAGCAATTCCGCGATAATAAAAGATGAATATGTTGAGATCTATACGTTCTGAAAGGGCATGGTGTAATAAATACCTAAGATAATGTTATACCGTATCTATGGACTATAATGGAATATACCGTATGCTGATTCACTTGCGATTCCCTTCCAATTGCGCTTGACAACCCTCTGCCTCCGGGCAGAGAGGAACCCAGACGAGGCTGTGCCGAAGAGCAGAGTCTCGTCTGGAATGGTAGACAACTACCCGATCCGTTTTTACGGGGTCTACGGGGAATTTTTGCCCGAGCCTACGGGCTCGGATACCCCACAATAAACTCGGCCTTGTGCCACATTCGACCGGGTGGGAACCCAGACGAGGATATGTTGAAGAGTAGAGTCTCGTCTTGGGTGTTATTCAGCTACCCAACCCCATTTTTAAGGGCTCTACGGGGAATTTTTGACCGGGCCTACTCAATACTCAATTCCTGGTGTTAGCAAGCGGTCGTTACCTAGGTTTAGGCTCTTGTCTCTTGTTAGATGAAGAAGTTTGTTGTTAAGTCGGAGTTGTTTAGTTTAAAAATGTAGTCTCTCACATTGCTATAGTGAGTTGGTTCATCAATGATTAAACATCATTTGTGGCCTTAAGCCAATCTTACCAACGAGAGACAAACATCTTCCAATATAAAAATAAAACTATTTTCCTGCAGATACAAATATCTATAGGCTATCTAAAGATCTAAAGGCTATCTAAAGATCTTTCAAGATTTCTTGGCTATTGAAAACTCGACATAATAATCCTACTGTAAATGGGCATTTTTGAATGGACGGCGGAAGCTATGGCAAACGTTACTAAGAGTACAAGGAATAGGAAGGAACACGGCCTCGCAAGACAAAGACCAAACCTTCGAAGAAAGATACAAAATCACATACATTTGATTTGGTCCGCGTTCATTTAATGGAGTCCAGAAGTGAACAGACAACTATTTAACGTATGAAAGATTTATATTTCGTTTGTTTTTTTGTTTTTTATCAAACGTTACTAAGCTAGCATTCGACATTAAGTAACACGCACACACACACACACGCACACACACGCACACACGCACGCAAGCATACATATACTTTAAAATGAGATATTTGATGTCATATTAGCGAAATATATTTTCAACTATTACGGAACAATTATTGATTTCATCGCCATGTAAGCACTATCCTAAAATTGTATCCCGTCCGGTGCTAGAAAAAAAAAAGCCCAGGATAGAAAAAAAGTCCAGAGAAATAACCTGCGAATCGCTTCATGACAAAGTAACATTCTCGAGATATTTCTCATCGGCTGTTCCAAAAAAAAACAAAAAAAAAAAACTTGAATATCATTTATTTTCATGAATGAAAGCTTCATAAAAATAAAAAATAAAAATTGGTTTAAAATAAAAAAAAAAAAAAAATTCTCCTATTTTTTTCCAGTTAATGTTCTATGTATTTCAACATGATGCATTTTTTGCGGGGGGGGGGGGCAATATTTTCTTTTCTTTTCTCTCTTACTCCCGCCACCCACTCTCTTTCTTTTCTACCTTTCCCCTCTCTTTTTCTATACTCTTCTCACTCTTCCTTCCTCTCTTCTACCGCTCTTCCACTCCCTCCCTCATTCTTTTGGTTCTGGTCAGTACAATCCGGCCAATACAATCTTTGTAGAGGGTGCGGCAGAATTATCTCCCACATAATGGTGAGAGACCATTGTCCCTAATGTCTTACCATCATGTGGGAGGTGTTTCTGCCGCACAATGTATTTTTCAGATACGTTTCTTTTCCGGGTCTAAAACACAATATTCGAGATGTTGACCTGCATATTTACTTTTGACAGGGAAATCAAAAACTAAGCCTTTATCTTTTTAATAAATTTCTCCCGCACAGATGCTCGATCCATTAAAGAGATAAACAAGTCTGTAAAACGCATTAAAATTCTTTCGTTGTTTCATTTTTTGCTATTTTCCAATTTATCGTCGGTTCCTATTTCTTTTTTAAATAATTATTTACCAAACGAGGAACTCCTTTTCCTTCTTCAACAATAAACGCTACGACGGTTGCATCATGTTTGTTTGGATACAAATATGCACACCGCTTGTGGCCTGCAAAAATTACACACTCCCCACTGATATCAAAGACCAGTTATAATATTACCTTTTGTGGAATGGGTCTATGAGCTTCTTTATCTGTTGTAACCTAGGAAAAGGTTACTGAAAAAGAATAACCAAAGCGAAGTTTGGAAACGGAACAACAACATACAAGATTCGCCAGCGGTGTGTAGTAAGTAATTCACTGCTAGTGGTGAATCACAGTCAATCGCAAGTGAAGATATTTATTAACCTCCCCACGCGGTTAGATGTTGCACAAGGCCAAATTTGGTATGGGGTTGAACCGAGCCCTTAGGCTCGGGCGGAAATTCACCGTAGACCCCGATTACACGGGGTCGGGAAGCTGTCTATCACCCCAGACAAGATTCTGCCCTTCGGCACAGCCTCGTCTGGGTTACTCTCTGCCCGGAGGAAGAGAGTTTGACAAGCACACTTGGAAGTGAATCGCAAGTGAAGATATTCACTAACCGCCCCACCCGGTCGGATGTAACACAAGGCCGAGTTTAATGTGGTGTGAACCGTGCCCTTAGGCTCGGGGAAAAATTCCCCGTAGACCCCGTAAAAATGGGGTCGGGTAGTTGTCTACCATTCCAGACGAGACTCTGCTCTTCGGCACAGCCTCGTCTGGGTTCCTCTCTGTCCGGAGGCAGAGAGTTTGACAAGCACACTTGGAAGGGAATCGCAAGTGAATATATTCACTAACCCTCCCACGCAGGTCAGACGTGGCACAAGGCCGAGTTTATTGTGGGGTTTACTTTGAAGTGTTTGATATAAATATTTTCAAATCCAAGGACTTCTCGCTCCTGTAGGAGGAGGCCCTGCATGATTGACCATGTCTTCAGGGATATAGTCGTGGGTTTGTGACGCTATTTAATCCATAGATTTTCCTATCTCTTGTAACTCTTAGTAACGTTTACCATAACTTCCGCCGTTCATTCAAAAAAGCTCGTCAGGTAGGAGGCCTGCTGTCTTATCTTGTCTCTCTTGCCTTCGATATGTCTTGTTAGTGCCAAATTCTCCAAGCCTTCCTTCCTCATTATGTGTCTAAGAAATTTCAGCGGTCTTTTTCTGATTCCCACAGAAGAAATGTCACGAGCCTTTCGCTGCTCTATCGCTATTTCTATGAGATGTGTATCTTTCCTGAATAAGCTTTCTTGCGCTCATACAACACCACACAGTAACCTTCTACCTTGAGTGGCTCTTAGGCCTTGTATTGGGTGAACATTAGCATCGAAATAAATATGAACCACCTCTATCGTTTCAAGGCTGTTCTTCATTTGTGAAGAGATTATATTACTGATTTTATTAAGTATAATTTACTTTGAAATGCTTGATACATTTATTTTCAAATCTATGGTCTTCTCGCTCCTGTTGGAGTAGGCCCTGCATGATTGACTATGTCTTCATGGATATAGCCGTGAGTTTGTGATTTAACCCATAGATTTAGAATTCAGAGTTTTTCTTCTTCTCGATCGGTTACCTCCCAAGGCTATAGGACACATTCTGTCCTGCTATTTACCCATAGCTGGGGAGAGAACAGGGGGACTCACACTTTTCCCAAGGGTAGGTAAATAAATGTAACGAACTCGATTAAAATTCGAACTCGGCTCTTCGGTTCTTCAATCCAGGCCGCTATTCATTGCTCCATGCAAATATTTGCGTGACAGTTATTATCTGAATCGTATAAAAAGCCACGATGAGAGATATGCGCAAATTTCATGATATCTTTTTCATTTCGCACGATGTAACTTACTTCTTAATCATTACTTTTAAGTACCAGGCAATAGAAAACCCAACTCTTCGTTCTCGCCGCACGTCACCACTACAAACAAACATGATGTATAAAATTCAAGAAACAATGTTAATCGATTAGAGTTATTATTTACTATGCTTAACTCAGTTTGGCACAAAGTCAAACGTAAGGAGCGAAGAGTGAGGATCGAAGTCAATGGCAATGATCTACAATTTTAAATTGCAGAAATTTGCACCCTAATTTGTCACCCTTTTTATTTATTAAACTTAGCTTACTTTTGCAATAAGGCCCGAAATATAGATCACCCAGAGACAATCAAAATCGATAATGATGATCCATAATTCCACCTTTCTAGCGATTACACAACAATGAGGCAGCTTTTTTTATTTAATAATTTTAGCTCAGTTTTGATTCAGGCTATTGTACACTTTGTGAGGATCGTAAGCAACGTAAATGATCCACAAGTCTAGGTTAATAACATCACACCACAATGAACGTCTTTCTATTTACTAAGTTTCGATTAATTTTGAGACAAGGCTATAAGTATGATCATATTAATGGTGATGTTAGTCGTTTCTTTATAAGGAAACTTTCAATTGGTCACCTAGTGAGGATCAGAATCCTAATGAGCTTGCAGACCGCTAAACCATAACACGGGGCACTTTTTATTTATAACGTCTAGTTTATATTATTTACAATACTTCATCTCAGAAATATATAGACAGGCATTGAAGTTTAGTTTTCGAACGAAGCCGAATGTCTGGTCAGTCAGTGCGGACCGAAGGCACTAGTGATGGTTTACATGTTCAGCTTGCTAAAATTTATAACACAATATGGCGACCTTTCTGTTCGATAAGTTTGGCTTACTTTTGGAACAAGATCACAAATATAGGATGGAGAGCCACTGAAAATCGCTGCCAGTACGGTGGAACGTTACTACCTGGGTTTTGGACGTATTGAATTTTACAAGCCACGCCCCCATTGTGCAAACTGATCTCGGTCATTTCAAGTTGAAGTCTGTGGAGTGCTCTTGTGAGTGCACACATTCGTCATGATATCTAATAGCATCACTAAAGATTGTTTATTGCCAGAAACTTAATCGGATAAAGAAAGCTTTGCGCCAAAAGTGTCTTACTTTGATAAACAGAAAAGGTTCTATGACAATAAAAGAACATTCTCTGCAAAACAATCCCATGAAAGAATAAGTTCATTCGGCCTTCTTTCCCGGTCCCATACCTACCAGATTTAGTGACTAATGACTTCCATTTGTCTCGATCAATAGAACATTTCTTAAATGGCAAAACATTCATAAACAAAGAATTTGAAAACTGTTTTGCAAACGTTTTATGTGCCCTGTCCCTTCAGAGCGAAGGCAGTTATGGCTCTCCACAATTTCCTGTTCTTCGTAGCTCTTAATAACCTTTTGTCTTTCTGTTATTTTCATCTTGTTCTGCTATCCATTTACTGAAGCTCACTAAGTATGTTATGCGTTGTTTTACTCAGTCCCTCTTGACCTTCAATCTGTCTTGTGAGTATCAGATTTTCCAAGCACTCCTTCCTCATTATGTGCCCTAGAAATTTCAACTGCCTCTTCCTGATGTTGGGTATGTTTCCTTTTTGTTTCCATTTTTCCCGAAGATTCATCATTGCTTACATATTCGGTCCATGGTATCCTCAGCATCCTTCTGTAGAACGACATTTCTGTAGTTTCAAGTCTCTTCATTATCTTTGAGGATATTATCGAACATTTACTGCTCTATAGGAGGACAGTAACAATTTAGTACTCTCTTCTTTGTTTCTAGCTTTTGGAATGCATCTTTGGCTATTCCAAGTGCGCCTTCTGATTTCAGTGTTACTCCTTCCGTCCTCTGTTAAAGCACTTCCCAGAAATTGAGATTTCTAGTTTCCTGTAAATGTGGAAGTTGTTGAAAATGAAGACAATTACATTTAACTTACATTTGTTTTTATATGCTTTTTGGCAAAGAGTAATTACTTTTCGAACACCCTAATACATACATACATACATACATACATACATATATATATATATATATATATATATATATATATATATATATATATATATAGTTTATGAAAAACTAGGTAATCCGTATGGGTAAACCTAAGGAGGATAAAATCTAGAGAGCTCAATGTAAATCCAGAGCAAATAATTTAAATAAAAACAGACCACTTTAAGGTTCCATGTAATAAATTATTTCTCCACAGCCTTTTAAAAGGACTGCGGATCATCAGACTTTACTTCCAATCCGCAGTCCTTTTTAAAAGGGCTGTGGTGAAATAATTTATTACATGGAACCTTAAAGTCGTCTTTTTTATATATATATATATATATATATATATATATATATATATATATATATATACAGATTTTTCTTAATCCCACACCAAGACAAGATAACTTTAAGGAAAAGGATTATACTTTTTATAATTAAAATAGATAAAAAAAAATTATCTCGTTTAAGAACCGGATTTTAGTCGGCTTCCGGTCGACACTTCCTCAGAAACAATTGTCGGCAATTTAAAACATAAAGGAGGTACGCTGGAGTAATGTATAGCGGTCTAGGTTCTATAGCCTTGGATGGCAACTGGTCTAGGAGAAGGACAACTCTGAATTCAAAACCTGCGGAGGGTCGTTTGGGGACCTTGTGGCACGTAGTGCACCAAGTCTTTGTATTAGGTCTTTCAAAAAGTGTGGATGGTTCTGCACGAAACCTTCACCACTATAATCAAATCTCATGTGCTGTTGTCGGGATGTCGGTTTCCTGGGAACTGATCTGCTCATACGTTTCGACGGGAGAGTCGAGTATATATATATATATATATATATATATATATATATATATATATATATATACGCATACATATACATACGTACATACATACAGTACTTAGTGGAAAGTGCCCAATATCAGTGATAGATCTAACATATTCATTTATATTGTGTGGATATGAGATTGTGACCCTGGGTTTCACGCTTTTGTGATCATCATACAAACTGGTTTATATATTTTTTTTAAATTGGATCTATTTATGCTTGTTTGTGTTTGGTTATGTTTGGTGGTGGGAGGGAGAATTTTCTTCCATGTTTGCTTGGGATGACATTCTCACACGCACATGCATACAGGTGTACGCATTTTAGTTAACACAAACACACCCATATAAACAATCCGAGGTTAGGCGCAGGTACACATCCATGCGTATATTTCAGTGTCGAGACCCTAACGTTTATTATATGTAGCGATCTTCTTTTAACAAGGGGTTGGTGGGGGTGTTATTGACGCTTTTCAGATCGGCCGCCTGTGCCGTCAGACAAATGTACACACAGGTAGATGCACACATACACTCCTATTGGTCTGGGTCTTCCACCGTCACTTTGGTTAAGTTAGGTTAAGTTTGTGGACATGCTGATGATGATGTTTGTATTTTCAACGCTAGCTGCTTGTGTATTATTGACAATTGTGACTATGCTGATAATAATAATAATAATAACTGTGATATTATTATTGATATATTAATAACAGTTATTGATGTGCTGACGGTAAATTTAGTCTTAATGATGATGGAAACGAAAGTACGATGGGAACAAAAATGTGACAATAATGACAGTGGTAAATATGATAATAGTTGTGGTAATCATGATAATGATGCTGATAATAATAATAATAGCAATAATAATAAAAACAACGACAATGGTAAAAAGCAGTACTAATGGTGGTAGAGATGGTTATGAAGTGATTGTATCTAAAGTGGGAACAGCAGTACTGATAGCGAAAATAATAGTATTAGTTATTTTCGGTAGATAAGTAAAGTGGTAACAATGGTAATTATGATAATAGTTGCGGTAACCATGATAATGATGATGATGATGATGATGATGATGATATATATATATATATATATATATATATATATATATGTCCAAGCATGTTTGGTTAAATAATTTAAACGTATTATGTCTATTTTAGTCTTAATTCTTTCAAGTCCACGAATTCATTTCTTGGTGGCTGTAGAAAATTGATTAATATAAATTCATATACGTCCAATTCGATGGCGTTTCTATGTGTTCCGTCCTGGGACCAACATTTGGCAACTTCTACATGATTAACTTAAAAAGAATAACGTACTTAATACCACAAAAAAACCCTCTAAGATATGTAGATGACATTCTCATTTTCTTATTTTACTCAAAATTATAGACGAAATGCATAAACTGTAAAAAGAACTTTAAAAAATACTCCGTACTTAATTTCACATATGAACTTAACAACGACAATAAATCCTTTTTCTTGATGTATTGATAGACACTAATAATAACAAATCTACTACCTCCCCACATGCAAAAAAACCCCAAAACAACTAGCATAGACACGTGCACTCTCGACTATAAAAGTGAGTGTGCTATTACAAAATAGCTATTATACGAAACTTAATAAACCGTGCGAAAGCAAACTCTTCAAGAAGAAAGATTACTGAATTAAAAATATATAAAACAAACCCTCATTAATAAGCTATTGGGAATAATAACATAAATAAACATGACCATAATACGTCCTCAAATAACTACTATACCGTAATCAAATGCATTCTAATTATAATCAGGAAGAAAAAAATTCTAAAAAGACTCATAAACACTAATATATCCCCCACTAATCCAAGTAAAAAAATAAAATTAATTATATACCATACTAAATTTAATATAATCAACCTAGTTATCAACAACTCTTCTCCGTCAACTAACGTCTTACAAAAGACCAATATCGCATATCAATTTAAATGTCCTTTGGGAAATTGCATATCTGATAAAAAGATTTATACGTATGTTGGTTTTACAACAACGACGATGACGAGTAGGTTTATGTTTCACTTGAACAATCATAGTTCAATCTCAGAACATTTAAAGGAACGCTCATGTCCACACTCACAGTTCAGACAGATATTAGACGAAAATACATTAGTGCCCCATCAAGATAACAATAAGTAAAAACTTAAAATTCTGGAAGACGTTTATATATGAGAATTGCAGCCAAAAATAAATGAAGTCAATTACGAGTATAGCAACAAAGTACTTAAATGTTTATAGTAGCAAAGTATTATATAACAAATACTGAATTAAAATACTACAATTAAAAAAATCTTTAATCTTAATCTTTTAAAAAAAAAACACATAAATTACCTACCTTACATATTCAACCCATGAAGATTGTCTCAAAGGAGATTGAAAGTACCTGGGAAAATAAATAGTATTTGAAAGAAAATTTAAGAATTTTTCTTAATCGATTTTCTACAGTCAACAAAAAATTAATTTGTGGAACTGAAAGGATTAAAACTAAAATAGACATAATAAGTCTAAATTATTTAAGCAAACATGAATGAAAATATGCTATAAAAGTGGGGTTGCTGCCCAAATACACAACATATATATATATATATATATATATATATATATACAAGACTCAAGTTTCAACCCATCTTTTATACAAGTTGAAAATGACTGACAAGGTGTGGTAGTTCAGTATTTCATATAATTTTATGTATGTATCAAGAGTTATAGTTATCAACTATGAACACGGTCACAATGTGCTGACCGTGTTTGGAAATGAAAACATTCCTATAACTCTTGATATATACATAAAACAATACACATATTCAGTTAAAAATAAAATAAAATTCTTGATAATGGCTAAACGTACGGCCGAAAAAACATTCGGAGAATTTTTATATAATTTATGTCATGATAATAGTGATGATGACGTTGTCGGTATTCTAAAGACAGCCTCAATAATGGCAACGACGATCATTTTGGCATTGCTTATGAATTTTGAGAGGCTGTCTACTGGATCTAATGCCATTTGCTGCCGTCTAAAATTCTTGTTGACGTTTGGGCTAATGCCGTTGGGTGATGCGCTTGTCATACCAATTTTGTTTTATTTATACAGCCGTTGTTATTTTAACATTAAATTTACATTGATGTTTTCTAAAAGCTGCGATGCATACTTCTGTTTTATGCTCCTCCATTAACGACACATGTTGCTAGATTTACTAGCACTATTTTTTTTCTTCATTGCTTCTCTTCATGTTTTCTTTAACTCGCTGTTATTCTTTCTTTCTTTCTTTCTTTCTTTCTTTCTTTCTTTCTCTAACGTTCCATTCTTTCTTTCTTAATCGTTTAATTCATTCGTTCTTTCTTTGTCAATCGATTAAATTCTCATTTAATTTCTTACTCAACGTTTTCCTTTATTCTTTTAATTCTTGCGAGCGCCCTTTTACGGTAATTCATTCCATAACTTTCTTTCGTTAGTTATCAATTGTTTAATTACTTTAATTCCTTCATTGTTCCTTTTTCAATCGAATAAATTCACTTTTTTTCTTTTTCAAACTTTTAAATTCTTTCTTTCTTAATCATTTAATTCTTTCTTTCTCTATTGTTCAATTATTTCTTTCTTTTTTAATCTTTTTATTTCTTTCTTAATCGCTCATTTCTTTCTTTCACTGTCGTTCTTTTCTTTCTTTCTCTATCGTTCTTTTCTTTCTTTCTCTATCGTTTAATTCTTTCTTAAACTTATATTTTTTTCTTTTTCATACATTTAAATTCTTTCTACTTTTCTAGCCGTTAAATTGCTTCGGTCGATGTTTCAATTCATAAGTCACTTTCTTTCTTTCCTTCTTTCTTTCTTTCTTTCTTTCTTTCTTTCTTTCTATCTTTCTTTCTCTATCGTTTAATTCTTCCTTTCTTTCTTAAACTTTCATTTTTTCTTTCTTGAACGTTTCTTTATATACCTTTAATTCTTTCTTTCTTTTTTCATTGTTAATCGTTTAATTTTCCTTTTTCTATCGTTCAATTTTTCCTTTCTTTCTATCTCTGTCATTCATTTTTCTTTCTTTTTTTTTTCTTTTTTCTTTTTTAATTGTTTGTTTCTTAATTGGTTTAATTCTTCTTTCTCTATGATTCAATGATGTATTTCTTCTTTCTTAATTGTTCAACTCTTTATTTCTTTTTTAAATGTTTAAATCTTTCTTTATGTACCGTTTTATTCATTCTTTCTTTCTTTCTTTCTTTCTTTCTTTCTTTCTTCTCCCATTACTCTTTCTTTCTTTCTTTCTTTCTTTCTTTCTTTCTTTCTTCTCCCATTACACTTTCTTTCTTTCTTTCTTTCTTTCTTTCTTTCTTTCTTTCTTTCTTTCTTTCTTAAACGTTTAATTTTTTTCTTTCTTACTTTTTTTCTCAATTGTTTCAATTAAATTCTCATTTTTTCTTTTTCAAACTTAAATTCTTTCTTCTTTTCTAGCCGTTAAATTGCTTCGGCCTTTCTTTCAATTCATAAATTTCTTTCTTTCTTTCTTTCTTTCTTTCTTTCTTTCTTTCTTAATCATTTAATTCTTTCTCTATCGTTCAATTATTTCTTTTTTTAATCGTTTAAATCTTTCTTTCTTTATTAATCGTTCAATTCTTTCTTCTCTTCTTCCTTTTTCTTTATTAATCGTTTAATTCTTTCTTTCTACCTCTATCGTTCAATTTTTCTTTCTTTCTTTCTTTCTTTCTTTCTTTCTTTCTTTCTTTCTTAAATGTTTAATTGTTTCTTAATCGGTTTAATTTCTTTCTCCATTGTTCAGTTCTTCATTCATTCTTTCTTAATTATATTGTTATGGGCGTGTTCTTTAACGCATACATCTTTTGTATTATTAATGATTCAAAAAACAACGAAACTCCAAATGTGAATCAACAAGTATATATAGAAATAACATAAAAGAACAAAATATACAATAATTTGTATTCAATATATAGATTAATGGAAAAAAAGTTGCTTCCCTTGTATTGTATTTTGATTTGTAATTGATAGTTCGAAAGAAAGTTCTCTTGAGAGAGAAATGTTCAGGAATCAATGTTAGAACAAGTCTGCTGTTAGAATAGATAACACAAGAATACAATTGATCAGAAAGTGTGTTGTGTTAGAGAAATCAACAGAGTCCTGGTTGATTGGACTTGGCTGAGTCACAGAGAGATACGTATATATGTATTATAAAATTCTGTGTCTGTGTGTGCGTTGGAAATGTTGTGAGTAAAGTCAAATAAATTTTAATTATTTCTTTCTTTTTCGTTCTTAATCGTTTAATTTTTCTATTTTTTATCTATCGTTCAATTCTTTTTTTTTTTCTTTCTTTCTTTCTTTCTTTCTTTCTTTCTTTCTTAATCGTTTAATTCTTTCTTTCTATCTCTATCGGTCAAATTTTCTTTCTTTCTTAAATGATTATTTGTTTCTTAAATGTTTTTTCTCTATCGTACAATCTTTTATTTCTTCTTTCTTTCTTAATTGTTCAATTCTTTATTTTTCTACCGTTCAATTCTTTCTTTCTTTCTTTCTTTCTTTCTTTATCGTTCAATTTTTGTATTTCTTTCTTAATCGTCTAATTCTTTCTTTCTTTTTTCTTTCTCAATTGTTTCAATTTTCTTTTCTCTTCCAGTCTTATAAAATGTTATATATCCGTCCTTTTGTTCTTTTTTTTATCGTTAATGTTCTCACGCGGAGAAGATTGAAAAAAAAAACTGTCATCGGCACAACTTGTTTTCCCTTAATCTATTTGTATCGAACTGATACGAGAAAAGAATGAATAATTCTTGAACAGTCACCCGTCTTCCACGCCCCTGCTTCGACTTCACTCACCAAGTCGAGCCCAACTGATATCATTCAACTGCCAACAATTTGCAAACTCTCTGGGAATTGTTTCAACAAAGGGCGGAAATTACGACACTGAAATCCAAAGGCACGTTGGAATAGCAAAAGAGGCCTTACAAAAGCTAAACAAAGTATTAAGAAGAGAAACATTCGTTAGGATCAGAGAAAAAAGTACTTAACTATATCAGTTCTCCTATATGACAGTGAATGCTGGACAATTTCCTCACAGATGAAGAAGAGACATGAAGCAACAGAATGTGGTTCTACAGAAGGATGGTGAGAATACCATGGTCCGAACATGTGAGCAACGACGAAATTTTAAATGGAAACAGAGAGGGTACTTATACTTAACATCAGGAAGCAGCAGATAACGAGGAAAGCGGACTTGGAAAATTTGATACTCACAGGAAGGCAAAACAACGCATAACTTACCTAGCGAGCTTGAGTAAATGGATGGTGGACCAAGGTTTAGGAGAGATAACAACTATATTTACTAAGAACTACAAACGAAATTGTGGAGAGCCATGATCGTCAACGTCCTGAAGGGAGACGGCATATTGATAGTGAGGTCGGTCTTGTTGGTCGCTCCTTTAATATGGACGTGTACCAACTGCCATTGAGTAACAGCTATTTTTTATACTATTGTTCACACAATGCAAGGCACAAGAGTCACTCAAGGTAGAGAGTTAGTGAATGAGGTCATTAAAATTGATCGATTCGTTTTCTACGGTTTATCAACCCTTTTTAAGTTATTTAAAGCCAGAAAATATTTTTAGATTGTAAGAATATTTTTGAAATACAAGGATACAAGGCACGGTAGAGTAATGGATAGTGACTCGGATTGAGGAATCGGAGGGCCGAGTTCGAATTCCGGTCGAATCCATTACATCCACTTACGTGCTAATACACCTGAAAAAGGTACGAATCCACTGCTTCTCCCCCAAGCTATGGGTAAATAGTAGGACAGATCGAGTTCTATAGCCTTGGTCTACCCCAACTGGTCTACCCCAGAAAGAAATGAGAAAAAAAAATCTGCCTCGTCAAGCTTGTATCGAAAGATACATGATTCCCTAATCGTGTATCATGCATGGCACATAACTAATTAACTCATAGCTGGGTGACAAAAGCTGGATTCATACCTTTCCTAGAGATATTTGTTCATAAGTGAATATAACGAACCCAACGGAAATTGGAACTCCGCCCTCCGATTAACAATTCCGAGCCATTATCACCACCCGCACATCTAAGCATGGTATTCCCAAGCAGACACCCATCTTGGTACGAGTTCGTTATAAGGCGTAAAGGGAGAAGTAAGAAGTGCATATTACGAGGATATGTAGGATATATAACGGTTTACCCTCAAATTGAAGACGTTAAATTGTATTGCACTGGGAATCATATTCTCAGGAGTCACTATATTTTAACTTCACTTCTAGAGTAAACTATTATTAATCTTACATATTTTCATTTTTATTTCGTCACGCAAAATACGATATTATTTTCTGAACAACTTATTTCATTTTCATTCGTTTTTACAGGTTTTACTCTTTCTTTCCTTCTATTTATTTCATTCTTTATCTTTCTGTCTTTTCCAAAATACACTTCACTGTTTCTTCTTCTTCTTCTTCTTCTTCTTCTTCTTCTTCTTTCAGTCAACAATTATATGACGCAAAATATGTCAAAGCCTCATGTTCTACGATTGTTGTTATTTGGTTTTCTTTACATATTTTTTTTCGAAAAGGAGTGATTAGGCATTTTTGTTCCGTGTACGTTTGCGCAGTCTGCTTTCGAATATACGACTACGCCGAAATAGGAAAAAACAAAAAAAGAATTTCAGGACTTGATTACTTCGAGATGTTAAGCTTTGGAATGTATTTACTTATGCGAAATTCCAGTGGCAAGGAGTTTTCTTGCTGCTTCTTTTTCTCTGCTTATCTTTTTTTTTTCGCTGTGAAAAGGAGATTTTTAAGGAAGCAAAAGAAAGGTAGAAACTGAAAGAAATGGTAATCAAAATGGCTTCCTCGATTTATTTTGATAAAGCAAAAATGTAAGCATTTTTCTTTCTTTTTTTAAAAAAATTTCATTAAGTACAATCATAGAAGCAAATACGTGACTGGACAAAGATTTATTTATTTTACGACAGCCTGTCTTTGGTATTTTTGAGTGGATATATGCCAACCAATGGAAAAGATATTTTGATTGGAGATCTTAAAATGTTACTTTTTCCCATCAGAATCTCATGACGTCAAACTTTAACACGGAGTACTACTTTGTACGGCTTTTTCTATCATGGCTTGTAAATAGAATAATTTAATCTTACACTGATAGTGAAAAATAACGGTTTCATTTATGTAGATATCAGCACTTTTGCTTTGGATTGCAATATTTGTACGTCCTAACTTTGCAAATTGGTTTTACAGTATTAGCTTGTGGATATATTGTAAAAGAGTATTATTTGTTAATAGAATTGGGAATGCATTGAATTTTTCTCCTTAGAAGGTATATAGTAGTGAGTCCTGGTAAAATATAAATTAAAATAAAATACAAAAATAAAATATATAAACAAAAATAAAAATAATTAAAATAATTAAAATAAGGCATTTCCGCTTTCTTTTAAAACCCTTATTTCTTTCTTCCTCTCCCTCTCTCTCTCTCTCTCTCTCTCTATATATATATATATATATATATATTCTCTCTCAACTAATGAGAAGGCAACCCTGAAATAAAAACGACGGAAGTTTGCTGGACCAAAGTCTAGACATTTGTGACTAGAAACTACCAAAATAAGACGGGCTCCACGCATGACGTCCGCTATATAGAAAAAAGAAGAAGAAAAAAAGGAACGCCGGAAAATAAAATAATTTTGGCCAATCAAAAAAAGAAAAAAATGGACACAAAAAGACTTGTGGTGTTAGCCGAAATTGAGCTCCGCGCCAGTAGTCTGGGAGCCCTGTCAAAAGGAGATATAAACTATATACTCAGAAGAGGAAAAAGAGAAAGAACCTCCAGAGAAACCAGTGATGAGTGTCACGTAAAATAGTTCATCTATTTAAGACGTTTTCCCGCCCTTCTTGGAGCCGTGAAAGGACAGCAGTGAGACGCCGTACCTATTTCAAAGATGACAACTAATTATCAAGTAAACTACCTACTAAACTGTCAACTACTGTTTACTACCAAGTAAACTACCTACTAAGCTGTCAACTACCGAACCGAAACGGACTTTTTCCCGATGCTACAAAGATTGAACTTATAAACTAATTTTTACTACACTGGATATCAAAGGATTCACTCCAATCTAAATCAAACCAATAAATATATGTTATTTATTTATACATTTTGAGTCAGTTTGTGACATTATTAGAAAAGCGCTAGTAAATTGGAAAACACTAAATTCCGATAGACTGAAGATATACCGAAGGACCAGTAGAAGGAAAATGAAAAAAAGTGATATTTGTTATTAACTGAGAAAAAAAAAATGGAATACCGAAAAAATACTAAATTCCGATAGACTGAAGACATACCAATGACCGGATGAAGGAAAATGGAAGAAAAGCATTTTTTTTATTGAACAAAAAAAAAAAAAAAAAAAAAAACGAAGGTAATTAAATTTCTCTCGTCCGCAGGAGAAGCAAAACAAAGAGACCGTCTGGTTTCGATTAGAACTGAGACTACGTGACGAACTATTCTGGAGGTCCAAGGAACTCCCGGAAATAAATAGATAAGATTTTTACGACCATTGTGTAACAAAGAGAAAGATGGACCTCTGGCCGCGAGTTCGGTCGATTGATAAGGATTAACTTTTAGAAGCAGACAGCTTTCCAGCAGAAAACAGATAAGAGAATGATAATGAAATTTTTCGTCTGCCGAAACACGATAAAACTTCCCAAAATCAAGGCATTGTTTCCATTTTGCCACTTGTTGATGATGAGATAAAAATGATAAATTCCAGATGCGAAAACTAACACACACAAAAGCACGTTAAGAAAGAATTTGGAACGGTAATTAAAATTTGTCTGTTGGGCTAGATCACGCCTAGCCGTTAGGAGACGGGTTTGGTCAGATGACCAAGGAGGAGAAGGCCCAGGTGGAATTCCAAAGAAGGGGAGAGACTGCCTTATATTTAGACATTTGCAGGTAGAGTAATTGGTTGTTTGGGGAACTCGGGCATTCTCAGAGCACATCATGCCCCGCACCAGCCTTTGCACAGGGGTCCATAAAAACAGAAACACTACCGCAGAGAGAGGCAGAGACGGCGGAGATACCGCGGACAGACTACGGCAAAGAGACTGTAGCGTGAGGAGAGTACAGCCGCTTCGCCTGATCACATGTGACTTGCCGCGCTGAAGAAAAAAACCTCCGATTTAAAGCCTTGTTTCAGAAGTCTCGTTCCAAAATCATAACAACAGTGTGTCACGATAATCGGGAAGGGTAGTGTTATGGGACCTTACCCATAATAACATAATGGACTATTCCATATGTAATAAATACTGCGCCTCAAGAGGAAGCAGGGAGTTCCGTCTGAAGTCGGGCGACCGGCTGACCGGCTGATCGGTTGAACTCTCTGCCTTCGGGCGAGGAGGAACCCGAACGAGGCTACGCCAAAGGGCGGAGTCTCTGTTGGGGAGGTAAACCGACCCTGAACCCATTTATACGGGTTCAAAGGGCATATTTTTGGCCGAGCCCACGGGCTCGGAGATCCCACGTTAAACAAGCCTTGTGCCACATGATGCCTTCGGGGTGGGGGGTGACTAAATACCGTTCCATCTGAAGTCGAGAGTTCCGTCTAAAGTCTGAGTTCAGCCTGAAGTCTGGAGTATGTTCCGTCAGAAGTCCGTCAGTCAGTCAGTCGAGTCGGAGACAGTCCGAAACAGAGTCGCGTTCAGACAATCACTACTAAACCTGATTGTTCGTACTAACACCTTCCACTTCTCTGTGTATATTCCTGTTTGTAATATATCTGTGTTATTCCATATCCACCTTCGAGTTCTTCTTTATTGGTTCTACTTTGGACTATCACCGTGGTACAAGGAATCGGACCATAACAGGTAGATAGTTATTGCATGGAGAGTATAGCTTGCTTTTGTATCAAGGAAATCTATATAAATAATTATTTTTTTTACCTATTTTTTTTTTCTTTCGTGTGACTTTACTCTGACCGGACCAAACCAAGTCATCGACCAATTCGGACCAAGCCAGTCTTGTGATCAATTAATCACAACGTGGGGCGAGACAAGACTTGGGCTGGAGCGATAAACTCTACAATCAGCCGAGGGGATCGAGCTTGAATGAGGTAGACGTTATAAGTCGTTTTATTTCAAAGATTCCGTTAAATAAATACCATGAATATCTGGCACTTCTCTAAACATATTGTTATGAGGTCCACCCCTTTATATACAAGTGGACTCGACCAGTGTGTACTTGTACTGCTGCCGGTGAATACCTGGAGAGATACACTGATAGAGTGATGCAGTGAACAGTGAGGGTGTCAGGTAACCGCTTTGTAGGAGTCACAGTTGCGAGCACGTAGACTCAGAAGGAAGTCCTACTTTGATACTGAATTTCCCAGACTGTATATATATTATTATTGCTACTAACCGCATTTCTGGACCTACTAACCGTATTACCAATTGTATTATTACGTCAATACATTTATTTGCTATATTTCATTCCTGCGTTTGTCATTCATTTGAGACCGGATTTCATCTCGGAATCCACAACACATATACAATGACGTGCAATCAAAAACAGTATATTTTATTGCCTTGGCAAACTAAACAGAGAGAATACAAAAGAAGTGAATGATTCTTACAGTACGTACTTTTTATGAAAGTCTGTAATAGGTTTGGTAGCAAAGTATTAAGAAACAGGGAAATTTCGTTAGAGACAAAGAAAAGAGTACCGAACTGTTACGTAATTTTTGTGTTATGAACACAGGGGTTCTTTACAGCATTAGGCTAGTTAAATGTATTTGTGAATCAAAAAGTGATCTTGACTAAAGTAGTATAACATAATAAAAGAAAGACGAATCAAAAATCAATAATCATGATAATTTTTTGTCTAAGAAATTCAGACAAATTAAGACTATTAAGTCTTATTACTGTAGAGTTGCCCTACTTACTTTCCTAACTAAAAAAAAACACCACTAGGTGACGCTTTCTGAACGTATAAATACATTGTAATATTTTCCATCATTCTCTTTTGCCTATTTTCCTTAGACATGCTAGGATGTAGGTCTTTTTTTTTTTTAAGCATTTCACCACAAGCTAGGCAGGAAGCCACTAGCATACAAAGGGTTACAGAGAGTTGGAGCTAGAGCAAAGAGGAGTGATATAGGAAAGGATGAAGAGAAGGATAGGGGATAGATCAAGGCATCTGGAGACGTCGATTGACATTACATTTGAATAGTTGGAGATTATAGCCATCAGGGAAACAAGAAAAGGGGAGGGAGTTCCACAGGCGAGAAGTGCGAGATATGAAGCTATTGGAGTAGAAGAGACGGCTACATTTAACAGTTTCGACAGTGAAAGGGTGAGAGCGAGATGCCAGCCTAGTAGAACGCTTAAATTCATGAAGTCTGGGAACCAGCGAAAGCAGCTTCTCGGAGCAGTGACCATGAAAGTATTTGTAAAAAAGACAGAGGGAGGTGACGGAACGTCTGTGAGAGAGCGACTGCAGACGAGATGCCAGATCAGGGCCAATTACATTGTATATCTGTCTCTGGATTTTATCAAGAACCCCGAGGCAAACAGAAGGGGCTCCAGACCATATATGGCAGCAATACTCCATGCAAGGGCGAATGGTTGATTTGTAGATTTGAAGGATCGACTCCGGCGAGAAAAATTTCCTGGCACGGCACAGGGAGCCAACTTTCCTTGCGGTGGACGAAGCTATTGACTCAATGTATTTGTTCCATCTCAGGTCATCAGACAATGTGAAACCGAGCAGTCGCAGAGGTGCTCTCGTGGAGTTGAGCATCAGACATTCTAATGGGAGGCAGGGATGCTTCTCTGTTGTGAGTAATAGAGAGCAGTTTTGTTTTTGAGGCATTAAAGTTAACCAGCCTATTCCGGCCCCAGTCGACAACCGATTGGAGGTCCTTTTCGAGACTAACGGCCAGGTTAATTTTGTCAGTGATTGTGAAAAAGCGTTTCCTATTGGAAAATGAAAACACACACACACGTACGTACGCAGCTTCATTTTACTTTATTTTTTCTAGGACTTCTATACACATTTTACATACACGAACAATACGTTAGTTTTTAAATGTTTTCATGCATATTCATTACTTTGTCACATACATAAAATATCATTGTTTTTGTCGCTCGCAACAATGTAACTGTTTGTCTTCTTAATAATGCCTTATCGTTTGTTTGTATATATATGTGCATATATATTTGTTTGTATATATTGTTTGTTTGTATTTTATTACCTGGACACATATGCCGAGTCCGCCATTTCTGTTGTGGGATAAACATTCCCAACTCAATCATTAACACCCGTAACATTACTACTCGGTGGGAAAAAGCAATAGAATAAAGAAGGAAGAAAGGCGAATTAAACATTAATAATAAATACTTCTTCATTTAAGAAACTTTATAAAAGCAACTCACCCCATGCAAGGCGGGAGTGCCACTAGCACTCAAGAGGTTACAGAGGATTGAGAACAAGAGTAAAGAGGCGTGTTTGAGGAAAGGATACAGAGAAGGACAGTGAACAAGCTCAGGGTGTCAGATATCGATTGACATTGCATTTGAATATTTGAAGATTATAGTCATCAGCGAAGCAAGTAAGGGGAAGGGAGTTCCACGGACGGGAAGTGCGAGAGAAGAAGCTGTTTGAGTAGAAAAGACGGTTACATTTAACCGTTTTGACAGTGAAATTGTGGTACCGAGATGCCAGCCTGGTAGCTCGCTTATATTCATCAAGTCTGGGAACCAGCGAAAATAGCTCGTCGGAACAGTTAGCGTGAAAATACTTGTAGAAAAGACAGAGGGAAGCCACAGCACATCTGTGAGAAAGCGGCTGTAGATGAGATGCCAGATCAGGATCTATTACATTGCATATTCATCTCTGTATTTTGTCAAGGACCTCGAGACGCACAACGGGGGCACCAATCCATATCTGACAGCAATATTCCATGCAAGGACAGATGGTTGATTTATAGATTTGAAAGATGGACTCCGACGAGAAAAACTTTAAGAGAACTTAGTGAATACTGAATGAAGAAGAGACTTGTAGCAACAGAAATGTGGTTCGACAGGAGGGTGCTGAAAATTCCGTTGACTGAACATGTGAGCAACGACGAAACTTTAGAGAAGATGGAAACAAAAAAGAATACAATGAGGAATGAAGGCTTGGGAAATATGATACTCACAAGACAGACTGAAGGCAAGAGGGACCGGTGGAAAAGTAATGCATAACATAACAATATAACTTTTGTAAATGGATGACGGAGTAGGGTTTAGGAGAGTTGACAAAATTAACTAAGAGCGACGAAGAAGAGGCTATTGTGGAGAGCCATGATCGCCAACGTCCTGAAAGGACACGGCGCAAAGAGCAAGAAGACGAATTACATATGCCCGTGGATACTCATGTAAGCTTAGAGATTTGTACGCTGACAAAAATTCTATCTTTTTTTCCAGGGTGACGTGAATTTTCCTGGGGATCAAAAGGTCCCCTAGAAAGAAGGGAAGATGTCTTATCTCTAAGTTGTCCTGTAGGTGAATGAGACTTTCGTGCTCTTTTCTTATATACTGACATGACAACGCAATACAACGTTTGTTAGCAGAAGGTCTTTGGCAGAAAAATGGGTTAATCCCACAATACGAATCATTCTCTTCTCCCCCTAACTATGGGTTAAACAGCAGAATAAATTGCGCTCTTTATCCTTGTGTAGCAGCCAAGCTAAGAGAAGGACTGCACAGAATTCAAACCTCAGAAAAGGCAATGGGAAACAACTCTACTATATTCCCCAAGAAGTCACGAAATTTCATAGATATTCAAAAGAAATGAAGCTGTGGAGAGTCATGATCAGCTACGTCCTGAATGGCAAATTGGGCTTTCTAGCCTTGTGTAGAAACCAGCCTAAAAGAAATACTAATCTGGATTCTAATCTTGGAGAAGGCGATGGGAAACCACTCGATCATCTTTTCCAAGAAATCATGGCGATTTAGAGAGAATAAGAAAATGGAATCTGTGGAGAGCTATGACCACCAACACCCTGAAGGTATTGGATTATCTGTTGGATTGTCAGAATTATAGAGGCATAGCTTATCTCTAAGACAAACTATAGGAAAAGAAAGAGAACGAGACTTTCGCGTCCTTATACACTGCCTGGGAAACGCTATCTAGCAATCGTCAACAGAAGTTCTTTGACAGACAAGTGGGGGTTATCACACAATGTCATTCATCTGCTTATCTTCAAACTGAATATTCGAATTAATGTAGGATTAATGTTTTTAAGGAAGTAAACCACACAAAATCACCTAACATTTGACAAAATTTTACCGCTATGTATTTTTGAATAAAATAGGGGTTGAAATGCTATCAGCTTTGATAGAATCTGGGAATGTCTCTCTTTAGCTGAGAATGTTTTAATAATGGTCTAAGTAAAGAAAGTAATTGCAAAGCATATAAATTACAAGTGTAAGTTAAATTGATTTAAATAACATTTACACAAAAATCTTATCTCTTTCATTTTCAACGACAGGGGCCCACCGAGACGGGGAATATTTAATTTCGCCTTAAAAGAAATCTAAATTTGTCCCTTCGTCTGAAATTTGAACTTATTTGATTCTTAATGTTCTAGTGATCGAAAGAAATGAAAATCTCTTGATTCTAATTAAAGCGATTATGGGCGATATTGAAGAACCACTAATCCTAACCGTCTTATTTTTTCTTTATTTTTATTTTGCAAAGTTCTATCTGTCCACCAGGACGATTTTTGGTGCAATGCGTCGTTTACACGATTAAGTTACTGGTGACAGTTTTGTTTGACCCTGCCTTCCATCAAATTAAGGTTTTATTGTTCTGAGTAGTTGAATTGTCACATGTTGTTCCAGGTCCCATGTTGTATTTGGCAGTTGACGCCTCTTCTATTTGGTATAGGTGCAGTAATGTAGCAGAAGATTGATGACCTGGAAACCAATTTCCTTCTTTTCCAAGAAACTGACTTCTACAGAATCCAGGGACAGAACTTTTGGACTTTTTCTGCCACATTACACATTCTAGTGGTCGAAACAAGTAAACATCGATAGATGCTAAATATGTTGAATATGAAGAACATGGAAAAGCCAAAATCCTTCTATCCTAACGATCTTATTTTTTCTTGAGTTTGTTTAGCAGAGTTTGTACTGCTTACCAAAACAGGACACTTTCCGGACAATGCTTCATTTACCTGATTAAGTTACGAGGGATAAAAGTTTATAGAGGTGACCCTTCCATGTTCCAATAGCTCCTAATGGGCGACACTTTTTCATATTCTATATATATATATATAATGTTTGTCTGATGATCGCAAAAGTGCGAAACCCAGGATCACAAACTTACATCAATGCAACTAAATATGTCAGCTCTATCACTGATATTGAGCGCTTTCCAATAAGTACCGCGCATATATAATATATAAATAATATATATATATAATAAATTGCATATATATATATATATATAAAAACATTTCACACACACACACACACACACACACACACACACACACACACACACACACACACACACACACACATATATATATATATATATATATATATATATACACTCGGGTGGTGTGAAAAAACCCGGGTAATACAATTTGTAAATAAAAATATATTTGACAAACTGATATCAGGGAAAAAATCAATAAAAAAAGAAAAGACTAAAAATATCCGTGTTGGTCGAAAATAATCGATCAGCACCGCAATGTTTAGTCAAAAATAAAATAAAATAATAAAATAAAGTACCGGTTGAGTAGATTAAGTAAAAATCTTCAATACACTACGTAGAGCAATAACTAAAAAAAATCTAGTGAGCCACACCTACCAACCAAGATTTCATCTAACGGATCTTCAGGTAAAAACTGGCAGTTTTTTACCTGAAGATCCATTAGGTGATACCTTGTAGGTAGGTGCAGGCTCACTAGGTTATATATATATATATATATATATATATATATATATATATATATATATATATATTGTCATTCACAGACAGACTGTTTCGCTGTTTTACAGCTCATCAGTGTGGCTAGACATCCGATTGCCTCAAGCCTAGATTGAATATATATATATATATATATATATATATATATATATAGTTTTTATGCAAAACTAGGTAATCCGTATGGGTAGACCCAAGGAGGATGATATCCGGAGAGCTCAATGTAAATTCAGAGCAAATATGTTTGAATAAAAACAGACCACTTTAAGGTTCCATGTAATAAATTATTTCACCACACCCCTTTTAAAGGGCTCTGGATCATCAGACTTTACTTCCAAAGGTTGAAATGAAAAATGAAAAGAAATTTACACATTTTTGACGGGCCGTATTAAGCATATGTAAATTAACGAAGTGAGGAAGTGAGGGGAGAGAGAAGACATGAGTGAGTTAGATGTACCATTTCAATTCTTTATCCCTATCCCCACTTGGTGTGGGTCAGACATCGCTTAACTTAACATATGTTATCTTTAGATATGGATGGGTAAGGGGTGAAGAAGAAAACCGACATAAAAGGAAGAAGATACAATAAAATAATCCTTAAAAGGCCTGTGGTAAAATAATTTATTACATGGAACCTTAAAGTGGTCTGTTTTTATTCAAGCAAATATATATATATATATATATATATATATATATATATATATATATATATATATATATAGTTTAGCCTTGTATAAAGACACGCGTGTAAAACGCTCATAAGGACCGAACTCCCTACAGGATTTTTTCTACATCATTTTTTCTGAATTCTCCACCGTGCCTCCCTTTACGGTACCGCTCGAATAGTTTGGCACTCTCAAGGACCGAACTCCCTACAGGATTTTTTTCTACATCATTTTTCTGAATTCTCCACCGTGCCTCCCTTTACGGTACCGCTCGAATAGTTTGGCACTTATAAGGACCGAACTCCCTACAGGATTTTTTCTACATCATTTTTTCTGAATTCTCCACCGTGCCTCCCTTTACGGTACCGCTCGAATTGTTTGGCACTCATAAGGACCGAACTCCCTACAGGATTTTTTCAACTTTTTTATTTCTGAATTCTCTGCTATTTATGAAATGTTCTTGTGATCAAAAGAAAATCTCTTGATTCTAATTATAGCGATTATGGGCGATATGGAAGAACATCCCATCCTAACGATCTTATTTTTTTCTTGATTTCTATTTTGCAGATACCTTTCTGTTTAACATGGTACTTTCAGTGCAATGCTTCGTTTACCCGGTTAACTTCCTGGCAGTAAAGTCTACACGGATGATCCTTCCATGTTCCATTAGCTCGTCATAGCCGACATTTTTCATATTATATATATATATATATATATATATATATATATATGAAAATATATATATATATATATATATATATATATATATATATATATATAAACAATAATAATAATAGCTGACCACTCGTATTCGAGGATACCCGTTTACTAGGGCGGCTAGCCATTCCCTATTGATGACGCTCGCTCAAGCACATTTGTGTTTACTCAACACCCACAGAGCCCACCTGTGGTTTATACTGTAACTATGCTGAGCAGACTTATTTTTCTAGGAGGGAGCGTGTTATCTAGCGTGATCAACAATCTGAACAAGGTCAGTACACTCAAGCCCTCGGCTACGATGACTTGTATATATATATATATATATATATATATATATATGAAGTTTATTTCAATCCTTCATGAGCTTATAATCTTTAGCTATGATTAATTAATGATAAATATGCCATTTCATTAATGACCGATTTCATCCCGATTCTTCTGTTAAGCTTAGAGAGTAATTATATATTCTTATTGCTCAAAGTAGAGTCCAATAGTGTTATAAAAATATAAGAGATTTACAGTAAAATATCTTTAATCATTTCTAAAATACAACGTTTCAATTGGGCAATTTTGCTGTTACACGATTAGCTTTGCTTCTCCTGCAAGGTAAGTTGGTTCATTGCGTCGTGCCAGAAAGTTGTTTTTTTTTCGTCAGAATCTCTATTGCATATTTACAAATCTACCATTCGTCCGTGCATTGAATACTGCTGCTATATCTGGTCTGGTGCTCCTGATATTCTTTTCAAAGTTCTTGACAAAATTCAAAGAAGGATCTGTAATGTAATCGATCCTGACCTGGCATCTCGACTTCAATCACTTTCTCACCGACGTGGTATGGCTTCCCTCTGTCTTTTCTACAAATATTTTTATGGCAACTGCTCTGATGATTTTTTACCCTGGGACCCCGACTACATGAATTTAAGCGCGCTACTAGATTGGCATTTAGGTCCCACCTGTTTACTGTTGAAATAGCTAAATACAACCGTCACTTCTAATCCCATGGTTTCTTTTCTCGTCCTTCCCGCCTGTGGAACTTTTTTTTACTTGCTTCCCTGATAACTTCAATCTTCAAAAATTTAAATGCAACGCCAATCGCCATCTTCTATCTTCTTGAATCCCGTTCATCTTTTCTCCTTTCCTCAGTCCTCCCTATCAGTCTTTTCTCTTACTTTCACTTCCTGTTGCTCCACTGAGCGCTAGTGGTATTTCTGCCTTGCTTAGGGTGAAATGATTTTAAAAAAAACTCTCACTGTAAACTGTATTAAATGCCTTTAGGAATTTAACTTTAATATGCCATTCTTGTCATTATGCAAACCATATTTTATGCTATAAAATACAATCTTAAACTGAGATTATAAATACATTTTTTACATCTTCCGAAGAAGTGATTAGAAATTCTACACACATAAACCTCTCATAAAATTGAATTAAAAGTAGCTTTTTATTTGAAATGTCAGGGCAAACAAAAGCCCCCCTTTTTTTTATATTTCTGAAATGAGGTATTATGATTACTTGTATTATTTACATTATTCGGACTGTTGTCCTCGTCTTCATTGCCATATTCACATCGTTTCGGCCGTTGAGGCTTTCTTCAGGTGACTGGAATTTCGAAACGAACCTTTTATTTTGGAAGATTGTTTTTGTTCCACGGGTTTCGGAAGTCTTATTTATTTACCTTTAACTCAACTCTCCAAATATTTTTCCGTGTATTTACAATCAACTGAGGCAAGAAATGCACTGTAGCAGTGAGAATTACTTTTATTTCCCAAGAAATCATCAGGGGTGCAAATGGCAAGGCAATGTGTAGCTCTCTCCATTATTGAATTTGTTCTTTTTGCGTTCAAATGCAACGGCTGACAGTTATGCTTTAGCGTTTATTAGAACGTGAAAAAATTATCTGTTATGGATTTTTTTTATTTTGGAATGATATGGTCAAGCGCGCATTAAGGCGTGAAAATTGTTCTTTTTATAGGCATTTTAGAACATTATTACAGTGTTTTTGTAGGCATTTTAGAACATTTTTATAGTGTTTTTATAGGCATTTTAGAACATTATTACAGTATTTTTATAGGCATTTTAGAACATTATTACAGTATTTTTATAGGCATTTTAGAACATTATTACAGTGTTTTTATAGGCATTTTAGAAAATTATTACAGTGTTTTTATAGGCATTTTAGAACATTATTACAGTATTTTTATAGGCATTTTAGAACATTATTACAGTGTTTTTATAGGCATTTTAGAACATTATTACAGTATTTTTATAGGCATTTTAGAACATTATTACAGTGTTTTTGTAGTCATTTTAGAACATTATTACAGTATTTTTATAGGCATTTTAGAACATTATTACAGTATTTTTATAGGTATTTTAGAACATTATTACAGTGTTTTTGTTGGCATTTTAGAACATTATTGCAGTATTTTTATAGGCATTTTAGAACATTATTACAGAATTTGTAGCTGATTCTATTCAGCGTCGGTTTCAATTTTTTATGTAGATTGCTTCGAGGGTTTTTACTTTTAAACTGTTATTTTCTTGGTGTAGGATAGTTGTGTTATAAATCAGTATTTTTCGATTTTTATACAGTCAGGCATTGTATTTAAACGCAAAAAAAAAAAATCAGTAATAAATACCTACACGCAGTTTTTGTCCTACCAGTTGCACTTCCGATGATGATCTCAGAAAGAGATGGGAAGTACTTGTGGAATAAAAGTGAAAGGATTATGCTAAAAATAAGCAGACATAATGTTTGTAATTTATTTAATCAGACATATATATATACATATATATATATATATATATATATATATATATATATATATATATATATATACCACCATATTCCTTAAAATAACTAATAATGTACGTGTGTTAAGTTTTTATCGTATTTGTATTCAAACAAAAGATTTCTTTTTGGACTTCTTGAGTGTAGAGATTATGCAAATGAGTGTTCGTTCCATGCCTATTCGACTGTCAGCCATTTTCAAAATTACAAACACCTGAAGAAAGCGACAACAGCCGAAACGTTGTAAATATGGCAATGAAGATGAGGACGTGAATATGAAAGGATTATGCTAAAATTTAACAGACATAATTTTTGTAATTTGTTTAATCAGCCATTTTCAAGGATTTTGCTTGTTCTATTTTAAGTAGTGTGTAAATGCTTCTGTAAACAGTGTACGTTGCCGAAAGGTAGGCGTATTCTTAATTCACGAATATGGCTAGTATATTCTGGCCATGTTTATAGTGGATGTTATTTTTTTTTGTTTTGTTTTGTTTTGCTTTTTGAAGCTAGGGAATAATAGCTGGTTGAATGAAACTTAATGTCCATCAAGTACCTTGATTTAAGAAATGTTTACCTGTAGAGATTCATGCGTTGTATACTCATTTCTGGAATGTCAAATTAATGTCGACGGAATGAAGGGTATGTGGTTTTGGGTCTTTCTGCGAACGTTCGATCGTCTTCCTGAGAGAGTGTGAAGGATTCTCTTTTTCCCCTGGTAGGTGGGGCGTTTATATAACTTCCTATTATCGGGTTGTGTGTGAATGTGTGTGTGTCTGTCTGTGTGTGTGTGTCTGTGTGTGTGTGTGTGTCCTAGTCGGGTTGACTTCCTTCTTTATGTTGATACAACCATTGGTATTCTTTGAGGACTGATTCTGGATGTACTGGATTCACCCACAAAGTAACTTTTACATTTGGTGTCACTTTAACGTCAAAAGACCTCGAAGTCCCAAAGGTTGACCTAGAGGTTAACCCCAAAGACACCATGTGAAGAATCTGGCCTCAAGAATGTCAATGAATGCACCAATATAAACAAGGAAGTGAACCCAGCCGAACGTAGAAGAGAGAGAGAATCGCTCGCATCCTAGAAATGAGCAAACAACGCATAAAAAATTTGCTTAAGTAATCTTATTTGACGCTACTAACTTTAGATTATTAGCGATTAGAACCACATATTTTAATACATTTTCAACAATTTTAAGACTGATATATTTGTATTAAAATCCGATGTAAAATATCCATATATTTTTATGCTATTTTATCTTTAAATCAAAACGTTTCATACAAAATTCGTTTGATGTGTAAAGATACGCCTGCAGACAGTAGATAAAGCAAGAAATATACAATGGCTCGAGGCTACACCTTGGCACGAGTTCTTGTACTTTTCTTGCATCTTTATCTCAGTGTAATTCTTTTATAAGCTGTAATTATCTTTAAGCAACCAAAATTTACAGAATTCTGATATAATCAACGTGTGTGTTTGTATTGAAAGAGATAATCAGCTACCTTGAAAAAGAGTACGTGTTTTGTGTGCGATCTGCCGAAGAAAAATTACCAAAAAGTAGTTAGCAAAAATCTACTTTAAGGACCAGAATCTATGCTAATGTTCTTCCCTCCTCCCCTGAATGGCGTGACCAATCAGAAAGATGAACAAAAGCCGTTGTTTTTCGCTTACGTGAAGATTAGGTTTACTGAGAGGTCAGACAAGCTTTTGTGCACCTAGTTAATGCGAGTTAAATGTTGTTCCTGGCTTGTTCCTGGCTGCCTCTTTGGTTATGATCCAAGTCGAGATTCCCAACCTCCCCAGTTTGTTCGGGCCTCCTTTTCATCTCTACTGGGTCAGCTTTTACATTTCCCATGTCCGTATATTTTTTTTCTCCTTTCCTACTCCCTTAGCGAGAGAGCCTCTTGATTTTGTCCAAATGGACAGAATACAGCGGCCTCTCTTTTTTGAGGGTTGGACGGGCCCTACTAACATCAGTTATGTTTAGTTTACTTGTGTTCGTACTTAGTTTGTTTTGGGGTTCATTTCCTTCCTTCTCATATATCATCATAAATTTTTATATATAATTATTTATTGACATTAAATTTTTATGGCATGGTGCGCGTTTGGTAGGACCCTCTTGAGAGAATACGGTATTATAGTGTATGGAGAATTGATTGGTGATAGACGAGTTTTTTTGGTGAATAGGCAAATTGTAATGAGTGAATGGGTCGTGAATCGGATTAGCTAGGTATAAGATAGTTAGTGACGACCAGACTCAACCCTACCCCTTTTTGGTCTTGTGTCGCAATTGTATTTTTTAAATACAATAAATAACGATTAGATTTTCTAAGCTTGGTAGACGAACACGTGTTTTTGCTGGTGAGAAGTGAAGGTTGGATGTGTGAACCCCATTTTGTTGTTTCTATGTTGCCTGTTGGACTGTTACGACGGACTATCGTTTGAACTGTTATTTAGCTACAAGTGTTGCGGTCGAGAGACAGAAGAAATCTATTGCAGAAGTTTGTTGCTGCTATAAGCTGACAGTTTTTTTTATTGCTTCTTTTTTCTTTACAACTACAGTGTTCCGTTTAATAGAACAGTCCATGAGCTTAGAATCATTTTCAAAGAAAGCAGTCGACAGTTATTTATCGTTTGCATGTACGTCTTGCAGCCGTTCCCGCCACCGTCACCAATCAACATCTGTGGGCTTTTGGAGATGTCGGGTTTGGCTTTCAGTATCTTGATGACCACGCACATTCTTTCAAATTGGAACGGACAGTGCGTGTTCCTCTGTTGACCTGCTGACCTATAGTCTTAGAATTCCTCATATCTGTATGACAAGACACTTAAAAAATGTTATAAATCATTATATTTAGGAATATCTAGGAGTTGTTAAAAGATGTCTGCATGTTTTAAATTTTTTGGTAAATTTTCAAGAATGCTCGATGGATTCCTTCTTAGACGAAACATTCTCATAGGATTGGAATAGTAGTAGTAGTAGTGGTGGTTGTAATATTCACAGTAATAACAACAATAATAATAATAACAACAATATCAACAACAATAATAGTAATAACAATAATAATAACAGCAATAATAATAATAACATCAATAATAATGACAAAAACAACAGCAATAATAATAATAATAACAATAATAACAACAACAATAATAATAATAATAACAATAACAATGAGAATAATAATAAGAAGATGAAAGTAGTTCTTATCAATATAAAATTTAAGTATTTTTATTTCCGTTTTACTTTTATCTAAACGTTCTTTTTTTTTTTTTTTTTTTTAAAGAATTTGTACAGGACCTTGCCTTGGTTATAATCAGTAAGACATCGTGGCTCCGCGATACTGGCTGGCTACTTTTGTTTTCAGAGCACACCCGTCTGTTAGGGCAGGTAGCCAATCCCCGCTGCAAACACCTCCTCAGACCCATTTGCGTAACACTGGTTTATACTATGCTGAACGGACCTCACTTATAGGTTTTGAGGGAAAACGCATAATCTGTCGAGATGAACACTTTGAACAAGCCAGTACTCTCTGTCACGATGAGTTGTGACTTCACGCTCGTACATCGAGGCTCCGGAGTAGTCCTGTCTCTCGCCAGTTTCACTGACAAGGCTTAGGTAGGCCCGCAGTGATGGCACTTTTCATCGGGATTGTTTCTTTCATAATGGCCTCTTCGATATCAAATGAATTTAGACTAACATCAAGAAGTCACCTCTCTAACAAAGTGGAACCTCGAGGCGGTGTAATGGCTAGTAAGCTTGTCTTGCTAGAACGACTGAGTAGTAGTGAGTTCAATCCTCACTGGGTGGGCACTACTTTTGGCCTTGTGCCACATCTAAGCTGCGCTTGGAAAATCACTTTTGCGCACCCCAAGGTGGTGTAATGATTAGCAAGCTTTTCTCGCTAGAACAATTACGACTGAGTAGTGAGTTCGATACTCACTGGGTGTTATAGTGGAACACACCTATGCTATAGTTAATAGACTCTTCCACCTATAATAAGTAGGAGTAGTAAGAGTAACGAGTCAGTCGCTCAGTGGTTCGGTCTGAGTTCAGTCTGATGTTGATCAAATATGGATTGGAATCCGACAGAATGATAAGATTAAGAATAAATAAAGTGTATACAGTCTTTCTCGTGTATTTACTATATATATATATATATGTGTGTGTGTGTGTGTGTGTGTGTGTGTGTGTGTGTGTGTGTGTGTGCAGATAATTTAGGAAATACAAGATGTGTTTGGGGTTTTTTTTACCTCGAATTTCTGTTGAGTGCTAAAAGATACATTTTATTATTAAAACGGAAAAGGAGATTAAATTTTTGTTGACGCACGTGTTAACGACCTGTTCGTGTGAACTGCTTGTCCGATAGTGAGAATGCTACGTGTTTGTGTGTGTAGAGGAGAAAAGTGGGTTCGATTCACATTGGTTTAGATTGAGTGAATTAATGATAATTATAACTGTTATAATTGTTTTATTATAATTATTTTTGACACTATAATTCATTTTTATTCATTTTTATGGACACGACACCGTGACAGTATAATAATTTTTTTATTTATGTATTTATGGACACAAGAGATTAAATAAATCCAGTGATAAGACGTATCCGTGTCTTACAACCCTTTTTGTCTTTGTGTACTGGCTCAATTCATTTTCGATCTGTACAAAAATGGTTTACACCCAGTAAATGATACATGTTATTTCAATATCTTTCCCATATAAATAAAGTTTTCCCAGTAATTCAAATAGATCTTAATGTCGTATCTTATCAAAGTTTTTTCTCGCCTGAATCCATACTTCAAATCTATAAATCAACCATTCGTCCTTGTAAGGAATAATCCTGCCAAGTATGGTCTGGAGCCTCCACTGTTCGTCTCGAGGTCTTCGACAGAATCCAGAGATAGATATGCAATGTCATGGGTCCTGATCTGGCATCTCGTCTACAGCCACTTTTTCACAGACGTGCCATGGCTCCCCCCCTGTCTTTTCTACAAGTATTTTCACGGCAACTGATTCGCTGGTTCCCAAGTTGCATGGATTTAAGCGTGCCACTAGGTTGGCATCTCGGTCCCACCCTTTTACTGTCGAAACGATTAGGTACAGCCGTCTCTTCTATTCCAACAGGTTCTTATCTTGCACTTCCCGTCTGTGCAACTCCTTTCCTCTTACTTGCTTCCCTGATAGTTATAACCTTCAAATATTCAAATGTAATGTCAATCGACATCTTCTGATGCCTTGATCCTAATTCCCATCCTTCTTTTTATCCTTTCCTCAAACACGCCTCTTTACTCTTGCTCTCACTCATTGTAACCCCTTGCATGCTAGTGACACTCCCGCCTTGATTGGTGTAAAATGCTTAAAAAAAAAAAATGCGTATGCTGTGAAATAAAGTAAAAGAGGTAGACGTCTTTTCTAATCACCTGTGATCCAAGTCTTGACTGCTTACCCAGCATTGACAATTACTTCAGCTAGTTTGATTTATTTGTCTGTTTCTTTTATCCCACAAGTGTAATATTTGGAGCCCAAAACGCACCTGCGTTTTGCTCGGTATTGAACGGTAGGGAAAGGTGATATCCTGATGTCTTCAACCACACTTTCTGCTTCGTTTATTATCTTTAAACACATCACTACTGCACACAGACAGCACCTGCAATAATAAAAACAACTAAAAGGAACATTCTACTATTTTAATGATTTGCCAGTTCTAAGATATTTCAACATTTTCAGCTGCTTGACAGCAAAAAGACACCGTTGGACACAC
Source organism: Acanthosepion pharaonis (assembly GCA_903632075.3). Taxonomy (NCBI): domain Eukaryota; kingdom Metazoa; phylum Mollusca; class Cephalopoda; order Sepiida; family Sepiidae; genus Acanthosepion; species Acanthosepion pharaonis. The sequence continues at coordinate 37,299 of CAHIKZ030003863.1, read as the reverse complement.
CGGTGTTTCTTTGAAATCATGAAATTCTTTTAACTTCCGCATCTGTTTGACGTCACCATTTTTTTTTTTTTTAATATTGTTTTCTTGGCTTAAATCTTACCCAGAACAAGGAAACCATTAAATAAAGATCTATCTCGCTCTATCGGTTGGGGCTTCAGAATACGCTGACTGCACCTCTGCAGAGAGGTAGGACCCCCACCAAATGTGGTGAGACGATAAACTGAGTGACGGAACTAATTTCAACTCGGAATTAATTTCACATCGGAATTAATTTCAACTCGGAACTAATTTCAACTCGGAATTAATTTCACTTCGGAATTAATTTCAACTCGGAATTAATTTCACCTCTGAATTAATTTCACATCGGAATTAATTTCAACTCGGAATTAATTTCACATCGGAATTAATTTCAACTGGAATTAATTTCAACTCGATTTAAAAACCCTAACCCTTAGTTCCGAGTTGAAATTAATTCTGCATCCCGATAAACTACATACAACAGTAAGGCTTCTGGTCAGAAAGTTTTGAGGAGCTTGGACCACCTCTTAATTGCTAGTGTTCTCAGGCCCACTCTGACCCGGGTTAGTAGCAGCTGTTAGAGTACCAGCTATGGGCAAATAGTTAACCTCCAAACTGGGGTCAAAACACTATGAAAGTGTAAAAATAGATTTTAATACCATCAATACATTTTTGTAAAAAATTATTACCAGCAATGAATTTTTGAAGAAAAAAGTATTACCAGTAATATATTTTTTAAAATAAATTACCAACAATACATTTTTGAAGGAAAAGAAATATTACCAACAATACATTTTTGAAAGAAAAAATATTACCAACAATTCATTTTTGAAGAAAATTGAAGAAAAATATATTATCAGCAATACATTTTTGAAGAAAAAAGATATTTCCAGCAACATATTTTTGGGAAAAAATATTAGAAGCAATACATTTTTGAAAAAAAAATATCAGCAATAAAAAAATCTTGTCGGCATTAAATAACCCATTGAGGTTGATATACCGTAAGCCAAATCAAACCAATATATACTGAGATAGATAGATAAAAAAAAATATTATCAGCAATAAAAAATCTTGTCGACATTAAATAACCTATTGAGGTTGATATGCCGTAAGACAAATCAAACCAATATATACTGAGATAGATAGATAAAAAAAATATTATCAGCAATAAAAAATCTTGTCAGCATTAAATAACCCATTGAGGTGTTGATATGCCGTAAAACAAACAAAAGCAAAAGATGTATCAAAACCATCCTTCAGTCTCATTACGGATTCTTGGGTACGAAATACAAATGTCGGTACGATGAATCTAATTCCTTCAATTTCGATACCAGCACAATGTTTATTTGGTGCGAACTGCTTATTATTTTTAAAATAATCTTCGAGGTCCGATTATTTCCTTGCAGTGTATCAAACTTATACTCTGTAGAACACTCAGTTGTGAGACAAGCTGAGTGACTGGACATATTCATTATTGTAAAAATACAACAAATGTGGCACAAAGCCAAAAAGGGGGTTGGGATAAAGGACGGTCATCACTTGTCTTAGTATAAAACTTAGCTAGACACAACCACTGACCCTATCATACAAAACAATATTCCTTTCACCAAAACAACACATTTATCCATACCTTTCTTACTACATCCACCAAAATACCTTTTTGACTCAATGAAAATCCTAAATAGTCCCCTTATGTACAAATATTGTCGGGGGGGGGGCATAAAACAACAATTTTTAAAAAGATCCTCAATGAGTATATACAATATGACATAATATATTTACAAGAAACTAAATAAAAAGATGTTAGTAATAAAACCCCCCACAAACCTTAAATGTGGCAGAAATATCAGTTAACCGGACGAAATCGATGCTGGACTATGAAAATAAAGGACACATTCATTCCTCCCAAGCATTCATACAGGCACACACACATTCATACACAACAACAAATACGAAAAACACACACGCGAAACGAAAGGCGCCCGCATCCACCGGAGAACTGACATCACTGACCACCTAAACGAGGGAGGGGATGGGGAGTTAAACTAAAGGAAAAAAAAGAGGGGACAGAAATAAAAGGGGCCAATGAGCAAACACACCCTAGCTAAGTTTACTAAAAAGAAGAGAAACTAAAAATCAAAAAGCAAGACCTACACTAACCTAATCTCGGGATGGGTTGACCATGTTCAACCCAGGAAAACAATATCCTTATGCCTAACCGGCATCAAAATGCCACTCAAGGTCAGCCCCTTTTACTCGGCACATACGCGCAAGATTCACCCACCTTTTGCCAAATTCTGATGAGGTGAGACGCCGCCTTTCCGTCCTAATCTTGACTTTAAGCTGATGCTTAAAGAACAAGATCAGTTGGTAAGAAGTGAACTCTCGCCCTCATAGAATTCCTTCTGACGCGTCGTCCAAATCACGATTCTCATAACCCCTAGTAAGCAACAGAACACATAGTGTTCAGCCTTCGCTATCTGCGGCACCACATTGCTACAAACAGAACTGGCTTCAAGGACAAAAAACTTTCCCTGCAGCATGCGTACCATGAGGCCTTCAACAAACCTGCACAACGGCCTTACCGCTCTGCACTGAAAGAAGGCGTGACCAATGGTCTCGACTTCCCCCGCACAGCGACGACAGTTTGGATATTTCTCCAAGCCTGCTGAACAAAGTCTCTTGCCGACCCAGAGGGCTCCGCGAATCACCAGCCAGGGGAGTGATGCCTCATCATTATTGAGGCATTTCAACCCAGGCGCCCAAGGCCATATTGAGCGAGTCTCCTGCTTCTAAGACTGAGCTCGCCAATTAGATCATCTTGAACGGCCCCCTCTAACTAACAGTTGATACAATGCCTTGCGAGACAACGCCTGGGCGTTGGAGAGGCCATCCAAAGCCCGAAAGAGGAGCTTCAGAGCACGACGACATTCGCTGTAGAAGGAGCACTCGGCTCGGGGTTTACGGCCGGCCTCTTCCTCGCACGAGCGCACACTTCTCAGGGATGGGAAATGTTTACGGACGTCTTCTTTCAAGAAGGCGCCGACCTCATCCGATCCGCGACATATTCGGTCTAGAAAGGTGATACGAAAGCTGAGTGACTGGACACTCCACCTTGAGAAAGAGAGCTATTTATGATGCCATGGAGCATCTCATTGTGCTCAAGTGGGATAGTCCATTGCTTGGGCTGTGATTGGCTGCTGGTACATGAGTAGAGGTATTTCTGTATAAATACCAGCTTGATTCCAGTCAGTTTGCAGGGTTTGTATTAAGTTACAACCTGCTTTATTTTTGTCTGCCAGCTGGACGCTAGCTGGGACCCTTACGCCGGTAAGTACATCAAGCCAGGTTAATACATAGATGGGTGACCGCTTGGGAATACCAAGTGCTGTAAGCTTGGATGTGGAAGTGGTATGGATTATAGTCATATCACGTTGAAACATCGGTTCTCGTTCGATCACCAAAGTTAAGCAACGTCGAGCCTGGTCAATATATAGATGGGTGAGAGATTGGAAATATCAGGTGCTGTAAGCTTGGATGTGCTTCTTCTGGACATCGGTGATCATGGCTCTCCACAACTTTGTCCTTTGTAGTTATTTGTTTGTCTTTTGTTATCTCTCTTAGTCTCTGTTTTTACCATCTATTTACCCAAGCTCGCTAGGGAGGTTATACAGTATTTTCCTTCTGTCCCTCTTGCCTTCAATCTGTCCTGTGAGTATCACATTTTCCAAGCCCCCTTTCCTCATTATGCGTCTTAGAAATTTTTAATCTCTATTCCTGATGTTAATTATAAGTATCCTTTTAGTTTCCATTTTCTCTAAAACTTCGCCTTTGCTCTTAGAAACCTATAATTATTCCCGGCTTTTTTCAGAAACCTATAATTTGAGAATTTTCAGAATCCTATAATTATTACTGGCCTTTTTCAGACACCTGTAATTCTGGAATTTCTAGAAACCTATAATTATTCCAGGCCGTTTTCAGATACCTATAATTCTGGAATACTTAGAAACCTATAATTATTTCCGGCCTTTTTCAGAAACCTATAATTTGGGAAATTTTTAGAAACCTATAATTATTCCCGGGCTTTTTCAGACACCTATAATTCTGGAATTTGTAGAAACCTATAATTATACCTGGCCGTTTTCAGATACCTATAATTTGGGAATTTTTAGAAACCTATAATTATTACGGGACTTTTCCAGAAACCTATAATTCTGGAATTTCTAGAAACCTATAATTATTTCCGGCCGTTTTCAGAAACCTATAATTTGGGAAATTTTTAGAAACCTATAATTATTCCCGGGCTTTTTCAGACACCTATAATTCTGGAATTTCTAGAAACCTATAATTATTCCAGGCCTTTTGCAGATACCTATAATTCTGGAATATTTAGAAACCTATAATTATTTCCGGCCTTTTTCAGAAACCTATAATTCTAGAAATATTAGAAACCTATAATTATTACCGGACTTTCTGTTAATCTATAATTAACACAGTTTTTTTAATACATAATTTTTTAAATTTATAATTTTTTTCCAGATTTTATTTAAAAATCTTCAATGAACACCGAGTTTATTTTATGAACCTATAATTAACTCCAGGTTTTTGTTATAATTTTTGTTATTACCAAAGGACTTTTACGGTGGTTATCAATGGGTTAAACTAAACCGGGAGCATTAATTTGTAGTACTGGTTTCTTTTTTCTTTTTTTTTTTAGCTGATGTTTCTGGCCTTTCAATATGGGATTTAAAAATGCTCCCCCGGTATTTTTTTAAAGTATTTTTCTAAATATATAAGTGCCTATATATTTCACTTGCGTTATCTTCGTGGATAAACAAAGCACTTAAAGACGAGGAAATGAAAAGTGTCATACCAGTGTCTCATGTCTAGGATAAGATTATACTTGCCAGCTGAACATATTTAAAATATACGTAATCGGGACAGTCGTGTGGTACACGAAAATGTGACTCAGAAATCTGAAGACGCACTGGAATAACGAAATTGCCTTCCAGAACCTAAGCAGAGTATTAAGATATATGAAATTTTTCAATCTGGCGCAGAAAGTAACGGTAGCCTACTGTGGGAATTCTTCTGACATGTCAATCGTGAATCGAAAAAGACATGATCGTCCAAATATGCATAACGCATGACACCTTAAGAAAGAATTATATATATATATATTTTTATATATATATATTTATATATATATGTGTGTGTGTGTGTGTATGTATTTAGGCAGCAATCCTTCTTTCATGCACATTTCATTGAATACTACAAAGTACTTTGATTTAGTTTTTTATACAATTTCTCATGTGATCTAATATAGTTTTTCTTTTCAGATGATAAATTATATAAAAACTGTCCTTAATAACCTCATAGTTAAAAAATGATAATTCACCTCTTAGAACAAAATTAAATAGGACAAATATTATTTACGAATTTAAATGCCCATTAAGGAATTGTATTTCTTACCAATCAAAATTCGTAAATAGGCCATACTACAACATGTTTGACACGCAGACTCACTCTACAGCTTTCTGACCATAGCTCAATAAGATCTCATTTAAATATTCATGGAGACCTACAGGACCCTATTCGTAACATATTGTTAACAACACAAATCTAATAGCATCATCTACATGCAAAAAAAAAACAACAACAAAAAAAAACGCTAAAAATAATGTCAGCCTCATTATTAAAAACAAAAAAAAATACTCAATAATATCAACTATGAACATGGACATATATGTTGACCATGTTTTGAAAATGAAAACATTATATAAATACATATTTACAACAAACTATTTCTTATTAGCAGTTAATATATTTCAGCTTTGAAAATTGCTAAATGTATAGCCGAAAGCGCTTGGATAAAAATCAGATAGTTTTTATATAATTTATCATCTGAAAAGAAAAAAATATTAGATCACATGAGAAATTGCATAAAAAAGTAAATCAAAGCACCTTGTCTGTTGTATTCAATGAAATGTCCATAAATATATATATGGACATTTCACAATTCAGTCGCATTTGATCTAGCGAGACAAGCTTTCTTACCATTACCGTTACCACGTTGAGGTGCCCAAGATGTGAGATATATGGGTAACATATGGGGTCCGTAAACAGCTTAGATATATGGGTAATCATCTGAGATATACTGATAGCATATAACAACTACATCTTGATAAATATATACTGAAGTAACATTATGTCCATAAATAGCTACTTGTCTATCTGAATATATGGATTCATATATAACAGTAATTTAGCATATATCCCCCACAGACTTGTGTGTGTGTATATATATATATATATATATATATATATATATATATATATATATATATATGAGCGTGTGTGTGTGTGTGACGTAACGCATTATGAAATGAACAAAGTCCGACAATTATTTTAAGACATTTTATGTTTATACATTCTTTTTATAGATACAAATATTTAAGTAAATGCTCTGTTTATAATAAACAATATTAAACAACATTTACCGGCCTGAATGTCCGAGAAATTTTCACAGAAAATCCTGTCGGAGGAGGAATATATATATATATATATATATATATATATATATATATATATATATATATATATATATATATATATATATATATATATATATATATATATAAAAGTGAACATTGAAGTCAACAATCAGGGCGACAGGCTTTTTCATGCTGGACGCAATCGTCAGGCCGTTGCGTCCAGCATGAAACAGCCTGTCGCCTCTGAGTGTTAACTTCAATGTTCACTTTTATATTTATATTTACATACGCTCTATCTCTGATATTAAGCACTTTATCTCATAAATATACTACACCTTAAAACTATATGTATATATATATATATATATATATATATATATATATATATATATATATTAAGACATGTCTCACTGAATAATTTAGACAAGTTTTGTCTACTTATTTTTTAGTAGGATCCGCTCATATTCACGGACAAGCTTCTTAGTATCCTTATTAAAGGAAGAGAGAAAATTACTATGTTGATACATATTCATTTATTCCGAGTACTTTCGACATTAGCACAATTTTATCATCAGCGTGTTGTTTTTTTTCTAAGACAAAATTGTTGTGTTCATCTGAAAGTTATTTTTTATTAACTGCGAAGTGAAAAACGATAAGGTTATGGACGGTGTGGTTTGAATTTCATGATGTAAACATCAGGGAGGTAACTAATTTTGAAATGTCCATATGTTTAAAAAAAACTATTTTTCCACTAACATGAAATAGAGTGAATATATGGAATCGATAGCTGCATCTACTGCAAGGAAAGTTGGATCACTGTGCCGTACCAGAAGATTTTTCTTGTCCGGCTTCATTTTGCACATTTACAAATCTACTATTCGTCCGCGCATTGAATACTATTGCCATATCTGGCTTGGTGCCCCTACTGTACATCTCGAGATTCATGACAGCATCCAAAAAAGGATCTGCAATGTAATCGATCCTGACAAGGTATCTCGACTTTAGTCACTTTCTCACCGACGAAACGTGACTTTCTTATAGTTTTCTACAAATATTTTCATGGCAAATGTTCTGACATGCACTTTTCCCTGCTGCTCCGACTATATGAATTTAAGCATGCTACTAAATTGGCACCTAGGTCCCAACCTTTTATTGTCGAAATAGCTAAACACAACAGCCACTTCTATTCCCACAGTTCTTTTCTCGCACCGTGGAACTCATTTCCATTTCCTTCCTTAACTACAACCATCAAACGTTTAAATGCAACATCAGTCGCCATTTTCTATCTTCTTGAATCCCCTTCATCTTCTGTCCTTTTTCTCAATCCTCCCTATTCTAAATCTTCACTTTTACTTTCATTCCCTGTAACTCATTGCATACTTGTGGCATTCTAGCTTTGCTTGGGGTGAAATGATAAAAAAAAGGCATTTGAAATTTTCATATTTTTAAAATAACGGCTAATCTGTACTTATTTAAGAAATTGGTAGGTGAAGTTGTATAATATAGGCATTTCTGTCAGAAATAATCGTTTTTTCCCATAAGCACTCCAGATCACTAATATTAATATTTTTTAATTGATAAAATTTTATAAAAGTAAATAGGAGTCTACTTTGCTATGTAAATTCACTGCGAATTGATCCCCTGACGGAAGCCAAGGCAAAATATGCTCATACGACGTCATTTCTTAAAATGTAAAAAAGAAAAATTTTGTAATTCGTAATTCTTTTTTCATATTACTATCGATAACCATCCCCTTTTTCATTAGCTTCTAAGATTTAATAAAAACAAATTAATATTCGTGACCTGAAGTGCTTACAAGTGTGCTGCGAAATATTTTCATGGCCTATGTGTGTGTATGAGGGGGTGGGGTGGAGTTGTAATGGCACAGCGTTTGTATTTGAATAACTGAAGTATTAAGTCGTTTTTTCAAATAATCCTTTTCATTATTCTTCGATTATGTTATTGATATTTATTGTTATACAATTATGGCACATATATATATATATATATATATATATATATATATATATATATATATATATATGAAATGGAATAAGGAAATGTGTTGAAGATGGTCTTTTCTCTATCTTCTTATCTCGCTAATAATCGGATTCACGACCCATAGTCGTTACAATTTCCTCATTCACCATAAAAACTCATCCGTCGCCAATAAATCCTACATACATCATAATGCCACATCCTCTCAGGGAGGTGGGAGCCTATAAAAACGCGTCCCAATGAAAATAAATATTATTAATTTACATATCGGATGAATGATCATGAAAGGGGAGGGGTGACCCCCCCCCCAAAAAAAAACAAACTAAATATTAAGATAACGCAAAAATAATCTTCGATTATGTTATTTTAGAATTTAGATATTTTGTTCTAATATTCATTTTTATAAAGAGTATTTTTATTTTTATAATAACTTTTTAAAATTTTCCTTTATTTGGAACCTTTTTTTCAAATTCAATTGCATGTGTTTTTTAATTCAATTTTTTTAAAATCTGTTTTTTTTTATTATTTATTTTATAACATCTTTTAAATGTACGGGGAAGTTTGAAAGTTTTCTTGTCACTCCCTACCTCTCTTCCAAACTGTAGAAGCTCGTGTCAGAAAATTAATTATATTTAGGGGTGACAAGACTTTTGGACCACCCGGTACATACCTTAAAAATTTTGCTCAGTGTGCCGTGATATTTTCATTTGCTCCTAGGTGTGCCGTTGCTTAAAAAAGTATGAGAAACACTGATCTATGCTAATATGAAAAAAAATTATTTCAGGTCGAAGTGTCTATTGTACAACTCTACCAATTGTTCGGAAAATAATTAACTCGCATATGATACCTTTTAAAATAAAAGCTAAAACAAAAACCAATTCATCAGCCGCTTGGCTTGTGTCTTTACGGTGTCTACCCAAATATGTCGTCTCTAATAATTCATATATTTTCACACATAGTTGTTAGAACGGCAATTTAAAAATATAACATAGCCATTAATGATTAATATATTATTATACTACTTTTAAAGCTTTTGTTTGAAAGATAATTAGTATAAATATTTTAGAAAATCCAAATATACATAATTTCTGATCTTCGAGATGTGATGAAAATTTATAGTTATTTCCCTTGAACTGATAAATATTGTAAACACGAGAAAAAAAAAAGGTGGGATCGACGATGTTTGTTTTTTGTTTTATATAATTTCAGGCAAATTCATTTTCATACTGAAACCTTTTTTTTAATGAAACGAACAGACCAGAGATCGAAATAGGTACCAAATTAATATCATGAAGGAAGCCGGAGACTCATCAGAACTGGTAAGAAAAAAAGTAAACATTTGACTTTTTAGTTGAGTAGATTTTTAACTTGATAATTTTCTTACTTAAATTATAATACTAATTAAAAATAGTTTTTGTTTTCAAAAACGATGAAGTGAAGTGATGAGAAAAAAATATTTGAATCTGGAAATTTCAAATAAATACCTGTGTAAAAATAAAAAAAATATTATAATTTTTGAGAAACGTGAATGAACTGAACATTAATTTTTTTCTAATAAAATTTGTCAAATAATTAAAAATAGTATTTTTAATTAATTTATATATTTTTTAAAAAAATTATCTTCCATAACATAAATGAATTATTTGAAATGCGTATTTACCTGTGCAACCATAAATTCAATTTTATTTAATTAGTTTATTTCTGACTCAGTACTATCGAATATGAGAAATCCAGCGATTTTTTCGCCGACTATATTGTAATGTAAAATAATAAATTGTAAACTAAACTTTTATTTCTTGGTTGGGTAATATATTCGTATCTCCCCACTTATAGAAATCTTCCTTTATGTGTCGTGTCCCTTCAGGACGTGAGCGATCATGATTCTCCACAACGCCCTATTCTTCGTCATTCTAAGAAATGTTCATTTCATTACTTACTATCACTCCCAGCCCCTCCATTTACACACATTCGTTAAGTAGGTGCTCAATGTTTTCTCTCTGCGCCTCTTGCCTTCAATGTCACGTGACTGTTGAATTCTCCAAGTCCACTTTCCTCACCAGGTTACACAGTTGTCTCGTTCTGATTCTATGTAGAAGTGTCCTTTTTGTTTCCGTTTTCCTTTAAAACGTCCTCGTTGTTCACATATAGGTAGACTGGGATTGCTAGTCTTTGATGGCAACCAGCCTAAGAGAAGGAAAACTCTGAATTCAAAACTGTGAACCAGGCAAGTGGGAACTAGTCCACTATCACTCCCAGTGGTCATTCAGCGATAATAAAAAAAAGGAATCTGTCGAGAGCTTTGGTCAAGTATATGACGTCCAAAAACAACACTTCTTAATTGATACAAACAAATTATGATTGTCAGTGTTAAAAGTATTAATGATCAAAGCGTTATTGAATGACTATTAAAGATGAAGAAAGAACTGAAAAAAATCTGGAATCTCAAGAGGAAGAATATAACTGGGACTTTGAGAAGTACTGCTAATATGAACAGAATTTTATCGGTTTTGTTCACCATTTTTATAACTGTGCTCAAAATTTTAAAAATAAATGGTCATAATTGTTATATTAGCTTATAAGGAAACATTTTGCATTCATTGACCAAGCAACTTGTAATTACCACTGGTTGAAATTTATAAAATCTTTCTCTTAAAACAATTTTTCAGGAAAATATTTTTCTCAAGTCCAGTAACTGTTACGTTAGTGTTAGTATTGCAAGTGTTAACAAAAAATTAAACAATTTTTATTTATAATTATAAAATTAAAAAGAATATACACTACTGTGTTAATGACCCTTCTCAAAACTATTGAAAATACCAAAATATTCTTTGTGAGGATATTTATATCTTATCCAGGAAGGTAACCCAGTTATTCTCATTTAACCTCCTGTTTTATTTTAATGCAGGCTACTTGTATATCTCATTTAAATATTTTTTTCAGATAGCATATATTGAAATAATTTCTTAATACTCAAAATTCTATACTGTCCACCAAAATGTCCAGTCGCCCACCCCCTTCTCTTCAGTTGTTCATAGTCCATCCAACAGTTAAGCATTGAGTGCATCATTGATGAAATCGTGCTATCACCACTGGCAGGCAATATCATCCATACAACAGTCAAAATCGCCCACCAGTAGGTAATATTGCCCATCCAACAGTTGATATCACCCACTGGTGGGTGATATCATCCAGTTGGGAAAACCTGGGTTAAATAAACTTGGCTCTCTAGCTATTCATGTCAGCCAGTCTTGTTGAAGAAAAACTTCAAATGAGCCATGAAGAAAGCTGAGGTTGATAACTCTACTATTTTTTTCTTTGAATATTTTTTAGTATGTTGAAATAACGTTTTAATACTCAAAGTCCTGTACCGTCCGCCAAAATGTGCATCCGCCTACCCTCACACCCCTTTCTCTTCAGTTGTTCATCGTCCATCCAACAGCTGAAATCGACCACCGGTGGGTGATATTGTCCATCCAACAGTTGAAATCGCCCACCGGCAGGCGATATCACCCAGGCTAGGAAAACCTGGGTTAAATTAACTTGGCTCTCTAACTATTCATGTCAGCCAATCTTGTTGAAGAAAAACTTCAAATGAACCATGAAGAAGGCTGAGGTTGATAACTTCACTATTTTTTCCAAGAACTTATAAAAATTTCAAAGATAATAAAGATAAGGAAACCGTGGAGAACCATGATCATCTACGTCCTCCATGAACATTGCATTAAAAATATCTGCGTTATCCTGCGACCTTCTTAAAGCTAATTTTATTTTGTGTTTAATCCAGTCTGTCAGTTAAGTTCTATTTTCACAGCAGTGTTTTTTTTTTTGTTTTTTTTTAAAGGTTAAAGTGAGTAGAATCATTTTTATACCATTGTTTAACCAATACAAAAATCGAGAGGCACTCAAGGTAGAGGGCTACTGAATGATGTTGTAAAGGGGTGAAGTAAGAAGTGCATTTTATGAGGATATGCAGAATAAATATTCCTTGTTTGTTATTAAGTGGCAGTAGAAGAATTATTGTTGAACTTTTAAAAGGTAAGCTTAAATATTAATATAATTCTTAAATGCAGTGATCAATTTTGACTTCTGCAGTTTATTGTTGCCTATCACATCTATTCCTCCTGTGATGAAGGCCCAATCAAGACCCCTCCAAGAGCAGCTAGCTTAAATGCCTATATATATATATATATATATATATATATATATATATATACTGTACATATGTAATTACACATGTACATATATATGCACAAATATTTTTATGCATATAGATTGCACACACACACACACACTCCAACTCACTAGAAAAAAATTCACTGTTAATAACTCATTCTCAAATTGTTCCATTAAAAAATCAAATAGCCCAAGCCCCCCCACCCCCCCGGTGGTGTGTGTACCCCACATTGAGAACCATGTGTCTAGTGGAATATCTTCTTTGATATCTATAAGTCCATTATCTGTTATCATTGTATAAAGTTAATCCTAACTCAAACTCTGCCTAAGATGGAACAGGACACTCTTTCTTTGATATCTGACTAGCAATTAAGTTTTCTTTCATATTAACTATTTTTGTAGATTTAGCCAATCAAACGTTGCTTTGAAAGTGAGGCTTGTAATACAAGGAGACAATGCATAATGTAGAACTACTGAAAATTAAATCCGTTCTATAATTATTTATCTATAATATGGTATTTTTTATTCCAAATTTTTTAGCTTAAAAGTTAGGTATGCATATTATACATGAGAACTAAATATTAACTTTTATTCCCAGTCTCATGTGTTCCCACATTTGGGATGGTGTGACCAAAAGTAAGATATATCTGTTGTCCAAACTAAGAAAAATTTTTAATCTTTTACCAGACATTGTATCTGTTTTTTCATAAACAAATTTATTCATATAGATATTTTAATTTGCTTTCCTGCTGTCTATCTCAGAGACAGACATCATGATATTTTAATCTATGATGTTAGTATGGTAGATGTCTTTGTCATATTCAATGTCTCATCAACCATAGAGTCATATTGTTCTGCTGTGTAAACTGAGAATACTTAGTTGTGATTTTCTTTTAAAAGGTTTAAAACAGAGAATATAGAAATCAAATTCTACAAACATTAGGTTCTTTTTTGTTATCAGTAAAGTCCCTTATCTGTTATCTCTAATTGTGTAAACTTAATCCTAATTCAAACTCTGCCTATCATGGAACAGGATGCTGTTTCTTCTGACAAGCAATTAAGTTTTCTTTCATATTAACTATTTTTGTAGATTTAGCCAATCAAACGTTGCTTTGAAAGTGAGGCTTGTAATACAAGGAGACAATGCATAATTTAGAACTACTGAAAATTAAATCAGTTCTATAATTATTTATCTATAATATGGTATTTTTGATTCCAGATTTTTTCAGCTTAAAAGTTAGGTATGCATATTATACATGAGAACTAAATATTAAATTTTAAAGTAAGATTTATCTGTTATCCAAACTAACTAATGTACTAATATGCAACAACCAGTTTGAATAACTCACCAGACACTTTATTTCCTTTTTGTAAAAAAAAAACAAATTTATTCACATATATTTGTTGATATCTCTTGACAAGTGGACAAAACAATTATACAAAGTTTGTCTATATTTCTGAGATGAGGTATTGTAACTATTTACCTCGTTCAAACTGTTGTCCTCATCTTTATTGCCATATTCACAACATTTCAACCAATGTGCTTTTCGGCTTTCTTCAGGATCTGTCTATATTTCTGAGATGAAGTATTGTAACTATTTACACTATTTACATCATTCAGTCTGCTGTCCTCGTATTTATTACTATATTCCTGATGTTTTGTCCGTTGTACACTCCGACCTTCTTCAGGTGATATATGTTGGAATTTCGAACCAAATGCTTTTAGTCCAATGGGGATAAATTGTTCTAATTCCATGTGCCATGCCTTTTTTGGATATCGCAGTATTAGTTAATTCCCTTTAGTAACTCAACTCTCAAAGTTTTTGTTCCCTTTGCTGTGGTTTGGTATTGAATTGACAACTCCTTGGATCAAGTCACTTTTGGGATTATTCAACCAATGCTTTTATTGACTAGTCATTGGGGACATGAGTGAATTTTTGAGACTTAAAAACCTAATGTCTCAGTATTCATTTTTTACCAGAGCTCATATTAAAATTTCTCTCTGTATTACAGGTTTGTATTCATGTCTATACATTTTCTTTGTTCTTGAGAATTGACAAGAAAAAAAACTGTTTGTCTATATTTCTGAGATGAGGTATTGCAACTATTTACACTATTGTCCTCATTTTCATTGCTATATTTTCGACATTTAGACTGTTGTATGCTCCAACCTTCTTCAGGATCTGTCTATATTTCTAAGATGAGGTATTGTAACTATTTACACTATTTACATCATTCAGACTGTTGTCCTCATCTTTATTGTCATGTTACCAATGTTTTAGCCATTCTACATTCTAGCTGCCTTCAGGTGATATACATTAGAATTTCAAACCAAACCCTTTATTTAGTCCACAGGAGGAGATTGTTCTAATTCTACATGCCATGCCTTTTTTGGATATTGCAGTATCAGTTAATTCCCTTTAGTAACTCAATTCTCCAAGTTTTCATTCCTTTTGCTATGGCCAGGTATTGAACATTTTTTGGGTCAAGTAACATTTTTGGATTACTTCAACCAACACTTTGATCCAATGTATATCACCTGAAGAAGGTCAGCGCATACAACAACTGAAACGTGAATATAGCAATAAAGGTGAGGACATCAATGTGAATGATTTAAATAATGTAAATAATTACGTAAATGTTTCTCTACAAAACTCTGAAATAGTGGTGCTTAATATAGCATCAGTCAGCTTAGTAACAAATTTTATATTTGTATTTAATCCTATGTAGATATTAAGCCTGTTTTTTAGTCTGCTTTACTGCTGTCTGTGTCAGAGACAGACATCATGATAGTTTAGATGTCTTTGTCTCTGTTTTTGACAGCATTCTGTAGATAAATTATGTCTCTCTTTAAAGTCATCCTTCAGTTTTTGGGTAGGCCAGTCAGACATATTCTGTTTTTTGCTATGTTGATAAATTTTTGGAAAAATAATTATTGCCAGCTATGTTTTTGAAACTAATGTTGCCAGGTATAAAGTGCTACGTTTTGGGAATAATAATGTTGCTCATCAAAAAATAGGCATGTTTAACCATTTTAGACTGGTCTGTGTGTATATATATATATATATATATATATATAAATCATTATATAGGCCTCTTTGTCAAAATGACCCAATAGTCCATAACTTTGTGCTGACACCATCCAACAATAGGCATGAACCATTCAGACTGGTCTTTTAAGCAATACATCAAATCATTCAGGCCTCTCAACATTCCCAATAGTCCATATTTGTCTCCCTGCAACTTCTGGTTTTTCCTTCCTTGTTAATGCACTTAATTCAGTGTTGAATATGACTCATATAGAGCAAACATAATATAGTGAATATCTCGGATCAAAATTCAAGGCATGGTGGAGTATTGGATAGTGGCTCAGATTGAGGAATTGGAGAGCCAAGTTCGAATTCCAGTCAAATCCTTTACATTCACTTATGTGCTAATACCCTCGGGAAAGGTATGAATCCTCTTCTTCTCTCTCCCCAGTTATGGGTAAATAGAAAGACAGACTGGGTTCTGTAGCCTTGAATGGCAACTGGTCTACTGCAGAAAGAAATGGCAACTTACTGCGCAGAAAAAAATCTGCCTTGTCAGTCATGTGTCAAAAGATACATGATCGCCTAAGCGTGTATCACACATGGCACATAACTGACTGAATTGTCAGGTTTTGAACAATGGCGGACTGGATTTAAAAATATTGGTTGCCATGAGACAAAGGGGTCCCATCTATGACCACAAAGCTATCATTTAATTTTCTTACCAAATAAATAAAATTTTAAAAGAATACATATGGAAAAAATGGTAAAGTTAAACATTTTTGAGTAAAAATGTGTATTTCTTAGTAATTAGTGTTCATGTACTATGTAGAAGGGAAAACAGCTTACATCTTGGAAATAAGTGAAAGAAAATAGGGCTGGTACAAAAGGTACAATTTAAGTACAACCTTATCTTTGTGCTCAGAGATTTTGTGAGACAAATTCATGACTTATGCAAATTTCCAAGCCTCAGCTACTAGATAAAATATGTATGAGTGAGATAATGTCAGATGGGCAGCAGATGCTGATGAGTCAAGTGGTTGTTCTGTGTGTGCAGGTGGAGTTTCACAAGTCTCACTGATTGTGACTGAAAAAATGTCGGAGTACAATTGGTACTCCAAATAGGTGTACTTTTTTTCTACATACTGTACATATTACTGATAATAGATGCCAAATGTAATTACGTAATGTTATAATGGAATCCTTTTTTTTAATTTTAAGTAACTGGTTAATATTTTTAAATAGTTTATTGCACAACTTACAAATTAACACATAATTTAAAAGCAGAATAGAGCATTACATGAAGTTCACCATTTTAAGAGCAATCTTTTGTGTTCCCTAGATGATTGTGTGAACCTGCTAATAATTGCTTCTGCATCCAAATCATCTAACAATTCTTTTTAGCAACACGTATGATTCCAATTGGTCAGACAACAAATTTCTTAATCTTGTCTTTATGATTTTAGTTTTGAAAATGCATCTCAGAATTGAACAAATTTCTTTAAACTTATTCTTTTTTATGACCTTTAGCCCGCGTTGCCCGGGAATGTCTTCTCGACCATTGAAGACTGAAAAATAAAATTGATAAAGATTATTGTATGTCAGATTTTTTTATTTTTGTTGTTTTTTTTTTTTTAATTGATCAAACCCATTCCATTTTTTCATTGTTCTAAAATAGAATACTTGTCTTGTCTAAAGCATTTGTGTTAAAGAAAAAAGTGTGTAACCTTTGTTTGTTTTATATATTCTGAAAATGTATATACATAATTTAACACACACACACACACACACACACACACACAAACAACCTGGGCCCCTCCATCAGAGGCTTAATCGTCCATCAGATTTCGGTAAAAAACAATTGTGTTTTTCCAATTTTGGCTTGTCACCAAAGGCTTTTACGCAGTCCTGTGATCAGAAATTGGCCCAAATGTAGGAATCCACCAGAGGCTTTACACCAATCCAGAGGCTTACTCCATTGCAATTTTTATTTGAGGCCCAACTCCATCAGGCAAACTGCCCACTACTGTAGAAGCATAGGAACAGAAAGGCCTTTTAGAAACTCCAAAGTATAAAAAAAAATAGGAATATGTCAATAGAAACAATGAAAATAGAGGCCCACGGTCCACCAGAGAAGCCCAACTAAGACCAACAGAGGCCCACTGCCACCAGAGGCCCACAAGGAAGCCACCTACCAGGGAGGACTTGAAATTTGTGGGACCATAGAGGAAAAAAAGGCCAGAGGGGATATTAAAATCAAACAATTAATTACAATGTAATCAAGCAAGTAATTAGAGGCCCATGGAGTATACATATTATTGAGATACCAAATGTAAATATAGAATATTGTAATTGAATTTTCTATATATTTTTTTTCAAATTTAAATAATTGAATATTTTTAAATAGTTTATTGCACAACTACAAATTAACCCATAATTTAAAAAGCAGAATAGAGCCACTATTTTAAGAGCAATCACCAGATGATTGTGCCTGCTAATAATTGCTTCATCCAAATCATCCAGGTAGGCCAAATTCACCTCAGACAACAAATTTCTTAATCTTGAGGCTTTGAAAATGTCTTCTCACATTAGACTTGAATAACACCAGAGGACCCATTCCATTGTTAAAACTGTTGTCTGCATTTGTTTCTGTATTTGTTTGTTATATATATTCTGATACCCACCAGAGGCCCACTCCACCAGAGGCTTAAGAGGCTTCACCCACCAGAGGCCCCACTCCACCCATCAGAGGCCCACTCCACCAGAGGCCCACCAGAGGCCCACTCCACCAGAGGCTTACTTCACCCACCAGAGGCCCACTCCACCAGAGGCTCACTTCACCAGAGGCCCACTCCATCAGAGTCCCACTTGCCATTGGGCAAGCTGACACTCTAACCAGTCTGCTACTGACTCTAAATATATTAATCCACTCTTGTATATTTATAACACATATTTTCTAATAGTAATAACAATGGTGGCAAAAGCCTAACAAAATATATCAGCCAGTAAATTACTGGTGTTTAATGTCTTTAAAGGCAAGTAGATTTTTGTAAATAAAGTGCTCAGTATTAAAAATAAAATATTTATCTTACATTGATTAGCGGAATGGTGTATCTGTGAAACTTGAAGTTGGAAAATAAGTTCTTTGAACTTTTAGTTATCAATTAACTAATTATTATTATTATTTTTTTAATCAGAATCACCCCAAGCAAGGCAGTAATGCCACTAAAACACAAGGGACTACAGTATGTGGAAGAATTAGGAACAGAAACATTAATTACATCTAGCCAGGTCAACTGTAAATTGATGAAATCTCAATGCCAGTCTAGTTCTGCACTTAAATTCAGAAAGTCTAGGTACCATAGCAAAAAGCTCATCCAAACAATTACCATAAACTTATTTATTGAAAAGACTTAGGCAACCTTACAGTGCTGAGCTGCCAGATCCAGACCAATAATAATGCAGTTTCTTCTTTGGATCTTATCAAAGAGCTCAAGGTAAAATAGCAGGAGCACCAGACCATATATGGCAGAAATATTCTAAGCATGGACGAACGGTAGACTTATAGACATGTAGATTTATATTTGTATTTACACACCTGTATATATAAGTGTGAGTTTTTGGAACTACTTAAGTTGACTGGTCCACTCATAAACAATAGGGAAAAATTTCATAAGGGTAAATAGTTTTTGTAGATTATTTACAAATGTCAAGTTTGAACCTATGCTTACATTATTGATATCTGCTGATATATATATATTTTTTAATCTTCTGAAATTTTAAAGCTTTTTTTTTAAAAAAACTATTTTTGGGTGGAGATTTTTTTCAGAAGCATATGCATAAACATCAGGGGAAAATAATAAATTATCTTAAATGAAGAATAAACAAATATATACTTTTATTATTTCAATTTCTGTCCAACTCCATCTATGGGTTAAATAGTAGCAATTGTATATGGAAAAATCATTGTTATTCTAGAAAACATTGTTAATGCAATATTCATTCACTCACAAAAGAAGGGATTATTCTAACAATCCAAAAAATATTTTCTGACTTTAAATAACTCACAAAAAGTTGATAAACCATAAAAAATAACAGGTTAATTCACCAATCAGCATGTAAATTTTTGTTTAATTAAATATACATGTTTTGTGATGTCAACAAATGCTCATTGTCACTTTTGTAATGCTCATTGTAGTAGAGACTTTGTAATCGCAGATACAAACTATAGTACATTGTTGAACAATACTAGTGTCAGACGCCTTCGAATATCACTTGCACTAATAGTACTTGCTCAATTATACTCACTCGAAAGTAACCGCCATATAGTGATCTGAATAGAGAAATAGAATAGTGAATAGTGTAGAGAAAAATGGTCAGTATAGTAATAGAGGATAGACTAGAAACAGAGATCAATTAGACACATGCTACCTCCCATATATGCGTTTCCTCTATGGTCACATGGTCTACTTAATTCAATAATGGGATCACCTGTGTTTGCTCACTGGTGATCTGTGTTCAAACTCAAGTGTTGGCAATGACACTTTATTAACAGTATGTATATATATATATATCCATTTGTTCTTTATTTAAAATAAATCTCTTTTTTTTTAAAGAAAGTAAAAGTCTTTTGGTTTTGTATTCAGAACAGTTAAGTCCAGATAACTCTGTAAAAAGTCAGGGATCGATTTTCCACTGTATTGATATTATAAACAAGACATCCCCCACTTCTAAATCAATAAAAAAAATCAATATTTTTTTCATTCTGGGAAAGGTCTAATAAGTGCAAATCTACAAAAAGTATTCCCTACCAAAATATCCAAACTTTTTCATTATTTTTTTTTATTAGATCTCTCATCTATTTAAATAGTGGCCAATTTTTAAACAAGTCATCATATGTCATTTTTTTTTTGTTAATTATTTGCCAATAAAGACACATATGAAAAGCATTTAAGTTTTGAAAAGATAGGAAGCAATTATTTTTTATTTTTGTTTCATTTCATTCTACTGCAATGATTTTCTTTATTTTTTCTAAATGAAAAAATTCTGTGTAAAGAAAATCTATGAAAATACGTGAATTTGCAAAGAGACAAAACAGATGAACACTTGAAAGACTTTGTCGGGATTCCATTGTATCTAAATTAGTAATTAAGTATTGCTTTGTAGGTCTATTTCTGTAAATTATTTCTATTCAAGTTTCATTTAAACACAGTTCTTTATTTTAGTTGTTAATTCCTATCCGTCTATCGGCTACACCCCTCCCCCCAGACACACGCACTTGCTTGCACTGTTTGCTTAAAGTACAGATCAACTGACATGCACCGAATTCACTCTTTTGATTTGGTGCCCTTTTTCAGTGTGTCAGTCAACCAAGGCGACTGCCAAGTTGTAGGTTTATTTATGTCAGGGTAGCTTAGGTAGACAGCTATACAGAGTTAAAGGGCTCCAGTTACCCTGTTATCTAACCCTTACCCACCCACAGGGGCCTGGCAGCAGGGTGTAATCCCTTTAAGGTCATACAAAGCTCTATAAAATTCCCCCTCCCCAATTAACCATGACAAACTGATTTGTCTCAATCCACCAACAGTGAAAACTTGAAAAGTATTAAAAATTTTTACATTGCTGATCATTGTAGAACTTTAGTTCCAAACGTTTCATGCCTTCTTTTGTTTAATTAATTCCTAAGCCAGGATACTGAAACTATTTTAACCCATTAGAGCATTGCATCCAATTTTTTTAGAGCAGGGTTTGTTAAAATTTAAGGGCTTACAGCCATATAGTTTTAAAACACCAGTTCCAATATAATTACCAAAATAAAGCAACGTTGAGTCTACTCGGTACATAAAAGGTTGACTGCTTGGGAATACCAGGTGCTGTAAGCTTAGATATGCGAATGGTGTGATGGATAATTGCTCAGAATTTGAAATAAGAGAGTTGAGATCCAATTTTATTGGGTTTTTTTATATTCAGTTACATGCAAATACCCTTGTGGAAAATTTGAATCCATATCTTCTCACACAGCTATGGGTTAATTAGTAAGATTTGTATCACTAAATTGTTATTCTCTCCAAAAGTTTCTTAAAAATATTTCCTGATTTTAAACAGACCTGATAAGCCATAGAAAACGAATCAATCTAAAATTTAAAATCCACCAACTTACCATTAACCTTAGATTAGGGAAAAAGAGATAAAATTTTAAGCAAACTCCATGCAGTAATTGATTAATTTCATTATCATTATCTATATAAATATATATATATATATATATATATATATATATATAATATATATATTAATTTCATTATCATTATCTATATCAATAAAGCACAGTGTATGTGTGTCTGGTGTCCAGCCGTTTTTCAATCTCTAAACAACCAGAAATAAAAGGTTATAACTACCGTAGTTACCTGTGATTAAAAATTAAATAAATAACTTATTTAAAGTTAAATTTAAATATTGATGTTTAAAAAATTGGTTGGTTGGTTGTGTTTTATGGCATATCAACCACTATGGGTCATTTAATGCCAAATTAAGGTATATATATATATATATTTTAAATAATTAATATATATATATATATATATATACACACACACACATATATATATATATATATACACACACACACATATATATATATATATATATATATATATATATATATATATATATATATATATATACACACACACACATATATATATATATACATATATATATATATATATATATATATATACACACATATATATATATACACACACACACACACATATATATATATATATATATATATATATATATATTAAATATACAGTACTATTAAACATATAGCTGACAATATTATTGTTTCAAAAACGTATACCTGGCAACATTATTGTTTCAAAAATGTGTAGCTGGCAACATTATTGTTTCAAAAACGTATACCTGGCAACATTATTGTTTCAAAAATGTGTAGCTGGCAACATTATTGTTTCAAAAACGCATACCTGGCAACATTATTGTTTCAAAAATGTGTAGCTGGCAACATTATTGTTTCAAAAACGCATACCTGGCAACATTAGTGTTTCAAAAACATATAGCTAGCAACATTATTTTTTCCAAAAAACGTACAGCTGGCAACATTAGTGTTTCAAAAACGTATAGCTAGCAACATTATTTTTTCCAAAAAACGTATAGCTAGCAACATTATTTTTTCCAAAAAACGTATAGCTGGCAACATTATTTTTTCCAAAAAACGTATAGCTGGCAACATTATTTTTCCGAAAACATTATCTGAAGTCTTGTTGTTGGATGTAGTTAATCGTCATACCCAGGATGCAGATGTAGTTTATCATCATACCCAGGACACAATGTTTAAAAAACAATTCTTTATAAAAGGTTTAACTTTGCAATTGATAACATCTAATTAAACTGTAGTTAAAACTTAAGCAGTGCCCGATATGTTGCTCATATGATTTTTTGTTTTTTCTAGCATGCATACTCTGCCATATTCAAAATATTACATACTTCGTGTTGCCTAATGTCTTTTAAGAGTGACTTTATGTGATTTCTTGCTTTATGTTCAGCTCGCCTGCTAGCTTGCTTTTTATATACAGTAATGTTTTCTGCTAAAGCTAAAGTGCTTTTGTGATATTTTGTAATGTACTGAGGGTTTGCCTTAAACAAAACTCCTGCTACTGTAAGAGGAATTATCATAAAGTCCTGGTGATGTTTGTCAATGCCAAGTGATGCAAAATACCTGAATATGCCTCAATATGCTTCTATCATTAACCAGCATAAAACTACAGACGAGGATATCAGTAATGGTAAAACACTAACCTGGCAAATAAAGCATTAGATCTGCACAGAAATATATCTTCATGAAAAGGTTGCTTTAAACATTACCTGTTTAAATACACTAAAATGTTTTAGCAATGTCTAATCTCCATGCCTGCAAAAAAAAAACAGTTATTCCCTTGACATTGCTATTATTTTAACTACCTTCACTCCTTGGCAATGTTTATTGTTTTAAAAAGTGGTGATTAAAATTTTAATAAAACCAAAACATGAAAGTGCATTTATACACTTTCTTTATTCTTAAGAAATGACAACAAAGATGTTAAACACTATTTGTTTATTAGATTGCTTATTTACAAGAATAATTTTATATTTACATGATTATAAAAATATGTGAACTAACGATAATGAAATATTTATTATTTATCATTTTATAAAGAAATAAATATGAAAAGAAATCTTTTTATTCAGAAATTTATAAAAATGTCTGTGAACAAGAAAATCAAATAAACACATGAGTAACTGTAATTAGAAATTTTGAAAAAAAAGAATTTTCCAAACATTTCTTTTATTAAAATTTTAAGCGAACTTTATGCAGTAATGGGTTACTTTCATTATCATTATCTATATAAATAAAACACAGTGTACATGTGTCTGGCGTCCAGCCATTTTTTTGATCTTGGTAAATCATAAACAACCTAAAGTATTGTAGTTACACATGATTAAAAATTAAATAATTTGTATTATTTACATTATTCGGACTGCTATCCTCATCTTCATTGCCATATTCACAATGTTTTGGCTGTTGTATACTTCATCATTCTTCAGGTGATTGGTATTTTGAACCGAACCCTTTATTTTGTCCCCCGTGCTAAATTGTTCTAGATCCACGTTCTGGGGAACCAATAATAAGGAGTGCTAGAGAAAAGCAATGAATAACATCAAAAATTGCAATATAAGCTCCGTTAAAAAAAAATGCAATAATAATAACAAAAAATTGCAATATGAGCACTGGTAAAAAACGGTAGCTGAGACATTAGGTTTATACACAGGTGTCCTCAAGGACACATGGCCCAGTGGATAAAGACGTTGGTTAGATCCAGTGACTAGACCCAAAGATTTGTGAGTTCAATACCAGACCACAGCAGTGGTGAACCAAAAACTTGGAGGGTTGAGTTAAAGGGAAATAACCAAGACATTCGGAAAGGGCATGACACGTGGAACTAGAACAATCTACCCCAGTGGATGAAATAAAGTGTTCCATTTGAAATTCCAAACTGCCGAAATGTTGTGAATATGGCAATGAATATGAGGATATTAGTTAGAATAATGTAAATAATATAAATAATCATAATACCTCATCTCAGAGATATAGACAGATATTAAATCACTTATTTCTTTTATTTTCTCTCACCACATAAATTCACTAAACTAAAGAGTGTTTCTTCCTCTGAACCAAACATTCTTTTAATTTATGTTTGTCACTTGTTTATTTAAATTTTCTTGTTCCATAGTAATTTATAAAATGTTAAATAATAAATATTGCATTGTTATTGGCTCACATGTTTTGATAATTTTTAAGCTTTTTATAAATTTTTAAATAAAAAGATTTCCTTTCTAATTTATTTCTTCATAAAATATTTAAGCATTAATTTAAAAAAATTAGTTATTTAAACGAAAAATAAATTAAAAACAACAGAATACACCTATATTTTCAAAAACTTTAGAAAAACCCAGAATATTCTGGAAAATTAGCCTAAATATAAGTCATCCCTGATACCAATAAAAAAAAATTTAAATTAATATAAAAATAATGAAAACAAAAAAGTTGACGGACACTTGCTGATATTTCCTGACAGGTGGACTGAAAAATTATGCAAACTATGAAACTCTGGTGTTGAAGTGCTAAGTGGCAAATTTTATATTTATACTAATCCTAAAAGGTAAATAACAAATATCGCATTGTACTTGGTTCACATATTTTTATAATTTTGTAAACAAACATTGCCAAGGGAATCAAAAGTGTATACAATAGTAGCGGTGTCAAGGGAATAACCATCATTTTGACAGACCATTTTTTTGTGGGCATAAAGGTTAAACATTGCTGTTTTTTTTCCTGAATATACCCAAATGAAATGGGTGGGTAGGGTGTGGTAATAAATTATAGTGACCATATCTGGGCTGAACTGGCTCAATCCTCTCACTTTTCTATACGTTTTTGAAAAAATAATGTTGCCAGCTATACGTTTAATATACGTACTATATATATATATATATATATATATATATATATATATGAGGCGAATGAAGAAAACAGTAACCAGCGAGTAAATTCAATCTCTCCCAGCTGGTATTTCAACCTTGAGTTGTTCCTTCTTGAGTTCTGTCTCCAAATCACACTAACTGCCCGTTCTTGCCGTCAACCGTGAACGTCCCTCGAAGAACTCCCCGACTCGGAAAAAAGCAGTTGTTTTTATAGTTGTTCATGTACCCATAATCCCTTGCGTCTTCATGTGATCCCATAATTCATTGCGTCCATGTCCCATAATGCATTGCATCATTATTGCATAAAAATGCGATGCCAGTCCCACCTCATTTTTTACATTATCTGGCCGAGGATGGATTATGGCAGAGCAGTAAGTGCTTTTTTCTCTCCCTCATTTCAACTGCAGTAGCTTTACATGCTAAGCAAATACGGGCTCTTTTTGGGGGGACAAGGCAAGTCATGATCAGTTGTGCTCATCCCAGGTTCTGTCTCATGTCCATACAATATATATATATATATATATATATATATATATATATATGTATATATGTGTGTGTGTGTGTAAAAATATATAGAAAATAGGAAAGAACTCGTTAGGCAAATAATCCAAAGTTCTTTAGTATTTTTGTTATTATTTTTAAAAAAATAGTGCTCAATACAAAAGTAGAGCATAAATATAATTATTTATTTAAAAATATGATTCCAACGCTACATAAGAGTTCTCATGTTTCAAAACAAGAGCCGAAAAGTTCAATATAATTATTTGAATTAAATTGAATTAAAGTACTAAGCTCTGTTCCATCTTCAAGCGAAATTTTTTGAATTCCCCCAAAAAGTTTTGGGATTCCAAAAAATTTCGCTTAGTACTTTAATTCAATTATATATAGTTGGTTATAAATTTATTTCAACAGTTATACACACACACACGCATATTTATATATACCTTTTATTAAATAAAATTTTATATAATAAAATGTAGTCGTTCTGATGAGGCAGTTATATATATATATATATATATATATATATATAAAATACCCTATGCTGACAGTTTCATTTGCATTGCAATCATCAGGTATTTGAACACTTGCACGTACATTTATTTATATTTATCCATAGTCAACTCCCAGAGGTGACAGTCTGTTTTATGTTAAACACAATCATCTTTACATGGCCTGACGATTGCGTTCAGCATGAAATAGATTGTTGGAATACATGAAATAGATTGCAAACAACTGAAGAAGGCTAGAGCATGCAACGGCCGAAACGTTGTAATAAATATGGTGACAAAGATGAGGACAATAGTCTGAATAATGTAAATAGTGTACATAATACCTCATCTCAGAAATATAGACAGATACTGAAGGAATTTTGATTTGGATGGATGAAAGGGTTGGAGATAAAGCCTTTCTTAACATTTGCTAGGATCTGTTCTTTCAGTTTGTCTGACTGGATAAATAATTCCATATTTATAAAGTGGATTAAAATAATATGGTTAAGAAATTGGGCTCCATTAAGAGAATTATATTTAGCATTTCTTGATTAGTGAAAATCTGTTTTGTTTCAATTGTTTTATGACATTTTTGTAAGTGTATAAACACAATCGAAGCCTGCATGTCTCTGTCATTCCATTAAAATGTTGTCCGGGGTATGATGATAAACTACATCTGGCAGCAAGGCCTCTGATTGGGAGATTGGAGGTTTTGATGAGTGTGGAGCCACTGCTTAATTCTTGTTGTTCTCAAGTCCATCCTAATCTGGGGTGTTAGCACCTGTTAGGGTTCCAGCTATGGGCAAAACCCCCAAACAAAAATCAACAATAAATTTTTATAATAAAATGACCAACAATACATTTTTATAGCAAAATGACTACCAATGCAAGACTAAAATATAAAAATTCATTGTATAGTAAAATTACCAACAATAAATATTATGACCTATAAAGAATATATCTAAAAAGCATACCTTTACTCTAGTTGAATACATAAAATTACGTACAAAATATTTAGATTTTGACATTAAATAACCCATAGAGGTTGATATATCACCAAACAAAGTTAAACAAACAACCAACATGAAAGAACTCAGTCAGTTATGTGCCATGCGTGATACGCTTAGGCGATCAAGTATCTTTTGATACATAACTGACGAGGCAGATTTTTTCCCGCAGTAGGTTGCCATTTCTTTCTGCGGTAGACCTGTTGCCATCCAAGGTCTGTCCTGCTATTTGCCCATTGCTGGGGAGAGAAAAGGATTCATACCTTTCCCAAAGGTATTAGCACATACATGAATGTAATAGATTCAATTGAATTTGAACTCAGCTCTGATTCGTCAATCTGAGCCACTATCCATTACTCCTCTGATCATAAAATTTCTTAAATCAAACTGTATTCCAAAATATAACTTCAACAAAACTACAACATAAAACACACATATCACTGCCTGTAGTAAGTATGTCCACACAAACATGTATATGCACTAATGTTGAGTATCATCTACCATGTATTCATTTGTGAAATCAGAATTACATATTTTATTTTTATTAGTTTGAAGCTCCCAAAAAAAATTAAAAAAAAAAAATTCAGCATTAAATGACCCATGAAGGTGTTGATATACCATTAAATAAACCAATCAATTAATCAATCAATCAACCAACCATTAAAATGAACCAAAGATGAAGGTTTATATGAAAAAGCATATTTCATTCTGTTATTAAAATCATTTTTTATTTTGCTTCTGTTGTTGCCACAACATCTCCATTGATACATTCTACAGCCTTCTTTGGGTGTATATTCCCTAAAGAAAGTAAAAGTTCTCTCATCTACAGAATCTGGTTCCAAACAGAAGAAACAAATAATGTTTAGCATACTGAGCAACTTTTGGAATTATTGGGACAGTTCCATATGGACTGTTCACAATTATAGTGTGGATTCTCTTACCTATTTTGACCTATAAGGACCTAACAATTCACTTCTTAGAACTGAACTACCAGACTATCCACACATATGATTTGAAGGCTTGTGTAGAATGAACCAAACTTTTTGGAAGAACTGACAATGAGGGAAATGTGCCATTTGAATTCAGAATTGTCCTTCTTCTAGATGGGTTACCAACAAAGGCTAAGAAGCTGTGGAGTAATTGGCTATGGTTAAGTGTAATCAACAAAATGCTCAACAAATGGAATTGACAAAGTTTCCAATAAACAATAAGAAAAAGAACAGGGCAAAATAATACTAAGCAAGCAATTTTTCTTTTTAACATACAACGTGTGTTAGCATGTGCGATACCCTGTCTTCATCAGCTGCCCACCAGGGGTGATATGTTTTCGGTGGCTATGGCGGGACTGCCACCCTTGTCGCCACCAGCAGTGTTTGCCACCAGACAGGGTATGAAGATATATACATGGAAGGCAAAACTAGGCAAAGCAACAGTAATAAAGCAAAAAGTTAACAAATTAAGAATGGTGTTAACATACAAAAGGGATACAGTAAAGTAATTGTAAGCTTCTGACTTCAAGACAAAAAAGAACAAAAGTATGGTGGATGGACGAGACTGAAAAGTGTTTCATTTTTATTGTTAAGAAGAAATCCCATCATGCATCTGAAGGATTTATCTATAAATTTTGGGAAGTGGATGTTCTTACCAGTCATTCTTAAAGGATGAAACCAACAGGAGCCCAGTCTGTCTTGTTATTTAACCCATAACTAGAGGGAGAGAGATGGATACATACCTTTTTCAAGGATATTTATGCAAAAGTGAATGAGCTCAGCCAAAATTTGACACAGCTTACTGATGTTTCTTTTCGAATCACTAACCACTACACTGTCTCATTTGCTTTAGTGAAATGTAACAGGATATCTATGAAATTTTCATATAAACGGACTTTACGGACAATGAAATGAAATTTTTACATTGTTGGATTTTCTGTAGGTCCCCTGCGAATATGCGGTATTATAGCATATGCAGGATTGAGTGGTGATGGATGAGTCCTTGTGGTGAATGGGCAAATTGTAATGAATGAATAGATCGTAATTTTGATTGACTAGGATAGCTAATGAAGACTAGCCTCTCTCCACCTCCCCCTCGGCCTTGTGCCACAGTTTTGTATTTTTTTGAAATAAATAATCCTACCTGATGACCTTGTGTGAATGGATGGCAGAACTGGGCTTGGGATGCTTAGCAAAGAGACAACAACCGATGCTAAGGGACATGGCACATTATGTTACTTACACATCTCACCATTATAAAAGGTACCTTTTCATTATAAAAGGTACCTCTCCATTACAGAAATTACCTCTCCATTATAGAAAGTACCTGTCTATTATAAAAGTTATCTCTCCATTATAGAAGGGACCTCACCATCATAAAAGGTACCTCTCCATTACAGAAAGTATCTCCTTTACAGAAAGTACCTGTCTATTATAAAAGTTATTTCTCCATTATAGAAGGGACCTCTGCATTATAAAAGGTACTTAAAATCTTGTTTGCATGCAATCAGTATTTGATTTAGTAAGAAGTCATGATTTTATATATTTTTTTGATTGTGGTATAAAATTGTTTGATGTTGACGTTTCTTTTTTTGTTTTTTTTTAATGATCAAATTATAATGAATTGCCTGTTTGTTAATGCCCTGCCTCTTGTAACGTTTATTATTCTGCTTCCTTTCACCATCACTCCACCCTGTTAGTTTTTTCTTCCTTATGCCATGCATAAACAAACAATCTTGTCTTTTAGAATTTGTTTTCAATACCTTTGACATCATTCCTGTTTTTTTTTGTTTTTTTTATTTTTATTCATTTTTTTTTTTTTTTTTCATCTCTGCCTTTCTTAACAGATGTTTGTCTGGTTGCTTAGACACTGCCTGTTGGGAGAAGCATTTCAACAAAGTCATTCAAAATTACTAAGCATTAGGTTTTCAGAATATTCCTCTTCTGGCAAACTTAGAACCAGCTTCTATGAAAACTTTTCTCAGAGGAACTACATTTCCTTATATCTGTTTATATTTCTTCAAAGTCATGGCTCAGTGGATAAGTGTTGGTTGGATCCAGTGACTTGACACAAAGCTTTGTGAGTTCACTACCTGGCTACTGCAGTGGTGAACCAACAACTTGGAGAGTTGAGTTAAAGGGCGATAACTGAGGCATTCAGAAGAGACATGGCATGAGGAACTAGAACAATCCACCCAGGTGGACAAAATAAAGGGTTCAGTTTGAAATTCCAGTCACCTAAAGAATTCCAGAGTGTACAATGGCTGAAATGTTGTGAATATGGCAACAAAGATGAGGTCAACAGTCTGAACAGTATAAATAGTGTAAATACATTTCCTTACTTTCCACCCCCAGTTCTAACTTTCATGGCTAAGACCCGCCACTAAGCATATTGTAATGAACCATCCTCATTCCTTTCATATTCCATTAGTGAGCTGTAAGTTCCACAGCTTTTTTTCACCTATGAACTGCTGCTTTGTAGAACGGACTCTCAAGAGGATGCTTCTCCAATCACTATAATCTTGATCTGTTCAAGTTTATGGTTAACCGTTATTGTTAAATAATAGCTAAGTAGAGTAATATTTTTTAGTGGAAGTGTATCTTGGCTCTGACCTCCGGAGTTTGACCTTCAAGGTCAGATATAATCCATAATAAGTTAGTCAAATTTGATTGGCTGAGCTAGCATGGGAACGTTAGATAGAGAAAGGTTTTATCAGCTAGTTGTTTCTTGACCTTCAATCAATGTAGACATATTCACTTTTGGGTCTGAAATGACACCCTAGTGAGAGGGAATGATTTTTACTGGGTAGTTAGTACATGTCGACATTAGTAAAATAGTTAAGTGAAAATTCTCTGTGCTGTTGTCATTCACTGCCAAACTGAAACAATTTGCGATCACCGGCCAAGAAAAAAAGCAGAACTGAAAACAATCACTGCTGTCAGTATAAAATATTATCTTCCCCGTCTATCCCCATAATCTGTGACTCTTATTCTGTGTCCCACTATCTTGAGTGGCTCTTTGGCCTTGTACTTGGTGAACTTCATTAAAAAAAATATAATTTAAAAAAAATCTCTTTTTTCTTGGTTTTCTCTTGTGTCATCTAACATGGATTAATTTCATTTCATATTTTGTTTTGATTGCTGTCAACATCAGATGAATTTACTCTCAGTCATTCATAAACTCTACAAATCTGTTTTTCTTGTCTAAATTTCTGGATGAAGAGTTATCATTATTTACACTATTTACATACAAGCTATTGTCATCTTTCTTGTTGATTTTACAATGTTTCGGCTTTTGTGACCCCATTCCTGAACTTCATCAGTTGTATATAGATCTGGATAACCTACAGGGAATTTCAAACTGAACACTTTATTTTATCTACAGGCATAGTCTGTTCTTTTTCCGCAACCCATGTCTTGGGATATCTTGTCTCGTTCTTATTTGTAATATCGCAAAGTCATTGCTTGCTCTATTTACACTGATTTTAAGTACACACTACCTGACCCAGGGATTGAACTCCCAATTACTATATCACCAAATTCACAAACCATTGCTTTAATCTACTAAGCTATTCAATCTCTGGGTTGGGCAGTGGACATTGAATACTGTGGATGGAACATATAAGCAATGTGAAAATTTAAAGGAAAATACGACTGAAAAGGATACTTGTACTTAGAATCAGAACGAGACTGTTGAAATTTTTTAGACTCATAATGAGGAAAAGAGGCTTGGAGAATTTGACACTCACAGGAAATACTGAAGGCAAGTATGAGCTTGTTTAAATGGATGTCAGAACAGGGACTAGGAGGGATAGTTAGGAGACATATTACTTATGAAGTAAGGGTAGAATATCTGTCTATATCTCTGAGATGAGGTATTATGATTACTTGCATGCATTATTTACATTATTCGGACTGTTATCCTCATCTTCATTGCCATATTCACAGCATTTCAGCCGTTGTATGCTCTGGCCTACTTCAGGTGATTGAAATTTTGGACTGAACCCTTTGCTTCATCCACTGAGGTAGATTGTTCTAGTTCCACGTGCCATGCCTCTTCCAGATGTTTCAGTTATTTCCCTTTAACTAGACCCTCCAAGTTTTGGTTCACCACTGACGTGGCCTGATATTGAATACACAACTCTTTGGGTCTAACTGGATCTAACCAACATCTTTATCTACTGGGCCATGCCTCCTTGCGGACACATGGCCCTGTAGATAAAGACAAAGTATGGCACATGGAACTAGAACAATTTATCCTGGTGGATGAAATAAAGGGCTCAGTTCGAAATTCCAATCACCTGAAGAAGGCCGGAGTGTACAATGGCCGAAACATTGTGAATATGGCAATGAAGACGAGGATAACAGTCTGAATAATGTAAATAGTGCAAGTAAGGATAGGATAGTTATGAATGATAGGAAGTTGCGGAGAGCCACGATCACCCACCTCTTGAGGGAACACATCATATAAATGAGACAAAATGTTGTATGATTCTTAATACTCTGTTGCTATTTCCATGGCAAACGTTCTGATGAGTTACATTCCTTATTTTCATCAGTTCCAATCTTTGCAGCTAATATCTGCCATGCCACATACACAGTGAGGAATCATTCAGGTTCCCTTCATATTTCATTATTAAAAAAGGAAATCTCACTTCTTCCCTAGACCTGCCACATTGCGGAACAAACTCCCAAGAGTATATTTTCCCAGTCACTACATTAACCATTATCTCTCCTGCATAACCTTATAAACTACACTTCTGATATTTTTAGTCCCCGCTCCCCGACAAAGCAAGGCAACTGTTTCACTAGAATGCAAGGGGTTACAGGGAGCGAAAGTGAATATTGAAAATGGCAAGGATTGCGGAAAGGACAAAAAATGGAACATGATTAAAAAAAAACAGAAGATGGTGACTGACGTTATTTTTAAATTTTTGAAGATTGTAGTTATCAGGGAAGCAAGAAATCAGAAGGGAGTTCCACAGGTGGGAAGTGTGAGAAATAAAACTGTTAGAGTTGAAACGACAGTTGAATCTAACTAGTTCAACACTAAAGCAGTGAAACCTACTTCCCAGTCTAGTAGCAAGCTTAAATTCATGTAGTTGGGGAACAAAAAAAAAAAGCTTATCCAAGCAGCTACTATGAAAATATTTGTGGAACAGGTAGAGAGAAGCCATGTCACATCGGTGAGAAAGTGACTGGAGACGAGATGCCTGGTCAGGACAGATTGCATTGCAGGCCCTTCTCTGGATTTTCACTCATACAACAATATTCAATAACCCTCTACCTTGAGTGGATCTTGGGTCTTATATTAGGTGTAAAAAAAAAAAAAATATTCTCCATTTTATATTAGGAAAAGTTTTGTTTCCAGCCACATGCTATCTTTTTGTTTCAAGTAGACATGTAGGAAATTTGGTTGTCCAGGTGTTATTATATTAAAAACCTAAAACAACTAAATTCCAAACAATAATAAAACAAAAATAAAGAAACCATGGGTATGCCTCTTAAATAAATTTGTATTTACAAACATATGTTCATGAAATCAAAAGAGTTAAAAAGTATTAAAAATAGTCTTTAGTTGAGTTAAAGTCTTTGGGTAGTTGATTCACAGGATAAACTGTGGTTTAGTCAAGACTTTCGAATAGTGGGTCCACAGAAAAAAAGCTGCAGTTAAAAAAAAACAACTTTTATCGAAGATTCACTGTCGTTGTTGTTGGAGATGATTCATTTGAAGTCGCCAACATATGTCTCTTTCAGTACATGCAGGTTGTGGGGAGACAATGGCATATCTGCAGTTGAAAGTCGAAATCTGTGTGTTCTTTTTTTTTCCTGAAAGTAGCGTTGTGAAAAATAGTGTTTCAGTTTTCTCTGATTGGTCAGATATTTCACATGGCGATGTTAATTTCTAACCAGTAGACAATTTGATTTAAACAGTGGATACTGTGGAATCTTTTTGGTATGTTTGTAATATTGTTTGTTATTAGGCAGAAAATAGTTTGGGTGTCTTTTAATATGGTATGTATGTGGGTTGTGCTGGAAACGGTTTATTTCCTATAGAAGGACCAAGATGATTATACTTTTTTGAGAGAAAAATCATTCAACACTTTATTATTCTAATCATCCCTCATGTAAATAATCAAGAAATTCCCTCACACACCAAAATTTGGAAATTTCCTCCCACTCCTTAAATATGGAAATTTCCAGCCACCACTTAAATTTGGAAATTCCCTCCAACCCCTTATATTTAGAAATTCCCAGCCATGAATATGGAAATTTCTAACCATCCCCTTAAATTTGGAAATTTCCTCCCTCTGCTTAAATTTGGAAATTTCCTCCCACTCCTTAAATTTGGAAATTTCCAGCCATCACTTAAATTTAGAAATTCCCTCCAACCCCTTATATTTAGAAAATTCCCGCCCATTGGTTAAATATGGAAATTTCGTCACATCCCACAAATTTGGAAATTCCTTCCACTCATTAAATTTAGAAATTCCCTCCCATTTCTTAAATATCAAAATTACCTCCCACCTCTTAAATTTAGAAATTCCCTCCAACCCCTTATATTTAGAAATTCCCACCCATAAATATGGAAATTTCCTCCCTCTCCTTAAATTTGGAAATTTCCTCCCACTCCTTAAATTTGGAAATTCCCTCCAACCTCTTAAATTTAGAAATTCCCTTCCATCGCTTAAATTATGAAAATTCCCTCCCACCCCTTGAATTTAGAAATTTCCTCCCACTTCTTAAATAGTCTGTGAGTATTTCATTGCTAGAAATTATTTAAAATATTTTTTTTTAAATTCCTGACACTCCTTTTATTCCAACTACTCAATCTGAAACTAAAGTGTAACCATATGAGGGCCTATAACAGGAATGGAGAACCATTTGCAAACAAAGCCAAGCCATTAATTTTGTTTTTTCTTTTTAGTTTTATTTCTAAAGAGGTACAACAAAAAGAACTCAAGTTTCTCAAAATTGTCCATCTTTTCTTTAAAATCTTTTCAGGAAAAGCCAGACATTTTGGAACAAGGGCAACCTTTTAATCTCTACACCGAAATCCACCTGCTCAACGGACACAGTGATATTGTCCGTAAACTCATCAAACTTGATAACAAAAGGTTTGTTCTTTTTTTTTTGTTTTTGCTTATTTTTTTTGCTAATGTTTGATTGGGATTATAATTTTCTGAATCATCTATTTTTTGTCTTAATCATTTTGTCCTGGGCAAGGTGATAATGCCACTAAGACGCAAGAGGTTTCTGGGAGTGAAAGAAAATGAGAAGACTTAAGTGAGTAGAAAGGACAATAAAAGAGCAGGATTCAAGAAGACAGAAGATGGCAGTTGATATTGCATTTAGATTTTTTGAAGATCATATGTGGCAGCAATGCAAAAGGTTGAAAGAGAGTTCCACACGCGAGAAATTTGACAAAAGAAACTATCAGAATAGAGTTCATGGTTGCATCGAGCTATTTCAACAGCAAAGCAGTGAGACTTAGTTTCCCATCTGAATTCATACACTTGTCATACCAAGGTGGAGGGCTTATTAGAACAACTGATATGAAAATATTTATAGAAAGGCCAGAGTGAAGCCACATCATGGTAGTGGGATTTTGACTGAAGACGAGATGCCAGGTCAGGACCAATAACATTACAGACCCCTTTTTTGTATATGTCAGTAGATTTCTCATGGAACAATAGCTAATAGGATTAAAGCATTGGTTTTGGTGGAATAATAATTGTAAGTTCAATCCCTGGACTGGGTGGTACAGACTCAGTGAAAACTGCAAGCAATAACTGAGCAGTACTAAAAAGAGTACAAGACAAGACATGGACAACAGAATGAGAACAATCTAATCCCATAGATTAAATAAAGAGTTCATTTTGAAAATTTCCTGAAAGCTGTCTGGATCAACATACACCTGAAGAAGGCTAGAAGGCTCAACTGAAATGTTGTGATAACAACAACAAAGATGAGGACATTAGACAGACTGTAAATAATGTCTTACTTCATTGCAAGTCAAGAAGGAATCTTGAAATTAATAAGGCTTCGTAAAAGATTTTTACCAAGTGGAATCAAATCCCAAATTATTTTCTGAATACAGTCTTACTGTTGTGATAAATCAAAATATATTGTAGCAGCATTTACTTTTATTTTCCTTCTTTTTTATCAGATAGACCCACATTCCCTCTGTACTCCATCAATGAGAAGTAAGTTACATATGAACAGCTTCATCCTATGAACCACTGCTCTGTGGCACCGACTCCCAAGGGGATGTTTCCCAATCACTATAATCTTAATCTGTTTAAACCTAGAGTTAACTGTTATCTTCCTCTCCTCTCTGCACAAATTGCATCTTAATGTAACCCCTCTACCTCAAATGCGCCCTGGACCTTACAGAGGGTCAATCATACTGTGAAAAAAAAAAAAAAAAAATGGCAATTTATTATTATGGACCTTGCACAGGGTGAACATTCATGTAAAAAAAAAAAAAAAAAAATAATTTGGCAACTACTATTATTATTATTCACATTATTGTCCTCATCTTTGTCACTATATTT
>CAHIKZ030003862.1:0-56506 GCA_903632075.3 Acanthosepion pharaonis | reverse complement strand
CTGTCACAGGAATGGTTAAATGTTGTAAAAGCCCGGGCGCAAATTTACTGCAGATAACTTTGCGATGAAGCCACACTCTAGACATTTTCGAACTTCTATTATCACAGTGTGGGACATCTACTAACAAAGGTGATAGAAAGAAAAATAAAAAGAATCTAAGTGCAATCGACTAGTGAAAGTGAAACCAGCATCTCTCATTCGTGTGCATGTGTAGTCTCACCGACATAACAAATTTAGTCCAATGAAATCCTAAAGGAGGTAACGCGTTACAAGAAAACTTTTTTCCGCTTTGGAATACATTTCCCCAATATATATATATATATATAAGGACAAATGGAAAACTTAGCAACATTTGTCTTGATAAAGTCCTAAAGAGGACGAAACGTCGCCTAAGATAAGTTTTCCTGTTGTCTTTATCCATATTGTTGTTTTATAGATGGGCTCTATCTGAATTTTTTACACACACACACATACACACACGCACACATACACACACGCACACATACATACATATATATATACATATATATATATATATATATATATATAAGAGAGAGAGAGACAGACATTTTCTTATGTAAAAAAAAAATGACAAAATACTTCAAGATATTACCAATAATTTATTGGAGACACTTTTCTAATTAACAGAATAAACATCGACAAGATTTTTGGTGTCCATTTTCAAAATTTCACCAATTCAATTCGATTGTTCACGAAGTACATTATCAGAACCTGAATTAAAAAAAAAGAAGAGAGAAATATAATGAAAATTGTTTTAAAAAGTAAGACAAAGCAACAAAAAAAAATCTTCCCAAATTGTATCATAACGTTAAATTTATTTCAAGATAACAAAAAATCATTAATTTCGTATAAAAATTCTACAAGAATGTTCGGCTTTGTCATTAACTTATAAATAATAGACTATCCTGTTTTGATCGCATGGAAAAACGGAAAAAATATATCAGAGATGCTGTTTTTTTTCAATGAGAAAAAGAAAGAAAGAAAGAAAGAAAGAAAGAAAGAAGATAGTAGGCGATAATGCTCTCGTGTGTTTAATGTCTGCTTCAGTGAAATGGAAAACTTGTTAATTTCATAACTTTTTATATGTACCCTCTTCTTTAAATAATAAGCTGCATTCATACTGTTCCACTGGGCTTAGGGTGGAAAGATATATATTCTATGAGACTAGTCGCTAAAAAGTCAAAGCAACACAGAGATGACACGACACAGGGTAAACTCAACAACGTATTTTATTTAAACTCCCCGCTGGATCCGTCTTGATCCGAGCATTCTCTTACAATCATCATCATCATCATCATCATTAATGATGTTGTTATAATATCTCCCCTCCTAAGGTAGCTTATTTTCTTTATTAATTTATTTGTAACTTTTCCAAATTACAAAATAAATAATTACAAATCAAGGTTTGTTTTGGTTACAGTCCAAAGGCGATAACCCGCTGTATTTTTGGGGTCTGTATTTTTCGTGCTCGACTTGTTTTTCCAGTACTTTTTCTTGTATTATTATTCGTTTGAAGATCCTTGTAATGATCACTAATTGGTTTATTTCTCAAAAGCCTATTTCAAAACCTGAAAATGATGTTTCCTATTTCTTTGGAAATCCCCTTAATTAGTTGTCACAATATACAACCTCTTGTCAGTGTCTGCTGACTTGATCGTTCCTTCAGTCTGACAATATTTCTCTTCATGTAATTTTATTCTAACTTTATCTCCTATTTTTAGAGTTAGTTATTTCTGGCACAATGGAAACTGTTAAAATTCTTTTCCATTCTGGTTTTTGCCAGTTTGTCTCTCTCCCTGATTTGTGCGAAATCGGGCCATTTTGGTGGTAACGTTTTTGGATGTAAAAGTGTAGCGGACTGTGGGTTTACGCGTTGTTAAATTAGGAACATGTGCGTTTATTCCTGCTAGAAGTAGGTCCACTAAAAAGAACATGGCGGACTCAGAGATTGAATCCACCATAAAGAAGTGTAAAGAAAACCAACATGGCCAATATATATATATATATATATATATATATATATATGTGTGTGTGTGTGTGTGTGTGTGTGTGTGTGTGTGTGTGTGTGTGTGTGTGTGTGTGTGTGTGTGTGTGTGTGAAAAGTGTATATAAATATAAATAAAAATATATATATGTATAATTATTTATATATTATATGCGCGGTACTTATTATAAAATATCGATCAATATCAGAGATAGAGCTAACATATTTGGTTGGATAGATGTGAGTTTGTGACCCTGGGTTTCACGCTTTGAAGCGATCGTCAACAAAAATGATTAATGTTTTAAAAATTTGGGTTTATGTATTTTTTGCGTGTATTGGTGTTATTGAGCCCTCTGAAACTTCGTCGTTTTGTCATTCATCGTACTAACGCAAACATCGATGTATGCAGACACATATACATACTTGGTCGTCCGTCGGGACTCAACGAGACATTTCCGCCACACTTCCAATGTTTAAATTTCAACATACAAATGCGTATGTATAGACATAAACAACCCGTATACATACATATGTCACAGCCGAAACTGCCCACATATGTTTATATATGTATGAGTCCCGACGGACGACCAAGTATGTATATGTGTCTGCATACATCGATGTTTGCGTTAGTACGATGAATGACAAAACGACGAAGTTTCCCCTACCACTTCCACAATAACACCAATACACACAATCTACATAAACCCAAATTTTTAAAACATTAATCAGTTTGTCTGAGGATCGCTAAAGCGTGAAACCCAGAGTCACAAACTCACATCTATCCAACCAAATATATATATATATATATATATATATATATATATATACAAACAAGTATATGTATTAAACAACAAAATTTACAATAGACATTAACATTTGTGTTTGTGTGTGAACGTAAAGACTTTGTATTTTGGTGAACGTTCGTACGTACGTGTATGTGTATATAATGTTCATGGCGTCTCCCACAAATGGGAAGACGCAATCTTCTGCGAGAGCTTACATTGTAGATGTGTTCGCTGAAAATGAAGAAATGAAAAAGAGGACGAGGCAAGAAATCGCCCAGTATTTATAGTGAAGGGAGAGCGTCCCCTAGTGAACAATTAGGAAATTAAGGAGGAGTTAACTCCGACAAATGTAATGTGGTTCTTATTTTTCTTCCAATAATCTATTCAGTGGGACTGACAATTGTTACTTGAATTGGCGTACTCTGGCATGCTATTAATACTTAAAATGTGTCTGATTGTTCCAAAATTCTCTTAGCTACTTTAACAGAGCTTTCCGCTTCTCTATTTGCTTGACGATAATGTAGACTTGATGTTATGTATTTAAATCCATAAATGTCTGCAAAATCTTTGAAAGCGTAACTTAAGAATTGTTTCCCATTATTACTGACAAGTTCAATAGGAATTCCCAACGCGAAAAGTAATTTTTCAACTTCACTATAACGCATTTGTTTGTCATTGGATTAAGATTTGCTATTTTTATATATCTTGAGAAATAATCGATTGTGGCAATATATCGGTGCCTTTGGTGAGTGAAAATATCTGTACCGATTCTTTGCCATGGACCATGAGGAAATGGTGTTACTTTTAATTTTTTCTTTTTTGGATGATGTACGTTACAAAACGAGCATTTTTTATACTCCTCCAACTCTTGAGATATTTTATGCCACCAAATCAATTCTTTGGCTATCTCTCTCGGCATTTGTTTTGTGTCAAGTGTCCTTTATGAAGTCTTCTTAATATTACTGGTTTAAGTTTTTCAGGCATGACAATTCTGTCCTGAAACCATAGTAAATTGTTCATTCCAATTTGAAAAATATGGCCTTATGCCTTATTTTATTCTTCCTTCTTTGTGTGTCCATTCATTTAATGTGAGAAGTATTATTTCCTGTAATACAGTGTCCTGTTGAGTAGCCATTTTTATTTCATTTAATTTCTTGTCCATTGCTTGTCTGGTTCTTGTTATGCAGTATGTGTATATACCCACATCTTTGCTGGTATTACTAACAGTGTCGGATAAATGACTTCTTGATAGTGTATCAGGTACAACTAGTGCCTTCCCTGGAACGTTTTCTACTACTAGGTTATATCTTCTCAGTCTCATCAGAAGTTTTTGATATCGTAATGGGGTCTTGTACAGATCGTGCGTGTTTTTATTAACGGTATAAGTAGTTTATGGTCCGTCAACAGTTTAAAGGATTCAAGTCCAGTGACATATCTGACAAACCCCTCACATGCCCATACACAACCCAAACACTCTTTCTCAATTTGTGCGTATTTCCTCTCAGCGCTATTGAGTGTGCGTGAGGCAAATGCTATTATTTTTAAATTTCCATCTATTTCTTCAAATAGAGCTGCTCCGAGACTATAAATGCTAAAGCCAGTGCTAACCACTGTAGGTCTGATTGCATCATAGTAGGATAGAATTGGTAATTAAGTTAGTAATTTCTTTACTTTTTAAAAGAATTCTCTTGTGGCTAATCCCATACAGATAAAGCGTCCTTTTTCAATAATTCGGTCATTGGTTGTATTGTTTCAGACAAGTTTGGTAAGAATTTTCCTTAAGTATCTGATCATGCCGATTGTACGACGTCAGTTAGTTAAATTTGTAGGTGCAGGCAACTTCTGAAAAGCTTTTAGACTTTCCTTGCTGGATTGAATTCCGTCTCCTGAAGTTATGTATCCAAAATATTCTAGTCATGTCTTTTTTTTAATTCACAATTTTCTTTATTAAGCTTGATCCCAGCTTTTTTTAATGTTTTAAAAACAGCTTTTAGTCTTTCGTCGTGTTCCGTTATAATTTTATCGTAGATTAGAAGATCGTCGATAATTGTTTGGACTCCTTGAATATTTTTCAATAATTCTGACATCTTCCTTCGAAAAACTTCCAGGGCTAATGTTATACCAAAAGATAAACTTCTGAAATAATATCTTCCAAAAGGAATAATGAAAGTCGTGACTAGATAGCTTTCTTTACTTAACAGAATTTGATAGAATCCGCTGGTAGCATCCAATTTAGAAAAAAAAAATAACTCAATTTAGTTTAGGTAAAATATCATCTAAATTTGGTAGCATGTAATGTTCACTTTTCACTAGTAGATTCAGCTTTTTCAAATCAACACATATTCGGACTTTTCCGTTTCTTTTTATTACAGGTACTATAGGCGCACATCAATCAGTTGG
Organism: Acanthosepion pharaonis; assembly: GCA_903632075.3. Taxonomy (NCBI): domain Eukaryota; kingdom Metazoa; phylum Mollusca; class Cephalopoda; order Sepiida; family Sepiidae; genus Acanthosepion; species Acanthosepion pharaonis. The sequence continues at coordinate 51,316 of CAHIKZ030003862.1, read as the reverse complement.
TTCTGTAACCTTTTTTTCAATAATTCCCTCGTTTTCAGTTTATTCAATTCTTCCTTCACCTTTGGTAAAATAGGGAATGGGACTCTCTTAGCTATTGTTATACAGTAGAGTGAAACGTCTTTTTTTCGGAATTATTTTCACTGGGTCTGCGTTCATATATCCTCCGGCGTCAAATGAATTTCCCTGTTCTATTTTGTCTAAACGTTTCACTAAATTCACTTTTACATTTTTCTAGACAATAAGTTATCTCCCTTTACACATTCAATATCATATCTCCAGATATCAGGTGTAGTTAATTTGAACATTTTTTTCTTTCTCTCTATTTTCGAATTTGGGTCCTGTTCTTCTGGGAAAACCGTGACATTTTTCACGGCTACTATTTGTTTCACTAATTCTACAAGTGCTTATAAAGTGGACTATAAACAATAATCATTCCTCTTACTATGCCAGGCCAGATTAGCCGTTGAGTTGGATTAACAGGTGTAATAATAGGTGTAACGTAGAATAGGTGATGAGGTTACATGTAATGTTTTTCTTTTATGTGCATACATGGGTATTTTCTCTCTCTCTCTTTTTACTTCGTTATATAAAAAACCAAAAATATAAAATATCGCCTTATTTCAAATTCATTTATTTCTTTACACTCGTCATTTACATGTATGCAAATTATTTTTGCCACTGCTTTTAATCTAACTAGACAGCTTTATTCTTTTATGGTGATTGGGGGATACTTTTTAGTTGGGATTTCTTGAATAGATTAACCCACACAATAGAATAGACATGAGATAAAAAAATAAATCAAGTATTATAAACAACAAAAGTTTTATATTTCAAAATACAAATTGTTAAAGTCTGTGGCAAATGTTCTTTGAAGGATTTATGGACATGTAAACAAAATCATGTCTAATTAAAGGGATGAGTTAAAAGAATTAAGTTTAAGATAATATAAAATTTGTGAAAAGTACTTGCGTCCTTTGATGTGAGATCTTTTTTGGGTTGATGAGAAGGGAAGCGAGAGAGATAAGAAAGTGCAGGAGGTGAGAGGGTGCAGGGAGTGAGAGAGATAAGAGGGTGCAGGAGGTGAGAGAGATAAGAAGGTGCAGGTGGTGAGAGTGGTAAGAGGGTGAAAAAGGTGAGAGAGGTAAGATGGTGCAGGTGGTGAGAGAGGTAAGAGTGTTCAGGGGGAGAGAATTAAGAAGGTGCAGAGGGTGAGAGGGGTAAGAAGGTGCAGGGGGTGACAGGGTGCAGGAAGTGAGAGAAGTAAGAGTGTGCAGGAAGTGTGAGAGGTAGGAGTGTGCAGAAGGTGAGACAGGTGATTTTATTGGCTATTTATTTTCATTAAATTGAAAATTTGAAGTATGTTTGAAACTCGGAAGTCTGCACGGGGCCCTTGCGCGGTGCGTTTAATTTTGTCATTAGCTCCTTTGATTTGACGTTGTTCACCTCTGCCTTTTCTACCACACCAAGGATGAAGCAAGCAATGGATCACTTGTACTCCTCGGGTATAGACTGCGTTCTTTCATTCAACAATAGAGTAAGTTCAACTACATCCATTACTTCTTTTCTGAAGGGATTATCATAAGAATGTTCCTTAAATTTACACATTCTTTAAGAAACAATCCTTAAACAGTGTGTTCTATACAAAAAAAAAACAAAGTTCCTGAGAGAATAAAAGCTTTTATCTTATTTAGCTCATACTTTTGTTTATCTGTTTCTCTCAATTCAACATTTGTGGCTTTTGTTCATCAGCAGATCATACCTTCTCAAACTCAAATGGCGACCAAAAATCAACTCGAAAGCTTCTAATTATTAATTATACAGAAATTTTGTCTTCCCAAATCTTTACTTACTTAATCCTTTTGATGTCTTTTAGAACGCTGTTTTTATAATTTACTTACATACTTCGGATGAGAATGAGCATAAGTTAAATATTAAATAGGTTGATGGCAACAGAAAGTCTAAATTGAAAAATCAGACGCACTTACCAAGAGTAATGGACGCATCAATAATAGATACTCATCTAATTGAATAACCGGTTGGAAAATTCGTCCTTGGAAAATGCAAAGCTAGAATTAAAAACAAAACAAAACAGAATATATAGATATGTATATGGATAAATAACAATGTACATTGACAGAAATGATGACGTATTTTACATAAATGATGACGTATTTTACATAAATGATAACGAATTTTGGGTACTTCGACTCTGCACTATTCATTACTTTCCTTTCCACTGCATTGTTTTTCAAGTTTCCTCTATTACACTACTTAATTTTAGTCATGATCATTTTTTGTTGCCATATCAGGATATGACAACACAACTTCAAAATTCAAACACGCTATAATTCACTCATCTGAGTCATGAGTGGTAGGATAAAATGCATTCTGTCATAAATATTAATATCAAATGGATGTTAATCTCGAAGTCAGGTGGTCTCTGTCTCAGACATTATTTCTGCTTTGGAAAAGAGTTATTACCCGACGGGATCCGAGGTGTCCCCCAAAAGAAGGAGTGCGATTCCTCTTTGGGGAACATTTACCAAATGTTATTTTCAATCGATAATACCACCAAGATGAGAATGGGAAGACTTTAGTGAGGATAAAGAGTATTAAAAGGATTATGGAAGATAGAAAATGGCGATTGATGTTGCATTTAAACTTTTGAACATCGTAGATGGCAGGAAAGAAAGAAACTGGTGGAGAGTTCCACGAGCAAGAGTTGCGAGAAAAGAAACTATTGGAATGGAACATACGCTTACATCTAGCTATTTCACCGGCAAAAGGATTAGACTTAGTTGCCGATCTGGTAGTATGCTTAAATTCATGCGTTTGTGAGTTATTCCACTTGACTTTGCCCAAAAACCGTCGCTAGAGGGCGCTCCTTAAGCATGCATTTCTCTCCTTAGCCTCTTTGAACATATTTTTTGCTCTGGCCTTCAGATGTAGTCGTACGTGGGTAAAGTTTCCCCAGCTGGGACATGTTTATTTTCATGGTTTTCTCTCTTGACTTTTATATTCTTTCACAGAAGCTTGTTACACACACACACACAAACAAATACATTCTTCCTATACAGAGCTTCATGTTTTTTTCCTTTCGTCACATGTACTCCTTTTGTTCATACATGCATTGTCGTTTGTTTATTTTTTTTAATCATTTCAACCCAAGCAAGATGGGAGTGTCACTAGTACGCAGAGGGTTACAGAGAATGAAAGAGAGAAAAAAAGACTGGGTATGGAAGATTGAGGAAAGGATAAAAGATGAACGGGATTCAAGTCAACAGAAAATGGCGATTGACGTTGCATTTAAACTTTTGAAGATTGTAGTTATCAAAGAAACAAGTGAACGAAAGGGAGTTTCACTGTCGGGAAGTACGAGTAAAGAAACTGCTGGAGTAGAAGTGGCGGTTAAATTTAACTATTTCAACAGAAAATGGGTGGGACCGAGGTGCCAATCTAGTAGTATGTTTAAATTCATGTAGACGGGGCACCAGGGAAATGCTCGTCAGAGCAGTTGCTATGAAAATATTTGTAGAAAAGACAGAGGGAAGCCTCATCACGTCTGTCAGAAAGTGACTGAAGTCGAGATGCCAAGTCATGGTCGATTACATTGCAGATTCTTCTTTGGATTTTGTCAAGAACATCGAGATGAATACAAGGAGCACTAGACCAGATATGGCAACAGTATTCAATGCATGGACGAATGGTAGATTTGTAAATGTGCAAGATGGACTCTAACGGTAAAAAACATTCTGACACGACACAGTGACCTAACTTTCCTTGCAGTAGATGCAACTATTGATTCGATTTATTCCTTCCACTTCAAGACATTTGGAAACTTGAGGCCAAGAGGTCCTTTTCAAGAGCAGCAGCCAGGTTAACTTTGTCAACTTTGACGGATTTGCTAATGAGACAGGAGTAAATGGTAGTGTAATCTGCATAAATACCTAATTGGGAACTGATGACATCAGGAAGATCATTAATGAAGATCAGAAACGGTGAAGGACCCAGGATAGAGCCTCGGGGGACACTGGCGATCGTGTGATAGGATCTGGAAGTGAGCCCGTTCAAAACGAGCTTCATTTCACGATTTGATAGAAATGATTGGATTAAATCAAACAGTCGTCCAGTAATACCGTAGACCTGAAGCTTACATAGAAAACTAGCATGTCGAACCCTGCCAAATGCTCTTGAGCCACTGTACGAACTTCTCCATTATTATCAAGAACTTGATATACTTATTCAGTGATGGCCGTAAGCACATCAGCGGTAGACCGGGCAAAATGGACTTCATATTGTTTGTCAGCATTCATCAAAGCCCTGAATACTTTGCCGAAAAGCGGTAGGAGACTAACAGGGCGATAGAGGACTCAGAAGGTTTTCCAGAGTTCTTAAAAACAGGGACTACGGAGGAGGATTTCCAACAAGCTGGAATGCAGGAAGAAGCGAAGCAATAGTTGTAGAGTTTGGAGAGAATTGGGACCAGTTCGGGAGCACATTTCTTTAGGACGACATCTGATATCCCGTCACCTCCACTTGCCTTATGAAAGTCTAATTTAAAAATGATATCCGAGACCAGTGACACGGTTATGCGCATATCACTCAGTTAGCCTCAGTTTTTAGGGGGAAGTCCGATATGGGTACTCCAGATAAGTCGAGTGTTGAGTTGAAAGAGAATTTCCGAGCAAAGCATTTCACCTTATCTGCTGTAGACATCAGAATAGATTGAATAGGGAAGGGATTGAGGATTTGCTGCTGTTCAGCACACTCGTGTAGAGCCGCCAATAATCTCTGGAACCAAACTTGTGAGATGCTATACTTTGTTTCATTCTATCAGCAAACAATAACTTCGCTTCATTGAGGACACTCTTGCACTCGTTACGAGTAGAGACAAAAAGACGTCTGTTTCAATCAGACGTGTCGCTGGTTCAGACGGAATAGGTGATTCCTGCAGGCTGTAGCGGCCGAGCATGCAAGTGAGAACCAAGGAGATTAACGCGGTTTTAGTTAGTATTTCCTTACTGGAATAAAAGTGCCGATACCGGCTTTCACCCAGGAGGAGACCTCAGACGCGCATTTTTTAAAAGGATGATTAAAAACTTCTTTCTATGGCACGTCACGAAGGAAATCATGGAACGAGTCCTAATCTGCTCGTTGATAACAGAAGCATATTTTGTTAGTAGGAGATTCTTGCCTGGGGGAGGGGGGGAAGGAGATTTTACAGACGTTACCACATGATCAGAGTTGCCAAGAGAGCAGAGCTGCGTTGTACAAAAGTCAGGGATAAAGGTAAAAAAATATTTAGCGTTTTGTGTTACTCATTTTTTAATTGGACTCGCATTGAGTCCGCCAATATTGTTTATAAGGAAAATTTTCCAGGAACCCGTAAATATTTACTTGGTCTTGATTCCTGCAACGTAATGGGGACTAACATTTACCCACTCATACTAGCACCCCACAAAACAGTCGAGGTACCAAGGAGAAGAGCTTGAAAATAGTTATAGAAAAGACAGAGGGAAGCAACGGCATGTCGGTGGGGAAATGAGTGTAGTCGAAATGACAAGCTGTCATTATTTCAATTTTTGATTCTCCAGGACTCTCACCCGTCCAATGGCAGCCATTTACAAAATGACAAGTAAGGTAAATACATGACACATTGTACGGCTTATAAGTTGATGGTTATGAAAGGAAAGTTATACTTACATCGGTTTTGAATTGGTCGGGAACATTATCCAGTTTGACACTAATCAAATGTAATTTGCATTCATCATGCTGCAATAAAAACATCATTAATTAATTTTTAGTTGTTGGGATAGGTTCCTAATTAGTTTAGCTGAGTACCTGTAAGAATGAGTTCTGAATTTGATAAGATTCTTTCTTCTTCAGCGATCAGTCTGTAGCAACTTGTAACAAATCTAAATTCAAATCCAATAAAGTTTACTGGATTGGCTCTAAAATAATTGGTTATTGAATAAACAATTAAACAAGATTCCGTTGGCTACATCCTGGTATTTTATAGAGATCTTTGAAAGTTTGAAATAGTTCAATGTCATGTCCGCACCAAAAAATGCATCAAATATTATGCACTTTCTTAAATCTTTTTATACGGAATCTTGCTTACCACAATGACAGCACTCAGTTCTTCATAATGACTGAGACGGTCGAAAGTATTGGAATAAAAAGAGCACAAAATGAATGAACTTCGAACAGTTTATGTATAATTTCAAAAATTGGAAAAATATGATAAAACTTTAAACAAACAAACCATTGTCGATCTAATAAAAACTTGTTTAGATAAAGATTTGCTGCCTAAATATACCTTTCTCTTTATCAGATTGAGCACTATGGGGAAAGGGAATTTTTAACAGTAGCTGCTCCTGCTTATAATGCACAGCGCTTCATATGAATTGAGCGTCTGGCTGCTGATTTGGCGTTTAAATACATCATGTATATAATACATTAAAAGATTCCCTTTCTCTCCCGTGCGCCTATAGCTTCGGGGTAGAGTCTCTAACTGATGCCAAATCAGTCGAGTTTCTCGGATGTCTACCCACACTGATGAGCTGTAATACTGCGAAACGGGCATATATATATATATATATATATATATATATATATATGCACACAGTCACGCACACGAGCACACGCACACAGATAAAGAAAAAATAGGTCTAAGACCAATAGGGATTAAATTATTTTTTTTTTTAGTTTAAGAATAACGAAAATAATATATATATATATATATATATATATATATATATATATATATATATATATAAAATCAAATCTGAATTAAGTTGCCACCTAAACCCGTAAACCAATATTGATGAACATTTGCATACACGTTAAACTAACATCCAGTTTGTTACAAGGCTAATTGTTTTGTTGTTTTTTGTTTTGTTTTTTTTATAAAAATCTATGATGCCACCGCTAGGGCACCAGATCGCATCCCGATGACGGGTCTACGTAAAACGCTGTTCACTGTGTTTAAGCAAGTAAAATAATTGGCCTCGCAAACTTTTTAAATATTAAGATACGCGTGTTACGAAATAATAATACTTATAAAGCTTAAAATTCCAGTCAGATATAGATCTTTGTTCGATTTTTTAAATTTTAGGGGACAAAATCTGAACGAATCGCAGGTTATTTTCTATATAAAATTTTTATTTAACACATTAATTCAGCATAATTTTTTTTTGAATACGATATCCGTGCTGTCTGCGTTTACATTGCAAAAAAATTCATTCGTTTCAAATTTCGCCATGTGCATCATTAAATTCGTCTAGTTCGAATTTATTAAATACAAAGAATTCGGCTTGATCCACTCAGTCATTTAAATGTAAAATAACATTTAAATTGAGCATACTTGCGAATAGAAACTTTACCTAAGCTCATATTTCAACCTACCCTTAAAAAGCATATCGTGGTTGCGATTGTTGTCTGTGGAATAACAACCAATTTGAAGGACACTTTTGTGCTATATGCCGCCTGTGTAAAGAAAAAAAATCCAACTGTAGAAATAGACATCCTTCTTAAAAATCTAAACGTCCTTAATCGGTATGAACCACGTACCCTTCCCCGTTATACTTTTAATAATAATTACGGTGGTTTAAATTAGACGATACCAATTCGAATCGCGACGAAAAGTGAAACAGAAATCAAAAATTTAATAAAGAATTGTTTTTTTAAACCTTTCCCTCCACTCAGTATTAAAATCTATCTATATATATAATAATCTATAGAATTTTTATTTTATTTTTTTTATCAGCCGAATTCATTTGTAGATACCTCAACGAAAACGCTAAAATATCAGCACACCGTGATGAAAACCTGCTTCAAACATAATTAAAACGTCAAAATCATTATGTTATTATTAAGAAGAAGGATCAAAGTATTTTTTTGATTATTTAATTAAATGTTTTTATTCCTTTTTAAAACATTCGAAATTTTGATTAAAAGACTTGTTTTTCTTGCGTCAGAGGCTGTACTAACTTTTAGCATAGCAAATTTTGGCCTCTTTTTGCTGTGACAGACACATCAATTTGGAAATTGTTTCCAAAAAATTGTAGGATTTTAATGAAATTTTCAGGACCTATTCACAAATTAGTAAATTAGTTTTGAATTTTTAAAATTTATTTTGGTAATTTTTCTTTTACATGTGTTTCAGCCCTTTACTTAATTTTATGAAAACTTGAGAAATTCAACAAGATAATTTTTAGTGACTATATTAGTTAAAAGCAGAATTCTTTAAATTCTTTAAATCACCGATTTTTTTTTTTTTTCAAAATTGGACCCGGTCTTACCGAAAATTTGTTCGGAATCGAAAAAATAAAAAACGCAATAACACTAAGACGTTATCTAATTAGAGAAGTTTTTAATTGCTTTTTAGGAATAATATATATTAAAGACCATATTGTCTGAAGAAAAATTTCGACAAAAAATGAATTTTTACAAGATTTGTTTTCATCTTTTGACAATTTTATATTGAATAGTTTATAAAGATTTTAAATCTTTCAAAATTCAGTTTCAATGAGACAATTCTTAGGAAATATTGTTATTAAGTAAAACTATATTTACTAATCATATATTTTAAAGCTTATTACAATCTGACTACCCCAAATATATCGATCGATTCCGATCAATATAATTTCTGTTTGAAATACACCACAGAGTATTTTGCTTACTGGAAATAGTAAATTTTAAATCCTTTAGCTTTCATTTGAAGCTAAAATGAAAGCTTCAAGAAAACTTTTCATTTTTAGAAATTCATTTTCAAAATAACGTATACCGAATTAGTGGAAATAGCTAATTTAGAGTGTTTTTCTTTTTCTTTCCATCACTTTTGTAAGTAGGTATTCCACACTGTGATATTGAAAGATCTGCAATTCCCGATGAAACTGGGTTTTGCAATTAGCATTAACAATGCTCAGAGGCAGTCCTTGGATGTGACAGACCTTAACCTTGCTGGACCAGGTTTTCTTTCATAGCCAAATTTATGTGGGATGTTCAAGAGTTGGCAACCCCAATCATTTGTTTATTTATATCCCACACGGAAAGACCAAAAATGTTGTTTATCAAGACCAAGAGCCTTTGCAAACTTGAAAAGAAACACCAAATCATCAGGTGTTTATGATTTGACTGCACTATTTTTCAGTGTTGTAAATCTTTTGTTAATCTATTTGTAAATCTATATATAAATCAGGTCTATAGTGAAACTATATGTCAGTCTATTTGGGCCTCTATTGCAAATTTATTTTAACACTAGCTAAAGGCTATATTCTCTGAGAACGCTCAAAAGTCTTTTTCAGGGTTACTTACATTGAATTGTTACTTTCGGAGAACTGATTTGCCTGTTATTACGTAAGTCGCTTTACAATTTTGTTATTTATAACTTATTGGTATTTTTTCCTAAAATTTTAGATGCGGCGGTAGGGTCTTCCTCAAAAAAGCCCTTTTCCGTGATACTTATTTTGAATTGTTACTTTCGGATAACCGAAAAAATGAGAACTGGGGATAATATCCGCTTTCCCGGGAATTACCGGGTACGTCAGCTAGTAATAATAAAACTGGCTGGTTGCATTCAATGCCTTGAAAAAAAAAAAAAACTAATTCCATTCCATCATCGCCAGTCGGAACCTGAACTATCATCGATCGCGATGAATGGATGTTCCCTCAGTGAGTGCCTTGCCTTGAACGCCTAATGGGACTCAAAATCAACCCAGACCTCAAGTAGAACTCGTATATATGATATATTTTCTAGCATCTAGAAAAGTGATCGGTTACCTGTACCGCTCTAGTAAATACCTGACGTTTCCTGCTATCCTATGCCTTTACAAGAGCCAGATCAGGTCGAAAATTGAGTACTGCTGCCATATATGGGCAGGAGCTGCCCAGTCTTCATTTTCCAGTCTCGATAGAGCCCAAAGGCATCTCTGCTATCCTCTGCCTTTACAAGAGCCACATCAGGCCGAAAATGGAGTACTGCTGCCATATAAGGGCTGGAGCAGCCCTGTCTACACTTTCCAGTCTTGATTGAGCCCAAAAGCGTCTCCGCGTCCATGTAAGTAACAAATTATTTTCCACTCTGCAACCCCTTTCTCACAGTATGTCTATATTTCTGAGATGGGGTATTATGTACACTATTTACATTATTCGGACTATTGTCCTCATCTTTGTTGCCATATTTATCCGATCCTTCAGTATTTGTCTATATTTCTGAGATGAGGTATTATGTACACTATTTACATTATTCTGACTATTGTCATCATCTTTGTTGCCATTTATCACAACGTTTCGGCCGTTGTACGCTCCGGCCTTCTTCAGGTGGTTGGAACGTCGAACTGATTTAGCTCGCTGAGGTAGACTGTTCTTGTTCCACGTGCCATGTCTAATAGATGTCAGTTATCAGTTATCTCCTGTTATTTCACTTCTCCAAGTTCTCCACTGCTTTAAACAGGTATTGAACTTACAACTCTTTGGGCCCCGTCACTGGATCTAACCAGCGCCTTTATCCACTGTGCCATGTATTACAAGTCTCTCGCTGCTCTATTGCTATTGCCATGAAAAGTGTTCAGATGAACTACACTCGTTAATTCTACCTGTGTTAACCTTCATCGCTAAGACTCACTATGCCACGCGCATTGTAGCAAATATCCTCACTCCCTTCGTATCCCCCCTGGTGAGATCTAAGCCCCACTCAAGGAGCTTCTTCCCGCGAACCGCTACTTTGTAGAACCAACTCTCAAGAGGCTGCTTCCCCGATTACTACAATCTTCACCTGTTCAAGTCTAGGGTTAACCGTTATCTTATTTTGTAACATCTCTACCTCGAGTGACCCTAGGGCCTTGTATAAAGTGAATACCAATGTATAAAAATTTACTTTTGAATTACATTTGCTTAGATACGTTATTTATTTTTGAATTAGGATTCCTTAAAGAAACTTCTTGGGATCCCAAGTACGAAAAATAATACAATTAAAACTCATATTTTCTTTTTATTACAGTCGATTTACTTTCTTAAAGAAACGTTCGTTAGTCCTAAATAAATAAATTAATAACATAAAACTAGGTACCTCCACAGAAACATAATACCTAAGGATTAAAATGAATTTTTAAAATAAAAAATCTTTCTTGAGGCTTTTATTTTTATTTTTAATTTCAAGCTAATAGATTAAATTTAATATTTCCAATAAGCAAAATATTCCTTTAAAATACGTAATAAAAAAACTAAAATTTTAACAGAAATTTCATACGATATTTTTTTTCTTTTGCAGTTATTCCATCAAGGTTAAGAAAAATTCTAATAAAAATATTTTGTAAAAAGGATTAAAACTAAAAATTAAAATGTAATAGAAAATAACTAAAAACAAAACTAGTTAACGACAAAGCTGGTAAATAAATTGTCTTCTTTGGAGTCCACATTTGTTGCTTTAATTTATTTTTTAGCAATAAGACATTTTTTTATGGACTTCAACTGGAAAATTTATGTGAGAAAACCATACTTTGACACAAGTCCTTTGATTGTGATCTTTCATATCTGCGTTGTTTTCTTTTACATAAGTGAGAAAAAGAATGAGCTGATAATGAAAGAAAGGATAAACGTATAATGAGTGGGTGGGGAGATACAATGACATAAAATCAAAAAGAAATAATAATAATAATAATAAAGATTCTTGGATATTGGAATTGTCATATTTTCATTTCATAGTCTTAGAGAAGACAAACTGAAGGAAAATTCCTCCATGGAGTTTTGCTTTAAAAACCTTGACATCACTTCAGCATATAAAAATAAGTGTTTTTTTTTTTGGGGGGGGTGCTAGTCAGTATTTATTTTTCTACCTAAAGTATAAATTTGAATAAAATAATATTCATATAAAAAGTATTTACCTCCACAGATTTGCTAAAAAATGAGCATACCACAGCAAAGTATTTTGCTTATTCGGAATATATTAAAAATAATACCACATCAAAGTATTTTGCTTATTGGGAATATATTTTGAAATTAAATTAAAATAAAACCTTCAAGAAAGATTCTTTATTTATTAGAATTATAAACCTTCGCGATCTGTGGTTGTACCTACTTTTACTACATTTTTTATTTTACGATTCCAAGCAGATAAATGATGCTTCTGTTTAACAAAACAAAATGATTTAAATTCTTCAAGGCATTTTGTTTTAACTAATGTAAATATTAAGGGGGTGAAATTTAATTTCTCGAAATTTCATAAAATTAAGTAAGTTCGTGTAACAGATGTAAAAAACAAAATTTCTAAAATAATTTCATTCATTTGTAAATAGGTCCTGAAAGTTTCATTAAAATCCGGCAATTGTTTGATTTTTGCAAGAATTTCTAAATCAATATTTTTTACCGCAAAAAAAGACGTTAAAATTTCCTATACTAATCATTAACAAATCTTTGGTCCTCCCGCTGAAGAAAAAAAAAACAAGAATTTTTAACCAAAATTTCGAACGTTCTAGGAAGGATTAAAGAATTTAATTAAACAATCAAAAATACTTTGGTCTTTCCTTTTAATAATAATATATAAACATTTTGACGATAAAAACGTTTTTATAAAATTTTGGGCATTTTTTTTATCATGATATGCTCTTTTTTAGGTGGAGGTAAAAAAATCTTTTAAAATTAAATCTTTTTAAATTCTGTTTTATTTTGTACAAGAGAAGTGATATTATTAAGAACTATATTTTCTAATCATAAACGGAATAGCTTATTACTATTTAGCGATCCCCCAATATTTTTAAATGTATTTTGAATTTTTTTTTTTTTTTGTGGGGGGTGTAAACGTGCCGGTTTTTGTAAATGCGGCCATCCATATACGACATTATCAGAAAATAAAAGCGATAACTAGAGTCAATTTAAAGCCAAAGTATCTAAAATTCAATAAAACATTAGATTACGGAGAATATTTTTCTTAAATTTGTAAGATTACTGGGTAGTTAAAAATTATATAAAAAAGGTGCTTACGTTATATTAAACAAGTCATTTTTGCAGATATATCCACCATAAAAAAAATATTAGATAAACTTCCGGTGTCAGCCAAGCTGTCAACCTGTCAACAGCTTAAACAGTTATCTCCGCGTTAAAAAAAATAAATTTCTGTGATATTTTAGACTTAAAGTAAATGCTATTTGTTTTAAATCAGATTAATTAAATTTCAACTCAGCTAATATTCTTCAAATAAAGTTTCAGAAAAGTATATTTTATTTTTTAAATATTTTTAACCTTGACAGAAGACCTTTGTATTTGTCTTTATTATCACTTTTGTGGATCAAGGTTTGTCTTCAATTAATATTAGGTTTTCTCAACTATCCCAGTGGAATGAAATTTATGAATTCACTGACAATTTAGACTCATAGTGAATGCAGTGAAGAGTGGAAATCTGAACGAGTAATGCAAACGATTTCACGGAAAAATGGGTGACGTTGACTAAGCAGAATTGCCCCACGAGATCAAGAGATTTGCCTCAATTCTGCAACGTCAATTGGAGATCAAAAACAGAAATCAGTGACGAAAAGAAATTATCTGTGATCTAGGAAGAGATGAACGGTTATCCAGGTTAGCAATAAATTCCATTGAAAATGAATATGCTTGATCCCTTGACTGTAGTGAAGTCGTGATTACATTTGCAGATGATAAATCTTGAAAAAAAAACACTATAGAAAATTCACTATTTTTATCCATAATGTTGAATGTGTTAAAATTATCCAGATTTTTTAAAATCTTATTTTGATGTTAAAAATTGCCGCAACTCATTGTTTTATTCAAGATGGAGTAATCTACTATATGTCTTGTTATATGATACATTATATTTATTTTCAATTTTTCTAGTTGAATTGTTCACTTATATTGTATATGCTCCATTATTTCACATAATTAGGTTACAATAAAATTTGTATTTTATATTAATATTAATGAAAATTGAGATATAGTAGAGTGGTGGGGTGTATCGTAGATTGAGGCGGTGGCATGAGACCCTTGCACCGGCCCTGCATTAATCATAGATGCCATTGAATGTCTAAAAAATATAAAGGGAATGGATTAATTAAACGATTCATTGGTTTCTTTTATAGAATCTCAATACATTGTTTTAAGACTTTTGTTTCATTGCATCTCACTATTAAAACTTTCTAACAATTGCTGTCATTTTTGACGGCACGGGTACACTAGTATTTATATAATCAAGGCTGATTTTATAGTAAACTGAGCAAAGATAAATAAATATTTACTTACCTTTTCAAATAATTCGTGTGTGACGATCATTATTGTAAACATGGCACAGATCGACAAAATGAACAAGATGGCCACCTCATATAACTCGAATACGTCAATGAAATTACGAAGATCTTTAACAACGAATACACACTCTCCAAGAGTTATAAGCAAAACGAAAATTATAATAATTACGTTGTTACTCAATTTATCCATAAGAACAAGGAAATCGCTGTATTCGTTGCATAATGAGCGAATAGATGGGCCAAGACATTCAACGTCCATCCCTGAAAGATCCTTGATGGATCTGCAGATTTTCTTCAGCATATTACAACTGTGGAAACAAGTCCCAATAAGCAGGAACAATATAGCTGCCTGATGAATTATAGCCTGAACAATTAAAGAATGTAGGCTTAGTTTTAAAACGAAAAAGGACCCGCTTTCCCAATTAGATAACGCTTGGATTACAATGCCGGTCACAAACAAGGCGAGTATGGTGGTGATTGGAAAAGCTAGAATTAAAACAGTCCACCAGAAACTCAAAGCGTTCGATTGGTCACCCGGTCTGGCATGTTCAGACTGTGACCGTAGCAAACGATCAGACAATTCAGGCAAATATTTTTTTATGCCAACGTACATTATTACATGACCCAGTGCTGACACTAGACACACGGCTAATGTAATAATTGATAATGTTTCGCCTTCTTTTTTCAATGGGAATATAAATAAGATAAATAAGCAGAAAGTGGCAGTGGAAATATAAAACAGAACGTTAAAAATTGCCGGAATTATGAAGAGAATGCGATGATACTTATTATTTTCCGTCTTCGGATTATTAAAATCGTAAATTCCAGCAATTTTCAACCAGAAAAAGAAGACTATCAGCAAATCCGCGCTTTTTGCAGTTGATTTGAATGATTCCCTGTCGGGATATTGTAAAATTTGTTTCTGGTGCATATTTTTTTTTTTTTTTTTTTTTTTGTTATTTCTTTAAAACTTTTTAACCAAATGCTTTGTATTCTTATATAGTATGTTTTCCAAATCAATCACTTCAAAACCCGGTATTTTCATATATTGGTGTCAGTCACACTAAAACAATCTCTTTTTTCAAATCTTTTATATACACCATCTGTGATTTGCCTTGAATCGCTGTTCGACTTATTGATAAAGAAAACACAAAACAGAAAAGATTTCTTGTTCGTTCCAGAACAATAACTGTTTTCACTGCGTTCATCACAGTCTACAATTTGTCATAAATCATTATCTGAAACATTCTCAGAGTAAGAAAGCCTCTAACAAAGAAACCTCTCGACAGATATCTCTTCAGCTGCTTCAGAACAATCTTGCTTTCATTTTCATCAGTATCTCTGAATTAAATCATTCCGAATACCCACCATAGTTAGACGATATTGACAAAGGAATTTCTCGTGGGATGTATCGTCATCTGCTCCCAATTGACTAAAAAACGTTGTTTAGTTTACTCCTGAGATTTGCATGTCTTTCAGTCAACGGGACGGTGTTGCCTTCCCGCTAGACACGTTGGTTGAGTTTCTACTGATGAATTATAAAATAGTTCTCACTTGAAACAAAGGGAAAAAAGAGAAGAAAAATTTCCCAACCACTGGTTCTTTCAAAATAAATACTTTATAGAAAGGTCTACTTTCTTTTTTTTAACCATATAGCCGACACCTTTGTCTTCAAAAACTGAAATTTGTAATGAGAAACATCAAAGAAGCTAATATATGTCAAAACAGTTTAAAACATTATCTATTGTCAATGGAGATGGACACCACAAACCTGGGAAATTTATTGATATCATTTATCGTCTCAATTCCCATAGGTATTATACCATATAATGGATGGTATTGATGAATTGATACTGCTGCAAAACTTTATCCAAGTAGTCATCGATACTGTTATATGCACCCATTAACCTAATGCTTCGAAATTCGATTTAAAAAAGTGTATCATTAATTTTTAAAATGTTACCTAAAAATTAATATCATTTTGTTATTGAGTTGGATTCATTAGTCTTACGACATTATTACTTGTAGGTCATCAAAACGCAGTTATGTGAGTTGCATGTTTATATTTGCTTAAAAGCCTTTGGAATTAATTCATGAGGTCATGTGAACGGTTTTGTATTCTCATCTCCGTAAGAGCTTTAGTCGTAGCTAAAATTGTTCGTGTGCACTAAGTATAAAAAATCAATATGTATTCATAAGCATATTACACATACAATTGTTAACCATGCAACACGTGTAGAATTGATTTATCAAATACTTCAAAACTTTCATTTGCTCTACTCATAATTATTAATCTGACGAGGTGGCTGGTGACCAGCTTACCCGAGGTGAATAGATTTCCAAAGCGGTTTCACATCTGTCGACGATCAGCATAGAAAGGTTCAGTTTTATAGTACAGAACAGCGGAAAAACCGTGAGCGAAGGCTTGATTGTATTTGATAAGTATTGGAATTAAAAATTTAAAAGAAAATAATTAATAATGTTTATCAGTTTCGAGAAATTGGGCTGAGGAGTTCATAAGAAATCGAACCTGAATATTAACTTGGAGATAACTTAGTAAAACTGGGTCCGGCCATACATCAACTTACTACTCACACAAAATTATGTGTGAAAATGTTGGCAAGTAATAAAAATTTCGGTCGAAACTTTTCTCTAAAACCTTTCAAAGTAAAGGTAGATTCTTAGACAAAATGTCTTCGGAGAAAGAGTTTTCTGAAAATCGTGTCCAAAGTTGTTCAATGGACTATGCTATTTGTTTGCCTAAAATAAACATATTCACCAGTGGTCCTATAGGAAGTTATCAAAATTCGATCAAGTGGCTCTCTGGCTAACTATGTGCTTACTAGAACAAAAGTAAATGTAAATTAACGGTTAAATCGTTCCAATACATTATCGGTGACAAAACAACAGGTTGAATAATATATATATATATATATATATATATATATATATACAATATATGAAGAAATATAGTCTTAAGATGTGCTATATTTATGGGATAAAGTGCTCAATATCAGAGATAGAGCGTGTGAACATAGAAGTCAACACTTAGAAGCGACAGTCTGTTTCATGCTAGATGCAATCGTCAGACTAATGATTAGATTAAAAAGAACATTGAGGCCTTCAATAATCATACCAAATGTTTTTAATTTCTTACGTTACACCTATCTGATCACAGCTCCATTAGAACCCATTTAAACACACACACACAAATTTACCAGACTCCATTAGAAACATACTAGTAGAAAACACAAATATATTAACTGCATCCACCTGCAAAAAAATACTAAAAATAATGGAAGCTTTAATAATAAAAAAGAAAAAGCCAACTCTTAACAATATTAACTACGAACAATACCACAATGTGCTAACCGTATTCGGAAATTAAAAACATCCCTACCACACACTAAGGCATACACAGAACGCACACACTCAATTAAGCTGAAAAATCAAATCATCCTTGATAATGGCTAAAGATATAGCCGAAAGCGCTCGGAAATATAAAACATTTGGACAGTTCTTACATACTCTTTGTCCACAAAAGAAAGCTCTTGTTAGAACACAAGAAAAATTAAATAAAAAGCTTAACCGTAGTACCTTGTCTGTCGTTTTTAATGAAACATATATATATGTAGGTGTAGCAGCAAAATTGTCCAAATCGTGTAACAGAAAAATTATCCAATTGTTAGATTAAGCTTTGAATAGTTGTATCTTAAAAATGATTAAAGATATCTTACTGGAATTCTCCGAGGTTTTATAACACTACTCTACTTTGAACAATAAGAATGTATTTTGCTCTAAGTTGAAATGATGATCCCTCTTGTTATTATGACCTCCTGATCCAGTTATTCTCCCTACTGTTCGCTCTTTTTTAAACTTATTCACCGTTCTCATTAGGGTTCTTGAATAGACTTTGAAGATGGAAGCCAGAGTATGAATGTTGATACCATTATTGAAGGCCTCAATGTTCTTTATCATCTAACCATTACTCAGTTGGGAAGACATAGTGGGGCTAACACAAAACGATTTTAACCTGTTCTATTTCTAACTGAATAGCTCAAAGGGTTTTTCAGTGATTCTTACGGTAAATGATGTGAAGATGGCTAAACATCTTATCTGAAAACCTGGAGAAAAAGAAACTCACTTAATTTATTGTTTTTTGTTTTGTTTTTTGTTTTGTTTGTTTTTTGTTTGTTTTTTAGATATTAAACATTTTTGAGATGGACAATTATCCCATGCTGTTAAACGATTTGGACAATTTTCTTGTTACATCAGGGATATATATATATATATATATATATATATATATATATATATATATATATATATATATATATATATATATATATGGTGTCTTAATTCCAATTGTATAGATTATATATATATATATATATATATATATATATATATATATATATATAGGCAAAAATCCTGGGTAAATAATACAAATACAAATAATATAAAATATTAAAGCTGATCCACAAAGAGAGCTCAATGTATTTATTACAGAGCATATATAAATAAATTACATATGAAAATTCAAAGATACCCCATATGAATAGCTGTTTCTCCCCGCAAGATATAACCTTGCAAGGTTTGTCAACACCAACGGGTTTGGAGATAAAATAAAAAGATAGCTTAAAGATTTTTAAACTTAAAAAAGAACAAGAAGGAAAGATGACAAAGTAAGTGAAAAAATTAAAAGAGAAAGAAAGAGAAAAAAAAAGATAAAACAGAGAGGGAGAAATAACGGAAGGGAAGGAAGGATAAAACAACCAGAGACGCAGCAAATTGTCTAGACAAGAACTTAAACACATTCATGGTGGTAAGAAGTGTTGGTAAAGAGACACCAGTTAAAATAACCTTGACCTATATTTTAAAATATTAATATCTGGTTTCAATAAGCAAAAATTACATGAGGAAATTCAATCTTTAAAAATTAGGGTTTTTTTTATAATTATTTAAAAAAAAAATTAAAGAAGGGTAATTAAAAGGTAACATCTAAAATAATAATATTTATAATATAATATTTAAAATAATAATTAATTAATGAAATATTAAAGATAAGTTATTAAGTAAATTTAATAAAATTTATCATATATTAAATATAAATTAATAGGTAATAATTATACGCTAATAATTATACGCTAATAAATAAATAAATTAACAACCATATTTAAATTGAAATATAAGTGAAATATAAATTAATTATTAAATATAGATAAAAAACTTTAATAAATGTAAATAAAAATTAACTACTAAACATAAAAATAAATTAATAAAAAACAACTATTAAAAAAGTAATTTAATGTTAAATATGAGTATTAAATATTAAACCTAAAGTAAAATATAAAATATGGTACATAAACTTAGAACTGGTCGAACTAAAGAATGTAGCTCGTCCGAGCACTTTCCATGGAAGTAGCGATAGAGTAGTGAGAGGCTTATTACATCTCGCCTGCGAGAAATGGGTTGTAGGGTGGGAAATAATTTACTACCCACAAGGACGCGAAGACGATTTCCAGTCTCGACAGAAACTGGAAAGTGAGAACTGGACAGTTCCTGCCAAAATATGGCAGCAGTAATCCATTTCCGGCCTGATCTGGTTTTTATAAAGGTAGAGGATAGCATGAGGAGTCGGTTACTTACTGGAGTGGTACAGGAAACCGGTCATTTGTCCTGCATCTTTGGCGATGAAGCGTATGTGTCATATAGGATATAAATGAATGGAATAGTCCGTTTATATAGATAAGCGGAGTTAAGCAGAGTTGAGGATGGTTAGCATTAGGTCATAGGCGCGGACTAACCACTTAGTGCTTGTCGAACTCTCTGCCTACGGGTAGAGAGGAACCCAGACAAGACTCTGCCCTTCGGCAGAGCCTCGTCTGGGGAAGTAGACAAACCCGACCCCGTTATTATGGGGTTTACGTGGAATTTTGGCTCGGGCCTACGGACTCGGAAAAACCCACGTTAAGCCGGCCTTGTACCACATCCCGAGTGAAGCTCAGGTAAATACCGAGTTAGCATTTGGTCAATTGCTAAGTGTAACTTCGTGTAGTAAACCTTCTATTGCATTACTTACCTACGAGTTTGTCTTCCTTATTTATTTCCCTCTGTTATCTCGAAAACGCAAGAGACAACAGTATGTACGAGTTCCACTTGGTCTGGGATGAGTTTGATACCCAATAGTCGCTGAAGACACAGGGCCTCCCTGAGGGAACATTCATTCATCGTCACTGGTGGTTGTTCAGGGTTCGATCGGTGGCGATGATGGAATATAACTAGTTTAGTTTACACGAGGCACTGAATGCAACCAGCCAGTTTGCCGCCACTGAGATCGGAGGAGAGATCAGATGCTCCTATATATCGTTAATATTTATAAATGATCGGAGTATACTCGTAGGTAGATCATTTACGTAAAGTAAAAAGTAGGTTGGTACGAGAAGTGAACCCAAGTGACTGCAAAGGTTCCTGAGGTCTGGCCGTTAACAACTACCTTCAGGGACCGACTCATTTGGAAGGACTTTATTAATGAGATGTCTCTTCCAGTGATTATCAGCTATTTGAAAACTTTTCTTTACTCAAGTGATTACAGTGACTGTGTCATATCAAATCCTGATCATAAGAAATAAATCAATCTCATTTCTATTTTAATATTTTTAATTATTTCACCCCAAGCAAGGCAATAAAGCCACTACGACACAAGTAGTAACTGAATGTAAAAGAGTATGAGAAAAATAAAAACATCAAAGGGAGAGAACTATAAAAGAACAGAAATTAAGAAGAAAGTAGTTCACGATTGGCATATTGTAATTAAATCTTTGAAGATCAAAAAAATTGTCTTGTTTCACTTTTAAAGGGATTTTCCAAGCGTAGCTTAGATGTGGCACAAGACCGAAAGTATGTGGCACCCAGTGAGGATCGAACTCACTACTCAATCGTAATGGTTCTAACGAGACAAGCTTGCTAACTATTACACCACCTTGAGGTACCCTAATGATTTTCTAAGTGTAGCTTAGATGTGGCACATGGCACAGAGTGTGGAGCACCCAGTGAGGATCGAACTCACTATTAAGTCATAACTGTTGTAGTGAGATGAGTTTGCTAACCATTACACCACGCCGAGATGCCCCTTGTTTCACCTTTATATTCTCTGCAACAACTGCAAGGAATCGAGTACAGGCAATTCTTGATCATATTCTCCTCATTGTTAGGCTGTACTCAGGGAAGAATATGGTCAAGAAATGCATGTACTTGATTCCCTGCAGTTGTGGTAGAGAATATAAAGGTGAAACAAGTCGTTTCCTAAATGTAAGGCTGGAGAAACATCGTAGCAAGGGGTGAGACAATGAAATCGAACATGACTGATCATGTATAGATGGAAATTAGTAGTCATCAGACCCTGTGAAATTAAATGAAAATACTGGACAAGGAATAACACTAGAGAGTTAGATGTCTGAAAGAATCAGCACATATGCTAGAATTAAATACAATATGGGAGCTGCTAATAAAGAAACAAAGACAAAGACAACAAGTCTTCAACTGCAGCAGCATCAATCAAAACATGAGCAGCAGCAGTTGCAACTTAATCGACAGTTAAGTTAGCTTTAACGCTCCAAGTTCACTGCAGTAAGTTGTCTTACATCTCATATCCTAGTGAATAAAAGCATTGTGACATAGTGGTTGTGAGTTCAATCCCTGGGTCAGGCAGAGTGTACTTGTACTCAGTGGAAATGAAAAATCAACAACTGAACATAACAAATAAAAATAAGACAAACACAACTGGAGGGCACAACAGGTCAATAGTCCAAATATAGTGTAAAAATGTTCGAAAATTTAATTAGAAAATATTTCATTTATTTAAATAGAGTTACTTACATATATCCACTGACTTTACCCATACTTTACTCTTTACTCCAACTTATTAATAAATGAAACATCTCTTCAGGTTGAAGTAAATGATTAGATGCCAAAATTTGTGCTATTTACAGTGGATAGTAATGCCTTCCATAAGGTAATCCTAATACACATGTGATACCATAGATTAATGGATGTCTAATGTCCCTATAATTTCATGAAATGTCCTATCCATCTGGTACCCATTATAATACTGTCCAAACTCCAATAATTCATGTCATCTTGTCATGAGCAATGTAGCCACTAATTCACCAGATGTCAGAGCATAGAGTCTAAAAGTATCTAAGGCTTTGTGGGTGATGAATTATTTTCCACACTGCCACCCCTTTCTAGCTTCTTGGTACTCTATTGCTGTTTCCATAGGAAATGTTCAGAAAACCTACATGCCTTAGTTCCACCTGTTCTAACCCTCACAGATAAGAACCACCATTCCATGTACACTGATGTGAACCACAAGCATTCCCTTCATATTCCATTAGTCAGTTCCACTGGAACAGTTTCTTCTCACATACCACAAGAGGCTGCTTTCTCAACCACTCCAATCTTAACCTCTTCAAATTTATGGTTAACCATTGTTTTTCCAACATAGCTTCAAAGGCTACACCTCTTAGCTTATGCTCTTACACAACAAACCCCTTCAGTCACCCACTACCTCAAATGGCTCTTGGGCCTTGATCAAAGTGAACATTAGTATAAAAAAAAAAAAGTCAGCTGAAATGTTCATAAGCTTCCAAGATACTTTCATGAAATGTAACCAAATGACGTTTATTTTTCAACATAGTCCCCCTTGCAGTTCATACACTCTTTCTATTGATGTTGCAGTACTTGGATCTCATCAGTAAAGAAGCTTTCATTCCGTTGATCAAAAAAGTCATCAACAGCATATATATAATGTCATAGTTTTTTTTTATGTTGGGGAACAGATGATAATCAAATGGGGCCAAATCAGGAGAATAGGGAGGGTGAGCAACAGTATGCACATTTCCATGATGTCTGGGTACTATGCTGCCACATCACAGTATTGTGTGTGTATATGCGTCTCAGACTAACAGTGGCTAAGTGAATAGCAAAATGAAACAATTTCTTAGTGATGAATTTCATTCTGTGAATGAACTTTTTGAAACCAATGTTTTTATTGATGAAATCTTGCATATAAGAAGGGGAAAAAGATGAGAGGATAAATCAGGGTTTCCCCAAAGTGATTGATATCAAACCCTGGAGCTTGATGGATCTATCCAAGGAGTTGATAAATGCCTCAGGATGAAAAGGTAGTCAATAAATATCCATGGATCAATTAAAATTTTGGGACAATAAAACAGATTCAGATACAAAATAAAAATTTCAAACTCATACCTAGAAATATAAAAAGGATCTGGTAAAATTAAGAGAAGACTTTAAAATATATTTAACCTTTACCATGCTAATTTCTTTCTGGAGTTGTCTCCCCTGCCACTGCATTTTTTTGAGGACGCAAAACAGGAACACCTACTCTTTTCAAATTGTTATAACTTTCTTTGTATTGTATGTATAGATTTTATTTTTTGTATACTAATAAAAGAAAGGATGAGTAATATTTTGATGTAATACATTATGTAATGCATTACGATTTGCAGGTTTGTTTTGACATTGAAAACAAAAAAAACAGAAATTCAAAATAACAAACAATTTTTTTATTACTCCTTATGCAGTTCTGGGGTGCAATAAGAAGCAAAATGGCTAAGAAGGCTTTCATTTCATTAAAAAAGTGACATGCTTCCTCGTATTTACATACGAAAAGACACCAGTATTTGTTTGGTCTTTCTTTCACCTGACTAGCATATTCATTTGTCTCATTGACAAATAAAGTTATTATAAATAGATGAATTATTTCACCTTCAGAAAGGCTGTCAAGTACATCAATGGCCACCAGGAGCTTTCATAAAATTAGTCAGTCATAGATGATAGTAGCCACTAGTGGTCATCATCGTTTTCCTCCACAGTGATGCATGGTTATCACCTTTGACAACTTCACCATCAATATCCACTCGAGTAAAACCTTCAAAATCATCATCGGAGTCCAAATCAAAATAAAAGTCCTGAATAAAAGCTTCTTTGGATGTTGATGTGGCCATTTTTATTAACAAAAAAAATCACAAAATAAATTAACATTGGTTTGTTACATTTCTCATGTAGTGTCTAGAAGAATTCAAAATGGCACCAGAAAACAGAAGTTTAGACTTGTTCCAAAGCAGTAGTAGGCAAATTCCAACTTAGAATACCGGAAATAACAGTTGACAAGTGTTTATTTATAGCAACTGCCTCAAGGTGACAGAATGCACCTAGAGCTGCAAAGGGGGAGATTTCTGCAGCGACAATTTTCGCCTCCAGCATGTTAAAGGATAAAAGATCTTGATAGGAGTCAAAGAGAAAATGCAGACATTGAATCTCACTTGTAATTGATATTGGTATGGATCTCAAAGGTGAATCATCATTCAAAAGCAAAATCCTTACTGATCACGGGATTACCTGATTTGCTTTCCATAGCTTATCCACCTTTTTGCTGTGATACAAGTCTTACTAATTAACCCAGGTGAGAAGAGGTAGAATCATACCTTTTACCTTTGTGCATAAGTGAATATAATGAACCTAATGGGAATTGGAACACAGCTCTCCAATTAATAATTCTGAGTCATTATCCATTACACCACCCACACATCCAATCTTACAGCACCTGATATTCCCAAGCAGTCACCCATCTGAATACTGGCCTGGCTCAAATTCTCTTAACTTTGGTGATCGTAGTGTTTCAACATTATGTGGCCGTAAGCTGTAACCATTGGTGTAATGTAAATAGTGCTAATAAACAACTCCAAGTTTAGTGCAGCTGTTGAGAATTTTTACTTGCATTCCCAATTTCATACATGGTTGAAGCTGGTTTTAGTCAGATGAGTGCAATTCTACTTAAGCAGAAAAACAAACTGAACGTAGGAGAGTATGATGACATAGGATTAAAACTTGAATTCCAACCAAATATCAATACATTTGCTACTGCTCACCACACACAACCTCCCCATTAATGATGTCAACATACTCAATAAAAAGGCATGTCAAATTCTAAGATTGTTGCATATGTTTTGCACTAATGCCCTTGGGAAAAACAAGAATCTATCTCTTTGCTTCCACTAGCAATATATAAAATAGTAGGGTAGCACACAGGGATCTCTTGCTTTGGTAGGGAACTAGTCTACAAGGAGAGCTCTGAATTTAAAAACATGGAGAAATCAATGTGAAACCATTTTACTACCTTTCACAAAAACTGTAAGAGAAAATCACAAATATTAAAGAAAGTTGTGAAATAATATAGCTTTTAAAAAAATCATCAGAGAATTCATGTGCAAAGCAGAAGTTTTAGTCTAGTACAAACATTGAAATATAAAACAGTGATTTTTCACAGGAGTTTTTTAAGTGCATTTTATCAACACTATAAATAATAAGTTGTTTATTCATTTATTTATATCTTTTGTGTCACTCTCTATTGAGAAGGGAGATAAATCAAATTAGTAAATTTATGTGTGGTTACTTCTAGTCATTGATCTATTTTAATTGTGAATTCTGTATCTCTGATTTATTGAATCTCAAATTGTTTTAAAACCTGTTTCATTGCATCTCAATATTAACACTTTCTAACAAATGCCATCATTTTTTTATGGCATCGATACACTAGTATAAAAATATTTTAAAATTTTATATTTTACAGCAGAAACCTGTAATAAACATATGCCATTTTATAAATGAAAAATACAGGCATTTCTTTATAAAAAATAATTTATTTCATGCACTGTACATCTCACAGCCCAGCACCTCTTAACAGAGATGTAAGGTTTAATGAGGGGTGATGGCATGTGAGGCTTGACAACTGAAATATGAACCTAGTAATCAGGACATCGCATCAAATGTCATCATCTTCGGCTTCCTTTTTACTTTGTTCCGCTTTTCCCATTCTTCGGTATACCACTTTCTTTATGTCTTTTAAACGTTTTAATTTGCGTTCTTCATCTATGGCCATCTGCGCTCGGTGATTATCCACTCTTTCCCTCATTTTGCATCTATCTTCATACTGCTTGTGTTTATACAATTCACGTAACATCTTCATCATTTTAGACATCTGCAGATTAAGAAGAAACAAAATATATTAAATAGAAATTGGCCTGGGAAACAAAATAAAACAATAACAGAGGTTAAAAAGTCAAATTGTTCATCATTAGAAAGTCCCAGCATTTGAACTGTCATTAAAATTTCCCAGTAATCAGTCTGCAAAAGAATGTCCCTGTATTTGGCCAGTGATTGGAGTACCTCTATTTGGTCAGTGATTGGAGTACCTCTTTATTTGGTCAGTGATTGGAGTACCTCTTTATTTGGTCAGTGATTAGTGTGTTCCTGTATTTGGCTAGTGATTAGAGTTCCCCTGTACTTGATGGATCCATTTTCTACAGCTTAACTTTTGCAGGTTATTTAAATCCAAAAAATATTTTTAGATTGTAAGAATTTTTTTTAAAGATATATTGGTTTAGTGATACAATTTTTACTAATTAATCCATAGCTTTGGAGGAGGTGAAGTGGATTCATACCTTTTCCAAGGATATTTGCACATACTTGAATATAATGAACCCAATGGTAATTAGAACTTGGTACACAAATTAACAATTCCTAGCCAATATCCATTAGACTACTCACATATACAAACTTACAGCACCTGGTTTTCCCAAGCAGTCACCCATCTAGGTACTGATCAGGGGATCGACATTGCTTAACTTCGGTGATCAGGCAGGAAATGGTGTTTCATGACACATAATTACTAGTATTTTAGTTGAGAGTTCACTGTTCTGCTAAAGACGGCTGAAGTTTCTTTAGTTTATTATGATATAAAAACTCTTGTCACTTTTTAGTTTGTTTTTATTTTATTTCTGTCAGTGTTTAAACAAAGAAAGGAAGAGAGTACTGCAAATGTACAGACACAAAATGGCTCTACCATGTTTGTGTTCTCAGAAGATAGACAACTACTGCTGGTAATATCACTACTACTACTACTAATGGTGATGTCTCCGATTTAAAATTATTAAAGAATCAATATGAAGAGCTGTAGAAAATCATCAGAAAAATAATAAAATTTCATTCAACATGCATTTTTTTTGTTTGCTATACATTTCTACTAAAATATATATTTGTATAATTTATCAATACATAAATAAATCTGCCATTTTTGACAAGTACTCTACTAGTTTAAATAAATATAGCAAGGAAATATCAACTGAATATAAACATAGTATGAAGAATTGAAGACATTGAACGCTATTCTGAAAAACAAGACAATGTAAATTCACTTAAGTGGTCATCGCATCAATCAACTCTTATCAAAGAGGATAAACTTAAAATACAAAACAAAACAGAATTATCAATAAAAATGAGGTTTTATAGGTAATTCTGTTTTATTGTTTCATTTCTTCATACAATAATTAAATTTTGTACCATTAAGAAATTATTAGACTATAAGCAAAAAAAAAACTAACCTTGGCTTCTTTGGGATCTTTTACGACAGCAACTCTCTTGAAGGGTTCTTGCTTTGGTGCAATGTTCTTGTGTGTACTCTTGAAAGGCAAAGCCTGTTGCAAACTCTTTGGAATGATCAATGGTTTATAGCGCTGAGGTTTCCGTTCTATTGGCTAAAAATACAAAATAAACAATTATTAAGTATGGAAAAATTATCTAATATTTCTAATATGTAGATGCTCATACAAAAGTATAATTAGCTCTCTCTGTCTTGAGGTCTGTATGTATTTAAAATAAAACTAAAAAAAATACAGAAAAAATAAAGAAAAACTAATTAATCTTCATTTGAAACAAAGAGCACTGAACTGTTATGTAATATCAGTCCTTCTATATTGCTGTGAATGCTGAACAATCTCTTCACAGATAAAGTAGAAAACTGAAGCAACAGAAATGTGGTTCTACAGAAGGATGATGAGAATACCATGGAATGAACATGTCAGCAGCAATGAAGTTTTAAAGAAAATGGAAACAAAAAGGACACTTATACTTAACATCAAAAAGAGGCTACTGAAATTTCTAGAGCACATAATGAGAAAAGAGGGCTTCAAGAATTTGACACTCACAGGATATATTGAAGGCAAGAGTGAGAGAGGAAAGCAACACATAATCTACCTAATGAGTTTGCATTAATGGTTGGCAGAACAGGGTTTAGGAGAGATAGCAAAAAAAAAAAATTTACTCAGAGCTGCAAAGGACAGGAAATTGTGGAGGGCAATGATCATCAATGTCCTGAAGGGACACAGCACATAGAAGAAGAAGCACTGTTCTATGTGGATAAAAATTAAAAAAAAAGACTCTATGAAAATGAAGTCTTGCTGTTAATCAAAAAAAAAAAATTATTCACTTATTTACATTATTTACACTCAGACTGTTGTCCTCATCTTTGTTGTTATGAAAATGTCAAGATGAAATCAGTACAAATACTGCCAGTTTACAGAGTCTGGATAAACCTTAATCAAACCAAATATCTCAACTTTATACATAAAATCCAGAAGACATTTGTAGAGTTATTTTTCGTTAGCAAAAAATGTTAAAAAAAAAAAAGCTATTATCAGTCAGTCTATACACATAATGCATTTGTAAATTGGTTCTTTAATTAATACAACTAATTTTTATTTTAACTGGCTCAATATAAATATTTATTTCTGCTTGTTTGTAATTTTTACTCTAACACAACAAAAACAGCACATCATAGTTCAATTTTTGTTGACACAACACAATTGTTTCAACTTAGAGAATAAAGTAATTTCCAATCAGATGAAGCCATTAGTTTTAATGTAATTTTTAAGTACAAAAAGAAAAATGAGCTCTGCATGTCCAAAGGAGATTATTTGGGTATAGTAACATTGTAAAGTAAAAATGGATTGTACTAATTACAGAATAAATCTTACAAATGCAGTATATTTATGGTTTGACTATTTACAAAATAACCCAGTAGTGTATCAAGAAGTTATTTATTTCCTATCATGAACACTTCTGCTGCTGTTGGCACATACACAGGTGTACAGATGTGCACGCACAAAGAAGGAGGAAAATCAACCTAATAACAATAAAAACGTGCATAAATTATTTTTTTAACTTAATATAAAAATAACGAAAACAAGAAAACAATTCAAAATTTAAAACTGGGCTTTCAAATTTTGACCTATTCACTAATCGTATCTCATTCTATCAACTTAGTTTTATACTGTTTTATATATATATATATATATATATATATATATATATATATACACACACACATACATACATACATACACAAACACAATAATAGCATCCCAAATTTCCAGGAACTGATTCTATAAAGGCAGATAATCTTTAGGAACCTATTTTGCTTATTTTCTTTACAACCTGAGAATGGAAACAAATCATTTTAAATATTATCAAAAAGAATTAAACCATTTTGATAATTTAATAGAAAACATTTATTTATTAAGATATTTTCTGAATAAAATTATGTTCTAAACATATTTCTGTTCAGAAGTCTGATGCTTTTCACTCAACTGTGTTATGATTTCTTAGCAACATTCAAACCGAATCGCTGCAACTCCAAAGATCCTATCAAATTTATGACTAGAAGATTTGCCACATTTTTAAATTCAAGATGATTTCTTTTGTCAGAATAAATTATGTTCATCACAGAAAACCCTCTTTCAGCCTCTGCAGAACTTACAGCAATGGTATTAAATATATTTTTAGCTATTATATAAATTGGCTATTAATAAGATTATTTTTGGATAATCCAACAACCGGTTCGCTAAGCTTCTATATAATTGTAAGAATCAGTTCATTCAAGCTGGTAGGATGTCCACTATATATATATATATATATATATATATATATATATATAAAAAAAGGTATGCAGGAGTGAGACTGGATTGCAACATCTGCTCAGGTCAATGGTGAAAAGATAGCTTACTTCTGTAAAGATTGAAACTTCTTTTACAGAAGTAAGCTATCTTTTTTCACCATTGAGCTGAGCAAATGTTACAATCCAGACTCACTCCTGCATACCTTTTTTATATATCTGACATACAAAAGACTTTTGGAGAGTCTTCATTCTTGTGTACCTTTTTAGTCCGATGTCAGACATGACCATTTTATCACAAAACTGACATAAATACCTTGCAAGTCTGTCAGGAAGGATATTCACATAGTTGGCATTATATTGCTGATTTTCATATGATCTTAGATAACAAATCCAATATGAGTTAGAATAATCCTTCTGCAGATGTTAAATACAAACTCAGAATGAATATCTTCTGGGATCAAGCCTACATCACCTTTCCTAAGAGCCCTTTTCAACTTCAAATGATGAACCCTTTTTTGACCTAAAATGATTGCAACCATCAAAAACTAGTTTTCATATTCTTTGCCTCTTTTCAACAGTCTTTGACACTAACGTCAAGAGTTTGCAAGTTGTCTTTAATAACATCCTTGAAATGTTTCTTGGGCTTGTGTCTGGGGTACTTACCAAGAGCACAAGAACAACACATATAAGATTTACCAGCAGCGTGTAGAAGAAGTAGTCAACTGCTAGAAGTGAGTCAAGTGAATTCCACAATGAATCTCCATCTGTAGAGCAACATGCAGTATTTATTACTGTATTTATGTGAATGGGGACATACCCATTATGGTCCATAGGTATGTTAAAACACAGGCAACATATATATAATGAGCTCTCTCTTGTCATTTTCATTGTAAGTTCATTGGAGTACTTCATGTACTGCATCAGCAGCAGCAAGGGGTGTGTGTTTTTTGATAGTCTGAAGTAGTCTAGCACTCTTCAGGTTGGGTTTGAATTTAGAGTTGTTGTTGTTGTTTCTTAGACTTGTTATTCTATCAAAGCTAAAAGGCCCAGTCTACCCTATTATTAATCCATAGCTAAAGAAAGGAAAGATGGATTCATGTTTTACCCAAGGACATCAGTGCATGCAAACTGCCTTGGATAGTATTTGAACTCAGCTTACCAATTTGATTTTCAGCACTAATAACCACACCAGAAAAAAACAATTAAGAAAAAAAAAAAAAAAAAGGTAAGTTTTAATACAGAAAATAAATGAGCGTCTTACTTTGTAGTTTGAATCTTCTTTCTGTAGAACAGGAATATTTTCTTCTCTTCTTATCTGCCCAACTGTTCTCATACCTTTCCATGAATTCTTTTTATCAGGGGGCAACAATAAGGAAGTGACGGTGTTATAGAATTGAGGTAGATCAACAGGGTACCATGTGCGCACAAATACAATATCTACAATAGCAGAAAATTCAAATTTTTCTTTATTTATGTGAGAAAAATTTCCCAAAAGTTGTATTAACATGCTGCTCTTTTTCATGGTTTTTTCTTTTTTTTTTTTTTTTATATCAGATGACATACTCCAAAAAAAAAAAAAAGAAGTAAAATTTGAGTTACTATATTCAAGAATTTTACTACTTAATAAGAGTTTGACTAAACTAACAATTTAGCAATTAAAATTAAATTTTGAATGTTCTAATGAGAGAAAATTTTAATGTACCACTTAATCTATCCGAATTATAGAGCAGATAAAGTTAAACTCTGTATTGACTTTTTTTTTTTTTTTACATATAAGGTAGTTTAAAAATGTTAAAGTAGTTTAGTTACATTGGAATATCTTTTCTATTTATGAGACCGAAGTATAAAAAAATGTAAGCAACTGGAATACTAAGTCATGTGCAAAATTAAACAACCTGAGCACTAATCAAAATCCTTAACTACTTGATAAAGAAAAAAAATCATGTAATAGCAGAAAAAGCAATCTGCTATTGTATGGTCAAGTTCTTTCTTTAGTCTAATGAGCAATAAAAAGAAAAGTCAAACAAAAGGCAAGGATTCCTTATTTCAAATCTTGACCATTTCTAACACACAAAAAAAAGGACTTCTGTGTAAATTCAGTTATATTTAAGTTTCCTAGCCAAATCTACATCAGCACCTAACAAGTGTGTACTTTGTTGGTCATATGATTCATAAAATGTG
This sequence comes from Acanthosepion pharaonis, assembly GCA_903632075.3. Taxonomy (NCBI): domain Eukaryota; kingdom Metazoa; phylum Mollusca; class Cephalopoda; order Sepiida; family Sepiidae; genus Acanthosepion; species Acanthosepion pharaonis. The sequence goes on along the minus strand of CAHIKZ030003862.1, from coordinate 19,069 downwards.
TCTTCATTTAATTACATTGTGTTACTGAATATAACACGTCTTTTGGTCATGGAAGCCATGATCCACTTTGGTCAAACCAAGTTGAATATTACAAGTGTGATAATTTCTATCTTCAAAATTTGAAAGCAAATACTCACCACTCATTTGAATTTGGTCTTCAAATGTGGCTCGGAAACCACCAGGAGGATTGTGAACAGATTTTTTTATTTGACCCCTGATCCCACTGACTGTACGAAGACAGGCACCAGTAAATTTGGCAACCTCCAAAGGTGTATTGAACATATCCTGAAAACAAAGGAAGATGTAAAATTAAATAAAAAAATAAAAAATCCTGTTATGAATACACTTTATACCAACATAAACCAATTCCTCACATCAAAAGATATACAAAAATATCTATATAAAACATATACCATTTATGTTTTTGAACAGACTATTTTTACAAAATGTATAACCATTTTATCAAAATTGGTTATATTTTCAAAGATAAATGCATCACTTCTTGCTTAGCATGTTACTTTACAGACAGATGAGGCAATATTATATTCTATAAAAAATTTTTTATATAAAAGTAATAGTTTGAGAAATAAATGCTAAACTTTTCATGAATTTATTGCTTCTTTTCTACAACTTGAAAAAATATTTTACAAACCAAACACAATTGAAAACGGTTTATTTTAAAAGAATAAATTGGAAGGCTATTTCATTTTTTTTCTCTGATTTTGATTGAGAGAAAAATTATTGGAATTATTTATAAGAAAACTAAAACTTCCTTGCATCTTTCACTAACAAATCAATTTCAATTACTGTTAGTAAAAAACTAATAAATATACTAATAAATATGAAATATTTAATTAAACTAATATTATATGGAAATAATTACAGATAACACACAAGTGAAAATAAATTTACAATAAGTTTCGATTAAGGAATTTTTGGTCTTCTTAGATATTGGTACTACACTATGAATTTACTGATCACATCTACTAAAGATCAAAACTTTAATGAATAAAATATTGAGATCTTGAATTTCACTCCATGATGGACACAACAATAACCAAATATCTAACAATATTTTTAGAATATTCTATGCCCAGCCAAACATCCAAGATTAAAAAAAAAAAAAAAACCTGAATTTAATACATATCTAGAATATTCTAAGATCTAATCAAACACTATCACTTAATTATACAATATATGCATAAAACATACAACCTGCCTGATTATTACAAAAAACAACTTATAAACAAAGCTTAAAACCTAAAAATAAAATAATTGCACTTAACAACTTTAGCCCTGAACAATTTTAACCTGAGCTCCCAGGTCAAAATTTGTAAATAATTTGTATGTAATGTTTCACAGTAGATATAAAAATAGTTACATGTGTTTACCCACCATTCAACCAGTGGCTGGGCATTAAGTCATTTTCGTCTACCACTGTTCACCCAGTAACTGGGCATTACATCATTTTTTTTTCTACCACCAGTAAAGAGATGGTCAAAGGGTTAAATTAAAAATTAAAATGCAAAAACACTTAGAATTCATTCACATAGAATTTTAAAAAGAAAAGCAAATGTTATTCTCAAAACTATAACAACAAATGACAATTAAATTTTTAACAAATTAATTATTAAAATCCCATAAACAGTTAAAGATAATGGCATCTTTTAAATTATTATTCTACTGATATTAAATGTCTTCTCTTGAGTTGTACTTCTTGATATTTACTAAACTTTAGTAATACACAAGACGAAGAGGATAAATGAGGTGAGGAAGATAGTGTTGGGCCAAGAGGAGAAGACCTATCTTAAAAATATACACTAGAGTGAAATACATGACTATTTCAGTCACATGGTTGGTCACCACATTTATAGCTATAGTCCCTTTGTTCCACTAATGAAATAGCTGTTAACACTTGTTAATCTAGTTTGGAAGTAATAAATATTCATGAACTTCTCACCTTAATAAATGCACTCTTTTGGAACACTTTGAAGGGGGTGACTGTCAGTTTTAACTTTTTCACAATTTCAGTGGATTTATCCATTTCCAAAACAACTCCTGTTGCTGCAATTCGGAATCCAGGCTAAAAATAGAGGAAAAAAAAAATCACAAATGTAACATGAGAGAAAAAGGCTTACCTCCTGGTAGAAAGCAGGTTTGAACATGTCTTGTGTGTAAAGTATTCCAAAAAGAAAAATGGCAACTTTACAAGTTGTACATTTAAGAAATGATAGATCTCAAAGTCATCAAATCTATGTGAAAATTTTTTGTGATGGAAAATTTGACCAGTCACTCCAAAAAGTACTTGACGAGGCAACAGAGAAATGTAATTGTAGTAGCAAATAGAAGACGTGTGTTGAATTGTTTGACTTATGCTACGTTGTTTATTGAACAAAACAGATTAGTGAACTTTATTCCAAGCACAAAGAAACCGACTACAACAACTAATATTTCCATCTGATTTTTCTTTTATTTTAAACTAGCAGACTTTAGGCTCCCTCCTGCAAAGGGCCTTTCGTATTTTACCTTCAGCATCCTATGTATGTAAAAGTTATAAGAATTTAAAAATAATAAAATTATTTTATCTTTATCTGACACTTTGTTTACATTTACTTTACACATAATTCTTATTTTCTTTTAAAATGACCATTCTTTACGATCCCTTCACATAAATTCACTCTTAAAAGACATTAGTTAGGAATCCAAACTATGTAAAATTTTGAATAAGCCACATCACACATGATAGAAAAAGAAAAAAAAAAACATGAGCAATGTACCATACCCCACTTATGTTTTAATTATGGTTTAATTAGACAATATTAATTGCTAAGAAAAGTGAAATTAAAGTTAAACCTTTAATAAAGAATTGTTTTTTAAACTTTTCACTCTGTTCAATATTTAAATTTAACTTTAAATGAGTTCTTTATTTAATTTTTAATTGTGTGTAACTACAGTAGTTACTACAGGTTGTCTATGATTCAACAAGATCAAAACACAGATGAACACACACACATATTTATATAGATTCAGATTAAATTTAAACTTTGATAAATAGAAACACCAAACAAATTTACTATTGAATTAGTTAAATACTAATTCATAACTAACATCTGTTCATATAAAAAGGACTTATTTTGTAAAATTAATCTGCACCAAAGTTTTGACCTTTTAAAAAAGTGGTTCCACTAATTTTTAAAAAAAACATTCCTATATCTCATTTTAAAAAGTAATGTTTATAGCATAATGTTATCTGTAATGTTTAACCTTCCTGTCCACAAAGTATGACAAAAGGATAACTTTTTCTCTGACACCAATATTACTATATACACTTTTGACTCTCTTGGCAATGTTTATTTATGAGGTTAAAAAAAATATGTGAATCAAGTCCAATGCAATATTTATTTAAACACTTTATAAAAGATATAAATTTGAAAAGAAATCTTTTTATTAAAAAAATTTACAAAAAATTACCAAATTATCTGTAAACTACAATGTAATATTTATTATTTATCAATATTTGTCTATATTTCTGAGAATTGTAACTATTTACATTGTTCATACAATTGTCCTCATCTTTATTGTCATGTTCATGACATTTTTGGCCATCGTACGTTCCAGCCTTCTTCAGGTGATATTTTTTAAGCATTTCACCCCAAGCAAGGCGGGAAGCCACTAGAACGCAAGGGGTTACAGAAAGTTTAGAGCAAGATCAGATAGGAGTGATAGAAGAAAGGATGAGGGTAGTGGATAGATGAAGGCAACTGGAGATGTTGATTGACATTACACTTGAATAGCTGAAGATTATAGATCACAGGGAAACAGGAATAGGGAAGGGAGTTCCACAGGCGAGAGGTGCGAGACATGAAGCTATTAGAGTAGAAGAGACGGCTACATTTAGGAGTTTCGACAGTGAAGGGGTGAGAGCGGGATGCCAGCCTCGATAGGCGCTGGAACCAGAGAATGCAGCTCCTCGGAGCAATTTCCATGAAAGTATTTGTAAAACAGACAGAGGGAGGCGACGGCGCGTCTGTGAGAAAGTGACTGTAGACGAGACGCCAGAGCAGGGCCAATTACATTGCATATCCGCCTCTGGAGCCTATCAAGAACCCCGAGGCAAACAGAAGGGGCAATTTTTATATGGCAGCAATACTCCATGCAAGGGCAAATTGTTGATTTGTAGATCTGGAGGATCGACTCCGGGGAGAAAAAATTTCTGGCGCGGCTCAGGGAGCCAACTTTTCTTGCGGTGGACGAGGCAATTGACTCAATGTATTTATTCCATCTCAGGTCAGCAGTCAACGTGAGACCGAGAAGCCGCAGAGGTTTTTTCTTGAAAGTTGAAAAAGACATTCTAATGGAGGGAAGGGAAGGATCTCTGTGGTGATTAATAGAGAGCAGTTTTTCTTAGAAGCATTGAAGTTGACCAGCCAATTCATGCCCCAGTTTACAATCGATTGGAAGTCCTTTTCAAATGTTCACACCGCCATAACATTTTTGTCAGCGACTGTCTATTTGTTTTTGAGGCAGGAATAAATTGTGGTGTCATCCGCCAGATGCCAACTTGAAAAAATTATGGTAAAGGAAGGTCATTTATGTAGATAATTTTAGAAGATTTAAATAGGATGGAGCCTTGAGGAACACCTGATTTATTTTAAATGGAGGAATTTTATTTTGAAACGACCTTCAATTCATGTTTGATAGGAATGATCTATTAGGTTATATAATCGACCCGTAATGCCATAACCCTTGAAAATTCTAAGAATTGTTTTTATACCAAACCCTATCAAATAAATTGAGATGTCTGAATCCCAAAAAACAACGAAAGTAAAAATTTTGAAATTAATTCGGTAGACTGTTTCAGATGATGGCTGTCTTTGATTGGCTGTAGATCGAACAAAATGAAACCATATTGCTTGTTTAAAAGCAGATTATGGGATTGAATTGGTTAACCACCCCGGTATTGATTAGGGCTTCAACTTTGCTGAAGAGGGGAAGGAGACTGAATAAAATATTGGGTTTTAAGGGTCATTCAATTGGAGTTCTTGAAGAGTTTTATGTTTATATTTCAAAAATTTCAAAAAAAAAAAAAAAATAATATATTTGGAAAGTTATGGAATTTGTGGAAATTTCGTCCATATTTTTTTTAAAATATTCCACATTTAACAAAACCTAAATTTTTGGATATCTCAGTTTCAGTTAAATCCTTTTATTAACTTTTCTGTTCAAGTTTTTTGTTCACCTCTGCCAACCTAAAAAGAACTTTTCAGGGTTTGATTTAACAAAAATTTCATTTTTTTATTTTTTTTTTACCAATGCTTTTTATCCACTTGGCTACTCTGGTAAACGTGAATAAAGGGTTCCTTGAAATTCCATATATATCACCTGAAGAATTGCTAAAAAATACAATTACCAAAATGTTGTGAATATGACAATAAAGATGAGGACAACAACCCAAACAATGTAAAAATGTAAATTATTATTTAAATATTTTATAAAAAAATCTAAATAAAAAATGTTTTTATTTGAATTCAAATGAAAGAAATGCCTGGAAAATATAAAATGATTTTTAATTAGTTGCAGAATTGTTATGTGGTTAAACACTTTCAGAGATTAAAAAAAATAAAAACAAAGAGGCCAACTTGATTTTTTACATGAAGATTTTGATTAAACAAAAAATTTCAATATTTCAAAAATATATGAAAAAATAATTTTTGAAATAACAAATTAAAAAACTGAAAAAAGTAGTCAAATTTTAAACTTTATTTAGCAACATCTTCTATTGCAAAATTGGTTTCCTTTAAATGTTTTTTAGGACCTGTTCAAACAAACATTAATTTATAATTTACATTCTTTGTAATGAAGAATTTAAAAAACTTTTTATAAAAACAATTTGTCTTTTCTGTATAGGTATATATATATATAATTAATAAAAAAATTTTGATATTTTTAATTTTTTGTTTTAGCATCTCAAATTATCAAGTTATGATTATTTAATACCATGCTTTGTCTAATGGGGGATATTTCAGTTTTAGTTTGATGGTTGAGTTAATTTAAAAAATTTTTTTATTCATAGGTTCAGTTTGCCAGAGTCATGATAGGTCTTTTTCCCTGATAAGTCCCCTCTCACAATAAGTCAGAATTACATGACATTAAAGAGGGTTAATAAAATATATGGCAAGAAATGTTCAAATTCCCTATATTTAATTTTGACATAAATACCATTTTTATAAATACATTTTAAATGATAAATATGCAATTTTGATTTCAATGGAAACAATAAAGGACCTTTTTAAAAATTAAATCCCAACATTCTATTATTCAAAATGAAATATTAAATTCATACATGTTTTTTTAAAAAAAAATTCTATCCCATATTCGAAATAAAAAACTTGATTCTTGATACTAATCAATTCAGGTATGTAATAAAATTCATTTAATAAAAACAATATAATAAAGTCTACCACTGCCACATTTGGTCTGGTGTTTTGCTATGTATTTAAAGATTAAAATAAAAATTTGAAAGAATTTCAATGTTATTTCTTTGACCTAACATCTGGATTTTAAAAAAATTTTAATATCAAGATTTTTTATGGTAATTATTCTGATGAGACATTTCCTCTTTGTTACCTTTTATGAATTTAAACACAAAATTAGATTGGTGGCAATATCTCCATCATTTTACAGTTGAAATGGCCTGTGGAGATTATGTTGCGTAAGTTTGATGTTAACAGTTCCTTCTATCACCTTCTCAAAATGAAAATTGAAACCATTTCTTTTTAATTTTCAACTTTAATCTTCAAAAAAAAAATGCAATGTCAATTGTTATTTCTGTCTTCTTAATTCCTATTTCTTTTAATGTTTTCTCTTATCAAAAAGAAATTTTTTTTTTTTTTCATTTCATTTGGCACTCAGTCAAACACATTGCATCTTAGTGGCTTTGTTTTCCATGCTTGGGGTGAAATGATTAAAAATTAATTAAAAAGGAAAGAAAATTTGATCCATTTGTGCCAGAAGTGGACTAAGTTTTTGCTTGGAATTTTATATTCAAAATAGAAGACAACCATATACTTGGTAAAGTCAAATTTATTTATTAACTTGAAACTAGACCATCAATTTTTTTTGTTCTTGATTTAATTTAAAAAAAAAATTGAATGTTTGAATCTTTGGATTATATATTTAAACATACCATTCTTTTTCATTCCCCAAATGAAGTTTTTATATATGTATTTGATATAAATATTTGTAAAAAACTAAATTTATTTAAAACAAAATAATAATAATGTGTAAAATTTCAGATAGAGTATATCTGTAAAAGGACAATATGACAAAAAACAAAAAAAAAACAAAATTTTAATTTTTCTTTTTTGTTCTCTAAAGGGAATTTTTATCATTTTGCAAATGCCTTAGAGGATGAAAAATACTGACTAAGTTTCCTTTTTTATCTTTGTTTGATAATAATAATGAAACAAAAGGAAAGTATATTTTGAAATGCGTGCATAATTGATTCAAAGAAATTTATTTTTACAATTACATTCTGGGAGAATATGATATATAAATTTCTATATATCCAACAATGTTGGTTAATTGAATTTTAAAGTGGAAAAAATTCTGCTAGGTGCACATATTCCAAATTCTTTAAAACTTCATCAACTAAAAATGAAATTTTTTTATTGATATTTTTTAAAAATATGGGTTGAATGAATCCCGATGTATAAAAATAAATGTTGGTTATAATTATGCAACAACATCTTTGCTGAAAATGTGGAAAAACAAGTCAGTTTATAACTATTAAACAATGTAAACATTTATACTCCTTGAACCATTGTCATGTTCAAATATTTTTAAAGTCCATCAATAAAAACATTACTTTTAGTCTTTGAAAAATTTTTTTCCTTCCAGGGGATGATATTTTTTTGTTTTTTTTTTCCAATTTGTCATTTAAATGTCTAAGAGTTGTATAGCAATATTTTAAAAATAAAAAATTTTATATAAAAATCATTTAATAATAATAATTGTGTTTTGCATAAAAAAAATAAATAAATAAAAAAAGACATCAACCAGTTTCATTTTCAATTTTATAATGCTATTAAAAAAAACAAAAAACTATTTTTAAATAAATTTTAATTCGTTTTCTATGGCTTATCAACCCTTTGCAGGTTATTTAAAGTCAGAAAATATCTTTAAATTGTAAATTACGTTTTTTTTTTTTCATAATAATGGTCTAGTGATATTCTATGTTTACTAATTAATCTATAATGTATTTTAAAAGAAGTGGATTAATTTATAAATTTGAGGGTATTTGTATAAAATGTATAAGTAAATATAATAATTTAACTGGAATTGAACTGATTAAATATTCTCCAATAAACAATTTGAGCCATTATTCATTACAATGCCTATACAATCATTGTATTCTCAAATGGTCACCCATTTAGATACTTGAATAAACTTAACATGGCTTATACCTCAGAGAATTTATGTTTCAATGCTATATAATATTTAAGCCTTTTATGTTTTTGTTTTTTATAGCATATCAAACCTTAATGGGGTTATTTAATGCCAACAAAGATTTTTATTGCTTTTTTATATTTAAATATTTTTTTTAAAAAATGTATTGCTGGTATTAAAACCTATTTTTATACTTTCATAGTGTTTTGACCCCTTTTGCCCATAGCTGGAACCCTGACAGATGCTACCACCCTGGATCAAGGTGGACCTGGGAACAACAGCAATTCCACACTCCTCAAAACCTCCTAATCAGATGTAGTTTATCGTTTTACCCAAAATAAGGCCTTGGGGTGTTTAATAATTTTCTAGAGCATTAAAAGTAAACAAATAAAACAGAAAGTTCAAAAACTTATTTTCTTGGTTTCAAGATATAATTCTCTTTAGATTTTGATTGTTCAATCAAATTTATTAACAGATATCACATATTGCTTAAAATATATTTTTTTTATTTTTATTTAGTTATTCATATATTTAATTAAATTGAATAAATAAAATAAACATATAAGTAAATGGATCTTTTTTTTAATCCGACATTTTTGTTACTTCAAAAGTTATTTTTAGTGGATACTTGTATTTTAGTAGATGCTGTGCATACCCATATTTAGTATGGATACCTGTATTTTAGTAGACAGCATCTACTCAAATACAGGTATCCACTAAAAATAACACCTGAAGTAAATAAAAAATATTTTTCATTAATAATATAAACTGTAATTGTAATTACATTAAGCCAAACATCATTTTAAATGTTACCGTAATATAAATGTAGCAATAATCCCTAATATTTGGAGAAAATCAACTGCATCTTGTATTCAATAAACTACAAATTTACTATATTTATTAAGATTTTCTTTATGAATGTTCCTATCCATAATGAAAAAACTTTGATTATATAAAAATTATTTAATATGTATAATAAAAAGTTTCTAACTCTCATAAAATATATCTGTTTGATGCTTTGGCACACATCATCAGTGATGTTTGTAGCTGAGGTGCATTAGGGGTTTGGGTGTTTCCATATCATACCCCCTCTCCGCGGTGACCCAGCCGATATTGATCAAGTATCAACTTGTGTGCCATCCATCAGCTACAACTTTCCTCATTTTTAAACACACACTGCAACTCTTCTTGGCAATTTATAGTCCAATCACAGGTAACTTCTGATTCACCAGCAATCTATGCTCTTCCATAAAAAACAAAGCAAATACAGTAACGATTTTGATCTGGTAAGGAATATGGTGACTTGCTCAGCTTGAAGTGGTAAGTAACGATTTTGTTTCCTCTTGCTGAAATGTCCATATGCAAACATACACATGAAACCGATTCCACTGACTTTTATTTCCATTCATGTTAACCATCCAATTACATCATACAATAAATGCCCTTAAGAAAGGACAATAATATAAGTTGTCATCAAAAATTAAGATTTTTTTTTATGTAATGTCTTTTAAGCAAAATGTGATATCTGTTATTAAATTCAATTGAAATATCTAACCCCATGAAGAATAGATTACATCTGCAAAACTTGAAGTTGGGAAGATAAGTTTTTGAATCGCTTGTGTGTTTAATATTGTAGTGAGTTAAGTCCCCTTTGCTCGAGACAAGATAAGTAGCCAGCAACATGAGCTGACCAGGGTATATATAAACCAGTGTTTCTCAACCATTTTTTTTTTTTTTTTTTTTTTACTTTTTTAACACTTGTTGAATAACTAAAACTCTGGGTACACTTTAAATTTTAATGAGGAGATGTTAGTCATGAAATTTAAAAATATGAAATTTTGGTTTTGCATTACCAAAGATGATTAGTGGTAGTTTTCATTTAAAGGGATTTTTGAAGAATCTATTTTTTTTTAGAGAGGCCAATAATGACTGATTTAAAACCGTTGAGGAAAGCAAAAGAGAAAGGGTTATACACTCCTTTTTAAAAGTTATGGAATTTAGAATCTAGTTTAAAATATCAAACAACAAAGACTTGACTTAGACATGGAAACCTTGGTGTCTCTAGCTTTTTAAAAATAAAGATTTTTTTTTTTTTTTAAATAAAAATAGTTCATAAATTACTCTTCTGTTAACTTTACTAAACCTGGCTACATTTCAGGGTACACCAGTTGAGAAACACTGATATAAACGGATGCAGAAAACAACACTCCATCTTTCTCTTCACATAGAACGCACCTATTGCCAGCCATGTAAGTAGTCTCAAATGGAACCATGTGGACTCTGAACAACAAAAGACTTTCCTGTTCACAATCAAGCTTTTGTTACTTTATTCCTTTGAGATAAATATTTTTTCATTTTTTTTTTTAATCATTTCACCCCAAGCAAGATGATAATGCCACTAAGACGCAAAAGGTTACTAGATGTGAAAGAGAATGAGAAGACTTTAGTGAAGAGAAAGGACAATAAAAGAACAGGATTCAGAGAGACAAAAGATGACGATTGACATTGCATTCAAATTTTTGAAGATCGTAGGTAACAGGGAAGTAAGAAACTGGAAAAATATTCCACAATTTTTATTTTAAAGTAAGAAAAGAAATTAAAAAGATGGGAACTTGTAGTTACATCTAACGATTTTGACAGTAAAATAATGAGACCTTGTTGCCAATCTAGTACTACACTTAAATTCATGCATTTGAGGTACCAAGGAGGAAAGCTAATCATAAAAGTTCAACCTGCTTTACATTATACATTCATTCTGCATCGTTTGATTAAACGTTTAAATGTCGCCTTTAGAAACAAGAATATCACTTCACTATAAAATTGTTTTTCTATGTTCAATATTTCAATGCAAAAAAATAACCAAAAAGGAACCTTTTTCAAACAAGACAAGCAAAAAGAGAACATACCCCAAAACATGGTTTGACAGTGAAGATGCTCAGGAGTGTATTTGAGAAGTCGATTTCTGTAATTGTGGTCTTGCATGAAGTAAACTGGTAGTGTTTGGAATCGTCTCCACCCAAGAGAAATTATGACAGGGTTTCTTGTTTTCAATATCTTTTTGTACCATCTATGTTTCTTGAATCTAGCCTGAAAAAAAAATAGTAATGTCAATTTAGAAATCATTTAATAAATTGATTCATATTCAGCATACAACTAAAGGCTTATTAAAATCAAGTTTCAAATATTAATAAAAAATAACTTTTTTTTTCTTTATGCCTCACACAGAATTTCTAGAATTAAAGAAGCAAAATAAATAATAAGATGGAATTATAATACAAATCAGTTGAAATAGAAGTATTAGAATTGGTAACAGAATTCATAGAATTAGAGATGCAAAAGAAATTATGAGAATAGTAATTAGAAATATAAGAATTAAAATTTGTTTGACTAGAATTAAAAAGGAATTTCACAATTATAACTTAGAATTCATAGAATTACTATAAAATTAGTAGACTATTAGGTGTATGCAAAAGTTTCTGATGATTAAAAAAATGTTTTCAACTGTGTATTCAGTCTAATATTTAAAACAAGAATGAGGGAAGGTTAAAAAGTCAGTACATTCAAGAAGCCTTTCAAAAAAAGAAAAAAATTTGAGAAGTGGGCTGGCCACTTTAAATAAAATGACTGGAATGTCATCATTAAAATAAAAACACAACTCAATCAGTTTTTTAATTTAATTTGTTTAGAACTTCATATTTGAAATATATTATTGTTTTTGTTGAAAAAACAAGATACTAATAACATCATTTTTATGTGACTTGTGCATAAAAAGAGAAGATCCTAATAATAAGGCATAAAGATCCGGACATTACTGAACAAACATAATGAAGTAAATTTTTAAATGTAGACATAAAAACCAAGCTCAATCTAAACTTAAATATATTTAGAAATAACTATATAGAAAAAAAATAAAATTTTTGAGTTTTGAAATGAATGTATAACACATGAATGTGGATGCATAATCATATGTATACAAAAGTGTAGATGAACTTGGACATTAAATGTGATTTTATGTATGTATGTATGATGCATTTTGGATAAGGGATGTATATATGAATATATCATTAAATTTGTATTATAATGTAGGTATATATTTTTATATATATATATATATATATATATATATATATATATATATATATGTGTGTGTGTGTGTATGAATATGTATGTTGTATGGGTATATACGTAAGTTTAGCTAGCTATTTTTTATATATATATATGTATATATATTTTGTGTATATATATATATGTATATATACTGTCATGGATATAAAATTGCATTGGTCTGTATATGTATATAAATGTAAATAAGTATATGTATAAAATGTAAATATTTGAGAGTATAATTTTTTGTTCCTTGTGTGAATATGTGTGGATATTTATGGGTACAGATCTTTTTATATATTTTTATTTATATATATATTTATATATATATATATATATATATATATATATATATATATATATATATATATATGTATAGAAAGTATTCCAGTTCCTAATAAAAGTCAATTATTGAAATTTTAATATTACTTTTAATAATATTTAATAAACTTTCTTTTTAATATTCTCTAATTAGAATTGAGAGATTAAATACTTATCATCTAGAGGTATTTTCATTTTAAATTGATAATTTAATTTAAATTTAAATATATCAATCTTTAACTATCAATATTGATAGTAAAATTAGAAATATTTGTTTGAATATTTAAACACTTAAGTCATCACCTAACATTAAACATTAACTGTGAAATTAAAGAAAAAAAATTAAAATAAATTTAGATATATGTAATTATTTGTAAATGCATGTGTATATATATATATAAAAATTCTCAATCAAAATCAATATTTGGTTGGCAATAGTCTGTTTCATACTTTTTGTGCAAGACATAGCCTGAAGATTGCATTCAATAATGGAAATATATACTGTTAAATACGTTAGTTGATTTCATTGCCTGTTTTATATTTACATACCTCTATCCCTAATATATAACCCTTTCAATTGAAAATATAATGTACTATATATGTGCACACACAGAGTTATCCAATGCGGAGATAATGGTCAATGTGGTTAGTTTTAAATACACCATCGTCACTAATGTCTTTTATCATGTCCAGCACCATATGAGATACCGTAATATATATATGTGTATGTGTATGTATATATATATATATATATATATATATATATATATATATATATATGAATATAAAATATACTGAAAAAATTTAAAAATCCTAATATGCAATTATGCTGTTTTAATGTTTTAATGTCAACGTTGGACGTTTCGGTCTAATAGACCATCTTCAGGACATATTCATAAAACATAATTAACATAGACCATATACAATTCAACATGAAAAAATATATGGACATAAAAGCAATACCAATCCAAACAGATAACTGAAATCTTTTATAAGATCAATATTCTGTTTAAATATGATCATGTAATGTTAATCACATGGGTGATGAAATTTATTTTTTTCATAAACGAGATATTCGCCTCGAAATTTAAACAATGCTAGTTGTACACACAACTAAATCTGATCATAATTTCGATTTTGATTCTGTGAAGATTTTAAAATATTTTCATAATAAAAATCTTAGGCGGATTTATGAAGCCAGGCATAATATCTATCTCACGCACGGTGAACACTAGACCTGGCTTCTTTAATATTTCCCCTTTTCTAGCAAGATTAATGCTCGACAAACGTACATATAAGTTTTAGATTTAAAATTCTTTTCGTTTTTCATTCAAAATACTCAAATTTTAGGAATACGTTTTCACAACATCGCCCACGTGACGACAACGTGATCATATTTAAATGGAACGCTGATCTTATAAAAATTTCAGTTATTTGTTTTGATTAGTATTGCTTTTATGTCCATCGTCTTTTCATGTTGAATTGTATATGGTCTATGTTAATTATGTTTTATGAATATGTCCTGAAGATGGTCTATTAGACCGAAACGTCCGACGTTGACATTAAACATTAAAACAGCATAATTGCATATTAGGATTTTTTGTTTGTTTTTTCAGTATATTTTTCTTCATACTGTCGGATCTATATCCATATATTTGCTTATATATATATATATATATATATATATATATATATATATATATATATCACACATTTTCTTTTTTTTTATATAAATTACTTTTTTCAAAAAAAAAAAATTATGATTTTAAGAATCAGATTATTATAAGCATAATATATTTGTGCAACATGTACAGAAATGTAAGAAATTTCAATTTACTGAAAAATATTAATATTTTTTGAAAATAAAGAATTATTTATCAATGGTTAAATTATTTTTTTTAAACAATCATAACTGATATAATATTTTGTTACTTTGTCCTTTGGAAAATAAATTTGTCTGTTCTAATTATTGGTAATTTCATTTTAATTCTTATGTAAATGAAATAATTTGTCAATATTCTTTATAGCACTTAAAATCAGGTTAATATCAGAAATATTTGTCCAAATATAAAAGTGCTGGTTTTATAAGATTAAAAGGATTTTAAAACCAAAAGTCTTTTTTATAAAAACTGTGAGATTATAAAATGAAGTGATGGAGACTGTACCAAATTGACTTACTGACAGTGAAATTTTTTTTGATGTTACTAAAAGTTTAAATTTATCGAGTTCCAATCTTATTAAAATTATAAGGAAGACTTTAATCATTAATCAAAGTTGGATCAGATGAAAAAAAATGTGTGATGATAAACAAAATAAATTTGTAAATGGTAAAAAATTAATAAAATTTAATTTGCAATAATCATAAATTTGATTTTAAACTTTTTAAAAATTTAATAAAAAAAAAAAAATATAAAAAAAATCGATATTTGCTTCCTATTTTTTTAAATTTGTTTTCATGATTAATGGATATGTATGATTTTTTAAATAGTTAAATAAATTTGTTTAATCCATTCTAATATATTCATATATATATATATATATTTCTGGATTTAATATACCTTCATATGTAAATAGCTACTATAAATGCAAATAAACTATATTTATCATCAAATAATATTGGAAAAATGAAATGAAAATAAAAAACTAAGGCAATTTTAAACAGAATAACATTTATTTCATGGTTTTTTTTATATTCAAATATTAATTAATATCTAAATTTAGATTTAAAATTATATAAAAGAAAAAATGATAGTTTAAAATTTTTTGTTGAATTTGAAAATACAAAAAAAAAAACAAATTATTCAAATTTTGTAATTAATTTTTATTTTTTTATGTAATCTGATATATTCTGGGATGAGGATTTAAACATTATTTAATATATTTAAAAATAGATATATTGTATTTTTCATTTTCATCCTTGTTGTTGTTTTAAACAACCTTTGGATTTTAAAAATTTTTTTTTTAATTATCTAAAATAAAATAAATTCCCAAATTTTTTCAATGAGATGGACAATAAGAGAAATTGTTTATTTTATTTTAATTAAGGAAATAGTAGTTTGTTTATATCCTATATGATTTTGGCAATGTGTCTTGGTAATTTTGAGATTCATTTTTTTTCCTATTGGTTTGGACCTCAAAAATCACTGTCATGCAATACTGTTTTTTTGTCTTTAATTGTTAATTGTTGAGGTGTTTATATTCTTTTTAAAAATATTTAATATATATGCAAAATATATTTAAAATTCTCAATGAAATTTTCTTTCATACAATTTTTCTTCTTTGAAATGAGTCTCATTTTTTAAATTTTATATTATAGAGAAATATTTAAAAAAAAATAACTTCATTAATTCAAATAATAAATATTATTATTGTTATTATTATTAAATAATACTTCTTGCATATCCAAGTATATGAACAATTTTTTAAGGCACTATGTCTTCAAATAACAGGTATCAAAATTACAGAATTTTAATGGGTAATATCTATTTTTAAATTTTTTATTTATTAAAATAAATTTATGCACATATTTCGATAAAAATATGACAACTCAATGAAAAGTTTGTTGCAGGGATTCAATGTATGAAATAAATATATATATAAATAAAATAACAGGCATTGTCCTGCTGTATATCCATAAAATCAATTTTAAATAAAATAAGATATTGGTTAATTCTAAGAAATAAAAGTAAGCTATTGATTTAAATTCTTTAAATGTTTTTTGGGTGAGTACATTGTTTTCTTAACAATGAGTATAAAAATAGAAGGAAAAAAAATGTCTAAAATTTAATTTTTAAACATAAAAAAAATTTTGTATAAAAAAAAAAAATCCATCCTCTGGTTCCATTTTTATGTTTATAAAAATAAATATGCCGTCAATAAAAAAAAGAACTGGTTAATGAGGTTTTTTTTGTGTTTTTTTTCTCTTTTTTAAACACACCCTTTATTTTATATCATATAGGATAGGATATTTATAACCTTTTTGTTTTTAAGAAAAATGGATTTTTAAAATTTTTTTTTTATTAACATTTTAAAGGTCCAATTTTTTTTCTTTATATAATCAATGTTTATCTATTTTTAAATTGAACTTTTCATCTTCCTTTATTTCTGACAAAAGGGGAACACTATCTTACAGCAATTTAAATGATCAAAAGTTTTTTGTTTTGTTTTTTGTTTTTTTTCTTCCTTTTTCTTACCTATTTGGGGTTCTAGATATCGTCTTTTTTTCCCAAATCAATATTTTTTCGTAGTTCATTTTTTCATGAATATCTTGATTTCTTTTTTTTTTTTTTTTTTTTTTTTAATTTTTAAAAAAATTTTTTTTTTTACATTTTTTATAAAAAAAAAAAATTTTTTCAGAATACTTTTCTCTCGTTTTTTTGTTTAAAATTTTCTTTTTGTTAATTAAATCACCCTTTCAAATTGATATTATGCAACAAATTTAAAAATGATTTTCCATGATTAACCATTTTTCTTTTTACTAATTCCTTTCAGTTCTTTAAAAATGTCTTCTTTTTCTGTTAGTAAAGAAATGTACTACATTATTTTTTTTTTTTTTTCTTTTTCATAAATAATTGATTTTTTTTTTTTAACTTTGAACCTTTTTTTTGGGGGGTTTGAATTTCTTGAGCATCTTTTCATTTCAACTTTTCTTCATTTTAACGTTAAGAAGATTGTTTATTTTAACTAAAGTTTTTTTTTTTTTTTTCTTTCCATTTTCAAGGGCAAAAAAATATAATTTGTTAATCCTTTCTTTTGGTCTTCAAAATAAAAAAGTTTTTTTTACTATTAACTTTGATTTTTACTAGACTTTATTTTAATTTATTTTTTATTATTCTTTCATTGTCTTCCCTTTTTAAATTCTTGTATTTGAATTGAAAATTTTCCATAAATTAACAAAAAAAAGAAAAAGGCCTTAAGGGTTCTTTCTTTCTTATTTAATTTTTTCCATCCTTTCATTCTTCTTTTCTCTCCTGATTTCTTTCGTTTTTTCAGGATTTCATTCGTCCCCCATCCACACACTTAACAACAAAAGATATACAGATGTTTTGTAGTATCATAAAGGAATTCCTCCTTCAAGAAGGTAGTAAAAGAAGGTGAGAAGAAAGGACTAACTATCAATTTTAAATAAGGCAGAATAAATTGTTTCTGATTTCAATAAAAAGATGAACTGTTGTTTGTAAATTAAAAATCAAACTAAAAAAATTTAAATCTCTTGGAATTACCAAGAACAAATGGAAAAAGGATCAAAAAAGAAAAAGGATGAAAAAAAAACGAATAAGTGGGGATAAAGTTTTAAGAAACAGGATTTATTTCCCGTCTGTCTTTTAAAACTGTTCTAAGATTTTTTTTTTTTTCTGGAAATCTCCAGAGATAAATAACCAACACGCAAAAAGATGAAAAAAAAAGGATCCAGGCTCTTACTGAAAACAAAAATTTGGAAAAATGAACTGATAATAAACTTAGAATTCCATTATTCACTATTTCGAAATGTTAGTCTTCCATCATAATGAGGAAAGAGGTCTTTAATTTGATCCTTTTCCACATATTTTCTTTTTTCACACATGAAGACCCTCTAACTTAAAACATGAACTTTTTTAAATTTTTGTCAGATATTTTTTTTCTATTTTTCAAAAAAGACAAAAAAAATAAGAGCTAAAAAATTTTTTCTGAACAGACACATTGCATGCGAAAAGATGAAAAATTTACTATTAGATAAACAGTAAAAATAATTATTCAATCAAAGTCCATAGGGTTAAAAAAAAAAAATTAAAAGAAAAAATAATTCCATTATTTAGTTCTTTCTGTCCTTGTTTTTTTTTTTTTTTAATTTGGAGGTCAAAAATTAAAAAAAAACAATGTCATTTTATGGTTGTTGTATCGACAGAATTGTTTTTTTTTTCTTATCTTCTTAATCATTTTGTCATCTAGAAATGGCCACCTTTACTGAACTACCTCTGAGCTGAGGAGATGTTCAGAAGTTTTCCAGTTCCCAAAATATGACCAAATGACATAACATCTTTCAGGAGAAGGGTTTCTTGACTGGTGGGCAACGTGCTCCTATCTATCTATGTCTGTTCATATATATCTATATCTAAGTCTATTCATTTTATAAGTCTATCTATATCAAACATTCATATCTATCTACCTAGAGATAACTAGCTAGCTAGATTTCTACCCTATTAATACCTACTTTTAG
>CAHIKZ030003861.1:0-64807 GCA_903632075.3 Acanthosepion pharaonis | reverse complement strand
TGCAATCGATGAAAACATATTGATTTTAACAAGTTTCTAAAGATTTGACACAGTTACATTACAAATATTATGTTTTACAAAGGTTTACAATACATCGTGATTTACATGCAAAAGCAAGCTATTTGGCCTAGTTTTTCAACGTTTTCAACACTTACTTCAAAATTTAAATAACTTTGCGAAAACATTATAAAGTCAATGAAATTATAGATAAACGGTATGTAATCGATGAAAACATATTGATTTGAGGTAGTTTCTAAAGTTTTGACACAGTTACAGTACAAATTTTCTTTTACAAAGGTTAACAATACATAGTGTTTTACGTGCAAAAGCAAGCTGTTTGGACTAGTTTTCAACGTTTTCAACGCTTATTTCAAAATTTAAATAACTTTGTGAAAACATTATAAAGTCAATGAAATTATAGATAAACGATATGTAATCGATGAAAACATATTGATTTTAACTAGTTTCTAAAGATTTGACACAGTTACATTACAAATTTTATGTTTTACAAAGGTTTACAATACATCGTGATTTACATGCAAAAGCAAGCTATTTGGCCTAGTTTTTCAACGGTTTAAACGCTTACTTCAAAATTTAAATAACTTTGTGAAAACATTATAAAGTCAATGAAATTATAGATAAACGATATGTAATCGATCAAAACATATTGATTTTAACTAGTTTCTAAAGATTTGACATAGTTTCATTACAAATTTTATGTTTTAAAAGGTTTACAATACATTCTGGTGTACGTGCAAAAGTCAGCTCTTTGGACTAGTTTTTAATCGTTTTCAACGCTTACTTCAAAATTTAAATAACTTTGTGAAAACATTATAAAATCAATGAAATTATAGATAAACGATATATAATCGATCAAAACATATTGATTTTAACTAGTTTCCATAGATTTGACACAGTTTCATTACAAATTTTATGTTTTACAAAGGTTTACAATACATAGTGATTTACGTGCAAAAGCAAGCTGTTTGTACTAGTTTTTCAAAGTTTTCAACGCTTACTTCAAAATTTAAATAACTTTGTGAAAACATTGTAAAGTCAAAGAAATTATAGATAAACGATATGTAATCGATCAAAACATATTGATTTTAACTAGTTTCTAAAGTTTTGACACAGTTTCATTACAAATTTTATGTTTTACAAAGGTTTACAATACATAGTGATTTACGTGCAAAAGCTAGCTGTTTGGACTAGTTTTTCAACGTTTCAAACGCTAACTTCAAAATTTAAATAACTTTGTGAAAACATTATAAATCAATGAAATTATAGATAAACGATATATAATCGATCAAAACATATTGATTTTAACTAGTTTCTAAAGAGTTGACACAGTTTCATTAGAAATTTTATGTTTTACAAAGATTTACAATACATAGTGATTTACGTGCAAAAGCAAGCTGTTTGTACTAGTTTGTCAACGTTTTCAACGCTTACTTCAAACTTTAAATAACTTTGTGAAAACATTATAAAGTCAATGAAATTATAGATAAACGATATGTAATCGATCAAAACATATTGATTTTAACTAGTTTCTAAAGTTTTGATACAGTTTAATTACAAATTTTATGTTTTACAAAGGTTTACAATACATAGTGGTTTACGTGCACAAGCAAGCTGTTTGGACTAGTTTTTCAACGTTTTCCACGCTTACTGCAAAATTTAAATAACTTTGTGATAACATTATAAAATCAATGAAATTATAGATAAACGGTATGTAATCGATCAAAACATATTGATTTGAAGATGTTTCTAAAGATTTGACACAGATACATTACAAAATTTTATGTTTTACAAAGGTTTACAATACATAGTGATTTACGTGCAAAAGCAAGCTGTTTGACTAGTTTTTCAACGTTTTCAACGCTTACTTCAAAATTTAAATAACTTTGTGAAAACATTATAAAGTCAATGAAATTATAGATAAACGATATGTAATCGATCAAAACATATTGATTTTAACTAGTTTCTAAAATTTTGACACAGTTTCATTACAAATTTTATGTTTTACAAAGGTTTACAATACATAGTGATTTACGTGCAAAAAAGCAAGCTGTTTGGACTAGTTTTTCAACGTTTTCAACGCTTACTTCAAAATTTAAATAACTTTGTGAAAACATTATAAAGTCAATGAAATTATAGATAAACGATATGTAATCGATCAAAACATATTGATTTTTAACTAGTTTCTAAAGTTTTGAGACAGTTTCATTACAAATTTTATGTTTTACAAAGGTTTACAATACATAGTGATTTACGTGCAAAAGCAAGCTGTTTGGACTAGTTTTTCAACGTTTTCAACGCTTACTTCAAAATTTAAATAACTTTGTGAAAACATTATAAAGTCAATGAAATTATAGATAAACGGTATGTAATCGATCAAAACATATTGATTTTAAATAGTTTCTAAAATTTTGACACAGTTTCATTACAAATTTTATGTTTTACAAAGGTTTACAATACATAGTGATTTACGTGCAAAAAAACAAGCTGTTTGGACTTGTTTTTCAACGTTTTCAACGCTTACTTCAAAATTTAAATAACTTTGTGAAAACATTATAAAGTCAATGAAATTATAGATAAACGATATGTAATCGACAAAAACATATTGATTTTAACTAGTTTCTAAAAATTTGACAGGTTTCATTACAAATTTTATGTTTTACAAAGGTTTACAATACATAGTGATTTACGTGCAAAAAGCAAGCTGTTTGTACTAGTTTTTTTCAACGTTTTCAACGCTTACTTCAAAATTTAAATAACTTTGTGAAAACATTATAAAGTCAATGAAATTATAGATAAACGATATGTAATCGATCAAAACATATTGATTTTAACTAGTTTCTAAAGTTTTGACACAGTTTCATAACAAATTTTATGTTTTACAAAGGTTTACAATACATAGTGATTTACGTGCAAAAAGCAAGCTGTTTGGACTAGTTTTTCAACGTTTTCAACGCTTACTTCAAAATTTAAATAACTTTGTTAAAACATTATAAAGTCAATGAAATTATAGATAAACGATATGTAATCGATCAAAACATATTGATTTTAACTAGTTTCTAAAATTTTGACACAGTTTCATTACAAATTTTATGTTTTACAAAGGTTTACAATACATAGTGATTTACGTGCAAAAGCAAGCTGTTTGGACTAGTTTTTCAACGTTTTCAACGCTTACTTCAAAATTTAAATAACTTTGTGAAAACATTATAAAGTCAATGAAATTATAGATAAACGATATATAATCGATCAAAACATATTGATTTTAACTAGTTTCTAAAGTTTTGACACAGTTTCATTACAAATTTTATGTTTTACAAAGGTTTACAATACATAGTGATTTACGTGCAAAAAGCAAGCTGTTTGTACTAGTTTTCAACGTTTTCAACGCTTACTTCAAAATTTAAATAACTTTGTGAAAACATTATAAAGTCAATGAAATTATAGATAAACGATATGTAATCGATCAAAACATATTGATTTTAACTAGTTTCTAAAGTTTTGACACAGTTTCATTACAAATTTTATGTTTTACAAAGGTTTACAATACATAGTGATTTACGTGCAAAAGCAAGCTGTTTGTACTAGTTTTTCAACGTTTTCAACGCTTACTTCAAAATTTAAATAACTTTGTGAAAACATTATAAAGTCAATGAAATTATAGATAAACGATATGTAATCGATCAAAGCATATTGATTTTAACTAGTTTTGACACAGTTTCATTACAAATTTTATGTTTTTACAAAGGTTTACAATACATAGTGATTTACGTGCAAAAAGCAAGCTGTTTGGACTAGTTTTTCAACGTTTTCAATCGCTTACTTCAAAATTTAAATAATTTTTTGAAAACATTATAAAGTCAATGAAATTATAGATAAACGATATGTAATCGATCAAAACATATTGATTTTAACTAGTTTCTAAAGTTTTGACACAGTTTCATTACAAATTTTATGTTTTACAAAGGTTTACAATACATAGTGATTTACGTGCAAAAGCAAGCTGTTTGGACTAGTTTTTCAACGTTTTCAACGCTTACTTCAAAATTTAAATAACTTTGTGAAAACATTATAAAGTCAATGAAATTATAGATAAACGATATGTAATCGATCAAAACATATTGATTTTAACTAGTTTCTAAAGTTTTGACACAGTTTATTACAAATTTTATGTTTTACAAAGGTTTACAATACATAGTGATTTACGTGCAAAAGCAAGCTGTTTGGACTAGTTTTTCAACGTTTTCAACGCTTACTTCAAAATTTAAATAACTTTGTGAAAACATTATAAAGTCAATGAAATTATAGATAAACGGTATGTAATCGATCAAAACATATTGATTTTAACTAGTTTCTAAAGTTTTGACACAGATACATTAAAATTTTATGTTTTACAAAGGTTTACAATACATAGTGATTTACGTGCAAAAGCAAGCTGTTTGGACTAGTTTTTCAACGTTTTCAACGCTTACTTCAAAATTTAAATAACTTTGTGAAAACATTATAAAGTCAATGAAATTATAGATAAACGATATGTAATCGATCAAAACATATTGATTTTAACTAGTTTCTAAAGTTTTGACACAGTTTCATTAAAAATTTTATGTTTTACAAAGGTTTACAATACATAGTGATTTACGTGCAAAAGCAAGCTGTTTGGACTAGTTTTCAACGTTTTCAACGCTTACTTCAAAATTTAAATAACTTTGTGAAAACATTATAAAGTCAATGAAATTATAGATAAACGATATGTAATCGATCAAAACATATTGATTTTAACTAGTTTCTAAAGTTTTGACACAGGTACATTACAAATTTTATGTTTTACAAAGGTTTACAATACATAGTGATTTACGTGCAAAAGCAAGCTGTTTGGACTACTTTTTCAACGTTTTCAACGCTTACTTCAAAATTTAAATAACTTTGTGAAAACATTATAAAGTCAATGAAATTATAGATAAACGATATGTAATCGATCAAAACATATTGATTTTAACTAGTTTCTAAAGTTTTGACACAGTTTCATTACATATTTTATGTTTTACAAAGGTTTACAATACATAGTGATTTACGTGCAAAAGCAAGCTGTTTGGACTAGTTTTTCAACGTTTTCAACGCTTACTTCAAAATTTAAATAACTTTGTGAAAACATTATAAAGTCAATGAAATTATAGATAAACGATATGTAATCGATCAAAACATATTGATTTTAACTAGTTTCTAAACATTTTGACACAGTTTCATTACAAATTTTATGTTTTACAAAGGTTTACAATACATAGTGATTTACGTGCAAAAGCAAGCTGTTTGGACTAGTTTTTCAACGTTTTTCAACGCTTACTTCAAAATTTAAATAACTTTGTGAAAACATTATAAAGTCAATGAAATTATAGATAAACGATATGTAATCGATCAAAACATATTGATTTTAACTAGTTTCTAAAGTTTTGACACAGTTTCATTACAAATTTTATGTTTTACAAAGGTTTACAATACATAGTGATTTACGTGCAAAAGCAAGCTGTTTGGACTAGTTTTTCAACATTTTCAACGCTTACTTCAAAATTTAAATAACTTTGTGAAAACATTATAAAGTCAATGAAATTATAGATAAACGATATGTAATCGATCAAAACATATTGATTTTAACTAGTTTCAATACATAGTGATTTGCGATGAAGTTTTGACACAGTTTCATAACATATATTATGTTTTACAAAGGTTTACAATACATAGTGATTTACGTGCAAAAGCAAGCTGTTTGGACTAGTTTTTCAACGTTTTCAACGCTTACTTCAAAATTTAAATAACTTTGTGAAAACATTATAAAGTCAATGAAATTATAGATAAACGATATGTAATCGATCAAAACATATTGATTTTAACTAGTTTCTAAAGTTTTGACACAGTTTCATTACAAATATTTATGTTTTTACAAAGGTTTACAATACATAGTGATTTACGTGCAAAAAGCAAGCTGTTTGGACTAGTTTTTCAACGTTTTCAACGCTTACTTCAAAATTTAAATAACTTTGTGAAAACATTATAAAGTCAATGAAATTATAGATAAACGATATGTAATCGATCAAAACATATTGATTTTAACTAGTTTCTAAAGTTTTGACACAGTTTCATTTCAAATTTTATGTTTTACAAAGGTTTACAATACATAGTGATTTACGTGCAAAAGCAAGCTGTTTGTACTAGTTTTTCAACGTTTTCAACGCTTACTTCAAAATTTAAATAACTTTGTGAAAACATTATAAAGTCAATGAAATTATAGATAAACGATATGTAATCGATCAAAACATATTGATTTTAACTAGTTTCTAAAGTTTTGACACAGTTTCATTACAAATTTTATGTTTTACAAAGGTTTACAATACATAGTGATTTACGTGCAAAAAAGCAAGCTGTTTGGACTAGTTTTTCAACGTTTTCAACGCTTACTTCAAAATTTAAATAACTTTGTGAAAAACATTATAAAGTCAATGAAATTATAGATAAACGATATGTAATCGATCAAAACATATTGATTTTAACTAGTTTCTAAAGTTTTGACACAGTTTCATTACATATTTTATGTTTTACAAAGGTTTACAATACATAGTGATTTACGCAAAAGCAAGCTGTTTGGACTAGTTTTTCAACGTTTTCAACGCTTACTTCAAAAATTTAAATAACTTTGTGAAAACATTATAAAGTCAATGAAATTATAGATAAACGATATGTAATCGATCAAAACATATTGATTTTAACTAGTTTCTAAAGATTTTTTAGTTTCATTACATAATTTTATGTTTTACAAAGGTTTACAATACATAGTGATTTACGTGCAAAAGCAAGCTGTTTGGACTAGTTTTTCAACGTTTTCAACGCTTACTTCAAAATTTAAATAACTTTGTGAAAACATTATAAAGTCAATGAAATTATAGATAAACGATATGTAATCGATCAAAACATATTGATTTTAACTAGTTTCTAAAGTTTTGACACAGTTTCATAACATATTTTATGTTTTACAAAGGTTTACAATACATAGTGATTTACGTGCAAAAGCAAGCTGTTTGTACTAGTTTTTCAACGTTTTCAACGCTTACTTCAAAATTTAAATAACTTTGTGAAAACATTATAAAGTCAATGAAATTATAGATAAACGATATGTAATCGATCAAAACATATTGATTTTAACTAGTTTCTAAAGTTTTGACACAGTTTCATAACATATATTATGTTTTACAAAGGTTTACAATACATAGTGATTTACGTGCAAAAGCAAGCTGTTTGTACTAGTTTTTCAACGTTTTCAACGCTTACTTCAAAATTTAAATAACTTTGTGAAAACATTATAAAGTCAATGAAATTATAGATAAACGATATGTAATCGATCAAAACATATTGATTTTAACTAGTTTCTAAAGTTTTGACACAGTTTCATTACATATTTTATGTTTTACAAAGGTTTACAATACATAGTGATTTACGTGCAAAAGCAAGCTGTTTGTACTAGTTTTTCAACGTTTTCAACGCTTACTTCAAAATTTAAATAACTTTGTGAAAACATTATAAAGTCAATGAAATTATAGATAAACGATATGTAATCGATCAAAACATATTGATTTTAACTAGTTTCTAAAGTTTTTGACACAGTTTCATTACAAATTTTATGTTTTACAAAGGTTTACAATACATAGTGATTTACGTGCAAAAGCAAGCTGTTTGTACTAGTTTTTCAACGTTTTCAACGCTTACTTCAAAATTTAAATAACTTTGTGAAAACATTATAAAGTCACTGAAATTATAGATAAACGATATGTAATCGATCAAAACATATTGATTTTAACTAGTTTCTAAAGTTTTGACACAGTTTCATTACAAATTTTATGTTTTACAAAGGTTTACAATACATAGTGATTTACGTGCAAAAGCAAGCTGTTTGGACTAGTTTTTCAACGTTTTCAACGCTTACTTCAAAATTTAAATAACTTTGTGAAAACATTATAAAGTCAATGAAATTATAGATAAACGATATGTAATCGATCAAAACATATTGATTTTTAACTAGTTTCTAAAGTTTTGACACAGTTTCATTACAAATTTTATGTTTTACAAAGGTTTACAATACATAGTGATTTACGTGCAAAAGCAAGCTGTTTGGACTAGTTTTTCAACGTTTTCAACGCTTACTTTTTAAATAACTTTGTGAAAACATTATAAAGTCAATGAAATTATAGATAAACGATATGTAATCGATCAAAACATATTGATTTTAACTAGTTTCTAAAATTTTGACACAGTTTCATTACAAATTTATGTTTTACAAAGGTTTACAATACATCGTGATTTACATGCAAAAGCAAGCTGTTTGGACTAGTTTTTTCAACGTTTTCAACGCTTACTTCAAAATTTAAATAACTTTGTGAAAACATTATAAAGTCAATGAAATTATAGATAAACGATATGTAATCGATCAAAACATATTGATTTTAACCAGTTTCTAAAGATTTGACACAGTTTCATTACAAATTTTATGTTTTACAAAGGTTTACAATACATAGTGATTTACGTGCAAAAGCAAGCTGTTTGGACTAGTTTTTCAACGTTTTCAACGCTTACTTCAAAATTTAAATAACTTTGTGAAAACATTATAAAGTCAATGAAATTATAGATAAACGATATGTAATCGATCAAAACATATTGATTTTAACTAGTTTCTAAAGTTTTGACACAGTTTCATTAAAAATTTTATGTTTTACAAAGGTTTACAATACATAGTGATTTACGTGCAAAAGCAAGCTGTTTGGACTAGTTTTTCAACGTTTTCAACGCTTACTTCAAAATTTAAATAACTTTGTGAAAAACATTATAAAGTCAATGAAATTATAGATAAACGATATGTAATCGATCAAAACATATTGATTTTAACTAGTTTCTAAAGTTTTTGACACAGTTTCATTAAAAAATTTTATGTTTTACAAAGGTTTACAATACATAGTGATTTACGTGCAAAAGCAAGCTGTTTGACTAGTTTTTCAACGTTTTCAACGCTTACTTCAAAATTTAAATAACTTTTGTGAAAACATTATAAAGTCAATGAAATTATAGATAAACGATATGTAATCGATCAAAACATATTGATTTTAACTAGTTTCTAAAGTTTTGACACAGTTTCATTAAAATTTTATATTTTACAAAGGTTTACAATACATAGTGATTTACGCAAAAGCAAGCTGTTTGACTAGTTTTTCAACGTTTTCAACGTTAACTTCAAAATTTAAATAACTTTGTGAAAACATTATAAAGTCAATGAAATTATAGATAAACGATATGTAATCGATCAAAACATATTGATTTTAACTAGTTTCTAAAGTTTTGACACAGTTTCATTACAAATTTTATGTTTTACAAAGGTTTACAATACATAGTGATTTACGCAAAAAAGCAAGCTGTTTGGACTAGTTTTTCAACGTTTTCAACGCTTACTTCAAAATTTAAATAACTTTGTGAAAAACATTATAAAGTCAATGAAATTATAGATAAACGATATGTAATCGATCAAAACATATTGATTTTTAACTAGTTTCTAAAGTTTTGACACAGTTTCATTACAAATTTTATTTTTAAAAGGTTTACAATACATAGTGATTTACGTGCAAAAGTGATGTTTGGACTAGTTTTTCAACGTTTTCAACGCTTACTTCAAAATTTAAATAACTTTGTGAAAACATTATAAAGTCAATGAAATTATAGATAAACGATATGTAATCGATCAAAACATATTGATTTTAACCAGTTTCTAAAGTTTTGACACAGTTTCATTACAAATTTTATGTTTTACAAAAGGTTTACAATACATAGTGATTTACGTGCAAAAGCAAGCTGTTTGTACTATTTTTTCAACGTTTTCAACGCTTACATCAAAATTTAAATAACTTTTGTGTGAAAACATTATAAAGTCAATGAAATTATAGATAAACGATATGTAATCGATCAAAACATATTGATTTTAACTAGTTTCTAAAGGTTTGACACAGTTTCATTACAAATTTTATGTTTTACAAAAGGTTTACAATACATAGTGATTTACGTGCAAAAAGCAAGCTGTTTGGACTAGTTTTTCAACGTTTTCAACGCTTACTTCAAAATTTAAATAACTTTGTGAAAACATTATAAAGTCAATGAAATTATAGATAAACGATATGTAATCGATCAAAACATATTGATTTTAACTAGTTTCTAAAGTTTTGACACAGTTTCATTACAAATTTTATGTTTTACAAAGGTTTACAATACATAGTGATTTACGTGCAAAAAGCAAGCTGTTTGGACTAGTTTTTCAACGTTTTCAACGCTTACTTCAAAATTTAAATAACTTTGTGAAAACATTATAAAGTCAATGAAATTATAGATAAACGATATGTAATCGATCAAAACATATTGATTTTAACTAGTTTCTAAAGTTTTGACACAGTTTCATTACAAATTTTATGTTTTACAAAGGTTTACAATACATAGTGATTTACGTGCAAAAGCAAGCTGTTTGGACTAGTTTTTCAACGTTTTCAACGCTTACTTCAAAATTTAAATAACTTTGTGAAAACATTATAAAGTCAATGAAATTATAGATAAACGATATGTAATCGATCAAAACATATTGATTTTAACTAGTTTCTAAAGTTTTGACACAGTTTCATAACAAATTTTATGTTTTACAAAGGTTTACAATACATAGTGATTTACGTGCAAAAGCAAGCTGTTTGGACTAGTTTTTCAACGTTTTCAACGCTTACTTCAAAATTTAAATAACTTTGTGAAAACATTATAAAGTCAATGAAATTATAGATAAACGATATGTAATCGATCAAAACATATTGATTTTAACTAGTTTCTAAAGTTTTGACACAGTTTCATTACAAATTTTATGTTTTACAAAGGTTTACAATACATAGTGATTTACGTGCAAAAGCAAGCTGTTTGGACTAGTTTTTCAACGTTTTCAACGCTTACTTCAAAATTTAAATAACTTTGTGAAAACATTATAAAGTCAATGAAATTATAGATAAACGATATGTAATCGATCAAAACATATTGATTTTAACTAGTTTCTAAAGATTTGACACAGTTTCATTACAAATTTTATGTTTTACAAAGGTTTACAATACATAGTGATTTACGTGCAAAAGCAAGCTGTTTGGACTAGTTTTTCAACGTTTTCAACGCTTACTTCAAAATTTAAATAACTTTGTGAAAACATTATAAAGTCAATGAAATTATAGATAAACGATATGTAATCGATCAAAACATATTGATTTTAACTAGTTTCTAAAGATTTGACACAGTTTCATTACAAATTTTATGTTTTACAAAGGTTTACAATACATAATGATTTACGTGCAAAAGCAAGCTGTTTGTACTAGTTTTTCAACATTTTCAACGCTTACTTCAAAATTTAAATAACTGTGAAAACATTATAAAGTCAATGAAATTATAGATAAACGATATGTAATCGATCAAAACATATTGATTTTAACTAGTTTATAAAGTTTTGACACAGTTTCATTACAAATTTTATGTTTTACAAAGGTTTACAATACATAGTGATTTACGTGCAAAAGCAAGCTGTTTGGACTAGTTTTTCAACGTTTTCAACGCTTACTTCAAAATTTAAATAACTTTGTGAAAACATTATAAAGTCAATGAAATTATAGATAAACGATATGTAATCGATCAAAACATATTGATTTTAACTAGTTTCTAAAGTTTTGACACAGTTTCATTACAAATTTTATGTTTTACAAAGGTTTACAATACATAGTGATTTACGTGCAAAAATTATAAAGCTGTTTGGACTAGTTTTTCAACGTTTTCAACGCTTACTTCAAAATTTAAATAACTTTGTGAAAACATTATAAAGTCAATGAAATTATAGATAAACGATATGTAATCGATCAAAACATATTGATTTTAACTAGTTTCCAAAGATTTGACACAGTTTCATTACAAATTTTATGTTTTACAAAGGTTTACAATACATAGTGATTTACGTGCAAAAGCAAGCTGTTTGGACTAGTTTTTCAACGTTTTCAACGCTTACTTCAAAATTTAAATAACTTTGTGAAAACATTATAAAGTCAATGAAATTATAGATAAACGATATGTAATCGATCAAAACATATTGATTTTAACTAGTTTCTAAAGATTTGACACAGTTTCATTACAAATTTTATGTTTTACAAAGGTTTACAATACATAGTGATTTACGTGCAAAAGCAAGCTGTTTGGACTACTTTTTCAACGTTTTCAACGCTAAATTAAAATTGAAATAACTTTTGTGAAAAACATTATAAAGTCAATGAAATTATAGATAAACGATATGTAATCGATCAAAACATATTGATTTTAAAGTTTCAAAGATTTGAAATTTCATTATTTTATGTTTTACAAAGGTTTAAAACATAGTGATTTACGTGCAAAAGCAAGCTGTTTGGACTACTTTTTCAACGTTTTCAACGCTAAATTCAAAATTGAAATAACTTTGCGAAAACATTATAAAGTCAATGAAATTATAGATAAACGATATGTAATCGATCAAAACATATTGATTTTAACTAGTTTCTAAAGATTTGACGCAGTTTCATTACAAATTTTATGTTTTACAAAGGTTTACAATACATAGTGATTTACGTGCAAAAGCAAGCTGTTTGTACTAGTAATTCAACGTTTTCAACGCTTACTTCAAAGTTTAAATAACTTTGTGAAAACATTATAAAGTCAATGAAATTATAGATAAACGATATGTAATCGATCAAAACATATTGATTTTAACTAGTTTCCAAAGATTTGACACAGTTTCATTACAAATTTTATGTTTTACAAAGATTTACAATACATAGTGATTTACATGCAAAAGCAAGCTGTTTGGACTAGTTTTTCAACGTTTTCAACGCTTACTTCAAAATTTAAATAACTTTGTGAAAACATTATAAAGTCAATGAAATTATAGATAAACGATATGTAATCGATCAAAACATATTGATTTTGACTAGTTTCTAAAGATTTGACACAGTTTCATTACAAATTTTATGTTTTACAAAGGTTTACAATACATAGTGATTTACGTGCAAAAGCAAGCTGTTTGGACTACTTTTCCAACGTTTTCAACGCTTACTTCAAAGTTTAAATAACTTTGTGAAAACATTATAAAGTCAATGAAATTATAGATAAACGATATGTAATCGATCATAACATATTGATTTTAACTAGTTTCTAAAGATTTGACACAATTTCATTACAAATTTTATGTTTTACAAAGGTTTACAATACATAGTGATTTACGTGCAAAAGCAAGCTGTTTGGACTAGTTTTTCAACGTTTTCAACGCTTACTTCAAAGTTTAAATAACTTTGTGAAAACATTATAAAGTCAATGAAATTATAGATAAACGATATGTAATCGATCAAAACATATTGATTTTAACTAGTTTCCAAAGATTTGACACAGTTTCATTACAAATTTTATGTTTTACAAAGGTTTACAATTGTGGCACCTTGCATTATTAGAAATATTCATAGAAATATGATTTAATTTTTTCTTACTCGTTTTACTAAACAGGTTGTTGATTTTTTTAAAACGGAAAATAATTGAGTTGAAAATAATTCACTAAGATTGTACTTGGACGATCCTAAGGAAGAAGAAGGAAGGGGAAAGAGAGAGGTCGAGAAATACAAAAAAAGCGGTCATTAACAAAAACACGAGTCAAAAAGATATCTTAGCTAGCATGTTGACCGAATTTTTAAAGACAATTGGAAGAATAGAATTAGAAATAATAAAAAAAAAGGGGAAAAGACATGATATCAAAACGGGCCGCTTGATGAAAACCAGATATCGGTCAAAGCATCTAGCCTACTTTTTGTAGAAAGACCCATTATCAATTTGGAGAAAGGGAAATTTTAAGAGCGAAATTTTAATCAGAAAAAAAGTGTTTTGGGTTGAGGGGAGTGACCGGTGGAACGATATACAGATTCTGACCTGTTAAAAATTAGAACCCCACATTGACGAGGGAAAGATATTTTCAATGTAGATAATTAAGATTTTCTGACTGTCGGGTCTGACCAAAAACAAGAGGTGAAAAAAAAATTGATTGTCTCAGATCACAGATGGCGACAATATTCTTCCTGAAGTCACAACTAATTAGCGGCGGGCTGGTTGACAGAGCCCAGGTGAGAGAAAGCCAAGATTGTCATTTTCGTACGTGCAGAAAAGGCAAAATTGGATTTTGTTTTTTAAAACAAGAACGATGTAACCACGCCCGAAAGGAGGAGAAAGGATGTTCGATCAATAACAATTGGTCGGAAACGGTCACGTGATCTGCAGAAAAGAAGAGAAAGAAATGCCCGATCAGGAACCATTGGTCGAAAAACGGTCACCTGACATACGAGAGACTAAGAGAAATAGGTGTGCACCTCCCCAAAAGGCACTGTGAGGAAGTAGGGGTGAAAACAATAACGATAATGAGAAGACAGAAATAAGGCGACTTTTGAATTATTGAGAAAACCCTGACGCCGACAGACCCACCCCAGTTTGTTGCGGCGTCAATAAAAGCAGGACCCCAGTCGACAGAAATCAGTTGGAGTTGAGAGTTGCAGCTGGACCGCGGGCAGGAAAGAGCCTGAACGCGGGCATCAGGCCCGACTCACTTCGCCCCTTTGCGGGCAAAAAGAATCCTCGAAACAAGAAATCCTTCCAGCCCAAGTCGAAGACAGAAGTTCAGCCCCGGACGGCAGCGAGAAGAGATCACCTCGACGACAGAGAGTTGCGGCTGAGTCGAAGACAAGAGAACTTCCAGCCCAAGTCGAAGACAAGAGAACTTCCAGCCTAAGTCGACGAAGAAGAAGAAATACAACTCAAGTCGAAGAAGAAGAATCAACTGCGAATGATCGATAGAAATTAGCCCCAGTGTCGAACCAAACGACACCCGACATACACAATTCTAAAGAGTAGGCAATTCGAAATTTTTAGGTTGTGTGATAGAAGCTTGGTGCCATAGTCCACAGAGCGGGTTGGGAAATGAGAACAATTTTGTTTTTATGTAACGGACATTAAGATATAAAAGGTTGTTACCCATTTTTTTTTCATCAGCAATTTTTTTTGTCTCGTGAGTTTATTTTCTTTTATTTGTGTTTTGCCACCCCGTCGGACTCAACTTGTATCGGCCCCAATCCCTGCTGGTCCCGTCTGTCTAAGATCTAAACACAGCGTGGGTAGACAGACCGGAGATCGGTACAGTTGCTTTAGTGACCAGGTATTGGAAGCGAGTCGGGAAAGGCGAGGCTGGTGATCATCTGACCAAGGGGTTGGAGCGGCACGCTTGGACCCAGGAGGAGCGACCAGGAGGAGCGACGTCACCGTTGGCGCCGTAACCAAAGGATCCGACCCTGGGCCAGGTCTGTAACCGTCACAAGTGGTGCCGTGACCAACGGATCAACCCTGAGACAACCACGTCACATATGGTGCCGTGGTGACCGAGGGATTTCAACCCTGAGAAGACCACGATCGACCGCCGTTGCTGAAAATTCAGTCAGAACTCAGAACGACCCGGGACCAAAGGAAAAGAAAGAACAGAATCGTCTGTAAGGTAGGACACCTTGTTTTTGTTTCCCAACCTCGATTGTTGCTGTATAGACTGTCTTTCTCTGTAGACATGTCAGATTATGATTCGGATAGAGCAGTGGGGGTGAAGAAGAAGTAGGGCGGGGGTTGTCAGTGGATTTAAGGAAGCTGTTGGGTGGACCGAGGGTCCCAGTATTTGATGGCAGCGGGAAGGAGTTTAAAAACTGGCTGGCAATCCTCGAGAAGTGCCGAACCATCTACGAGCTCTCGGACCAAGAAACCCTGTATTTGGCATACGATGCCACAAAGGAAAAAGCGTCTGAGTTCGTGAGGGGGGGTTTGGAGAACCAACCCCGCTTGGCTTGGGAAGAAATAAAAAGACTACTGACCAAAGAATTCGCCGACGAAGGTACGGCCATAGAGGCCATGAGGGCCCTTTTAAAACTAACACAGCTGCGGGATGAAACCCCGGGAGAATTAGGGGCCCGAGCGGGAAGCTATCGTCATTGGCATTCCCCGAAGTGGTCAGGGGATAATGCGGTTATGCAGGCTCAACTGGCGGACCTGTATGTAGAGGCGCTGAGCGACGAGCGTGTTCGTCACGACGTATGGAAAGAAGGACCGCTCAGACTGTCGGCAGCGATAGAGCTGGCCAGGGAGAGCCAGGGGTGGGGATAAAGTGAAGAGGTGTGGGAAGAAGCAGATACCAAGTCAGGAGGCTGGAAGAAGGAGGGTAGGCGGAAGAACCCCGTGTGGAATCAGAGGGTTAAGGAAGAGGTGGATCGGGCAGAATTATGGGAGGAGGACCCCAATAGAAGGGCATGGTCGACCAGGCATGGCTTTTATAAGCCCACGCCGGGTCGATACGGGCTGGTCTGCTGGACCTGTGGGGTACGAGGACCACAGGGCGGCGGAATGTCCGACGAAGTGGGGGTTGCCCCCAGACTTCGATCGTGACAGGTGCACCAGGTGTGGTAAGAAAGGACACCTGGCTAAGTGGTGCGGGCTGAGGAAGGGTGCCCCACCAATATTAACAAAGAAGGCCGAGCCCAAGAAAAGCCAGCGGGGCCACCCCAGAATTAAGAGGGAGGGTGGCCCAGTTAAAAAAGGAGAGAAATAAAAGCTTGGACCAGTGGGTGGGCGAACCGCTTGAATAGAGGACAGGTTCCCCGAGGATAGACACAAGGCCAACCCAGTTAAAAAGGGAAAGAGCAAAATGTTGGACATGTGGTCGGGCGGGCCACTTTGCGGCAAGCTGTCCAACAAGAAGGTGCTGGTTTTGCAGGAGGCCAGGACACCTGAAAAGAAACTGTATTTTTAAAAACGGCCATGGGAGACCGGGAGAGGTCCGGCCAGGGGTCGCCCAGGTGCAGGGGGGCGCAGAACTCCGCCTCATGAAAAAAAATGAAGGTGATTTATTACTACCAGCGCCTATGCCTGGGTTAACCCAAAGGTGGGGACCCAGGAAGAAGAAAGCTCAAGTGTTCTCTTCGCTAACGCAGGAGAAAGAACTATCCTGTAGAGCAGAGATAGGTGGTAGAGAGATGAGGGCTTTGGTGGACACAGGAGCATCTGTGTCATTGATGAGAGAGGAAACATACAGGCGGGTGAAATGGAAGAGAAGGTTACGGGAGCGGACATAGAGATCACGCAGGCAGATGGAGCCCCCTGGAGATAAAAAGGGATGGTGAGGGATCCCGGTGAGGATTGGGAGGATGAAAAGCACAGTCCAAAATTTTAACCAAAATTTTACGTAACCCCCGACCTGTGTACGGAGGCAATCTTGGGAGAAGATTGGCTCCGGAGCCAGAGGGCCCAGATCGAGTTTAATCCTACTGTGTTGGTGGTGAACGGCGAGAGAACGCCATTGGGATGCCCACCAGAGGAAGAGATAACCATAGTGGTGGAGGAAGATGTAAAGTTACCTCCTAGGACCGCAGTGTCGGGAAAATATTTTCGGAGACAGTGGAACAAACACTTTTTCATTTAGTAGGCTAATGTCAGAAAAAAGGTACGGAGAGGACCTCTGCAGTTGGTCCCTGTAGAAGGAAAGGGCCTAGAAGATAACGAGGTAACCCTGTGCGAAACGGTAGTGGAGGCAGCCGAGTTGGTGCCCATTATGATGGTGAACCAGGCCCAAAAGACTATAAAGGTTAGGAGAGGGGGGAGATAGAGAGCGCCCATTCCCTGCGAACTCTGAGTCGGGTGAGATTCGAGGAAGGGAAGAACGAAGGAAGCTAGTAGAGCAAACAGAAGGAATTGAAAAGGAGCAAGCTCAGACAGTGAAATAGCTGCTCTGAGAGAGAAGGTAAAGGCAGGAGAGACCACCAAGTATGCCATAATAGAGGAAAGGCTGTATTATCTCTCAGGAAGGGATGAAGAAGTCAAACCCAAGTTGTATGTGCCCAAAAGTTTAAGACCAGATATATTGGAACAGTGCCACGAAAGGTTGGGTCACATGGGAATTGATAGGACATGTGATCTCATAGGAAGAAAGTACTATTGGCCCAAACTGTACGGAGAAGTCACTAACTATGTTCGAGTTGTGTAGTGTGCCAGTCGCAGAGCAGAAGTCAGGAAATGGCACCCTTGGAGGAGACAGACGTACCAAACTTCCCCTTCGAGAAAGTGAGTATGGATGTATCAGGACCATATGGGGAAACTGCACAAGGAAACAACTATATAGTGAGTTTTGTCGATTGGCTAACAAATTGGCCTGAAGCATTTGCAGTACCAGACAAGAAGGCCAGAACTGTGGCCGGGTTGATAATAAGTGAAATCTTCCCTAGGTATGGTGCCCCTGTGCAATTGGTAACAGATAACATAAAAACATCCCCATATCACCCCCAGGGAAATGCTAAAGTGGAAAGGTTTCATAGAACCTTGGGAGATGTATTGGCCAAGTTGGTCAGAGAAAACATTGGAAATTGAGACTTGTATTTGACGCAGGCTCTGGCGGCCGTGAGGTTTACGATAAACGAAACCTCCAGATTTTCTCCTTATTTTTTGTTGTTTGGCAGAGACGTGGTCCTGCCTGTAGATAACCTACTGAAGCCCCGAAGAAGGTATATGGGAGAAGATCATCATCAACTATTGCTGGAACAGCAACATAAGATATTCGTACAGGCCAGAAGAAGAATAAAGAGGGCCCAGAAGAAAAGAAATGAGAGGGTGAATGCTGAAAGAAAGGTGGTAGAATTGAAGGTTGGAGACCCTGTCTACTATAAAATCCACCAGAGAGAAGGGAAACTGGACCAGAGATGGGAACCGTACTACCGGATAGTGGAACAGACGGGCCCAGTATCATATGTAATATGGGATCAAGTGGCAGGACGAGCGAGGAGGGTTCATGCCAATGATCTGAAGAAGGCTGAAATAGCTAACCTGGAAATGAGCGAGCCGAGGCCTAAGAAGACAAGGAAAAGGAAGGTAACTCTGGTTGAACCGGAAGGAATGGAGACGGAGGAAGACTCCGAAGAAGATGAGGAGATAGGTCGACTTGACCAGATAAACGAAGCAGTCAGAGGACGGAGTTGGAACCCTCAGCGGGATTAGCGATGTTCAGTCGTCGACTGAGCAGTGCAGAGAAGACCCCGTGAGATCGCCATCACACCCCATGTCCGAAGAAAAGGAAGAAAAGACGAAGAGGTCCAATCAGGCAGTCGAAGGTTCTAAAAGAGACACCCTGAACAGGACGAAGGACCCAGCGAGTGGGAGGAGGAGGATCGAATACCCCTTTCCCAGCTTAAGGAAAGGATAAGGAACAGGAGAAGTTTAGACATAGAGTCGAGAGGTATTGAAGACATTCAAGGCGAAGACTCTAAACAGAAAGAAGAATCAGAGGATGAAGAAGAGGACAAAAAACCTCCTGGACGGGAGTTAAACACAGAAAGAAGGTTAGAGGTTGAACAGGAATCACCTCAGAAGATGAGATCAGGGAGGGAGAAGAACCCCAAATCTCAGTAGAACAAAAAGGGCTGTGCAGAATAGAAGCATTTAGTGTCAACAGATAACGACACTGGCTCATCCAAGATCCTATTGGCTGACTATGGTAGATGTGAGTGGAGGAATGGAGTCGCGGGCTGCACCTCACGAGGAACGGAAGATCATTGGCATTATTGATTGGCCACCAGTGGTGTCATGAAGTACGACCTTTAGAGTGGGCGCCACGCACACCTGACCGGACCATTCTGTCTGCTAGAGGTTAGTTAGGGGAGGGAAGAGCCGAACTAAGAAAAAAAGTTATGAAATGATTGAGTGATGAGTCGAGCGAGACTAAGTGATTGTGAAGAATAACAACAAGAGAATTTGTTACCTTTCAGGAATGATAGCAAGGTACAAGGTGGAAGCAGACTACATAGCATTAAATTCGGGGAGAACGAAATTTATGTTGCTATCAGCTGAAGAAGCTAGAAGGTGTAGAGATGATACCCTGGGGACTTGTACCTCGTTGAGCCCTATCTACAAAAACTGGTAACCGCAGAATGTGCATATTAGAATTGTTTGAAGCGAGGGGGAAGGAATCAAAAGAATCTGCCAAGTAGAGGTATTAACAAACTCGGCATTACCACAAGCTATCAGTGTTTCAGACGGGGTGTGGGCAGTAGCCACACAAAAACATATCAGCCTGTCTAGGGTATGTGGGGGAGAGTCCACAAGGACATTAAGAATAAGGCCACCGTTATCCCTGGTGACGCTACCCATGGGATGTTCGGCGGTTGGGGTGTCCATCTCCTTGCCCCCCTATTACCAGATGGAAGAAGGGTATGAAGAAAAAGATTCACTCATAGAGATGATTGGTAGAGGCTTAGTCAATTGTACAGAATTATGGGAGCCGATAGTGAAGAGATTCTCTAATGTCACCTTAAATACGATGCCAGTATTAATGAAGCCAATAGAAAAGATCGATATGGATCACTTAAGGGATAAGTTAAGTGCGTTGGGAGACGAAGGTGTAGCTTGGGAAGACGATGAGCAGATCGCGATAAGTTGGTCAATAGTGATGGGTACATTCCTAGTTATAGCCATCGGGGGTGTAATAATATGGAAGATTAAGAGTAAGAGAAGATTAGCGAACGACAGTCTAGTGAGCATGCAACAACTCGAGAGGGAGATGCCGAGCAGTGTTCCTTACTCAGACAGGACTGGCGAAGAAATTGCTGAAAGACCAATGGAGGAGGCTGGCGTGAGACCACCACGTGCGGCGGGAAAAAACTCCCACGGCAGAGAGGAAAACATTGACCAAGAAGAACAAACCCTAGTGAACACATCTGCACCTACAAACACACGCACACATTACCTTGCATGTAAAACAAAAGAAAATGAAAAGAACATTTCATTGCATGTAGAACAAAAGAAAATGAAAAGAACATTTCATTGCATGTAGAACAGAAGAAAATGAAAAGAACATTTCATTGCATGTAGAACAGAAGAAAATGAAAAGAACATTTCATTGCATGTAGAACAGAAGAAAATGAAAAGAACATTACATTGCATGTAGAACAAAAGAAAATGAAAAGAACATTTCATTGTATGTAGAACAGAAGAAAATGAAAAGAACATTACATTGCATGTAGAACAAAAGAAAATGAAAAGAACATTTCATTGCATGTAGAACAGAAAAAAATGAAAAGAACATTTCATTGCATGTAGAACAGAAGAAAATGAAAAGAACATTTCATTGCATGTAGAACAAAAGAAAATGAAAAGAACATTTCATTGCATGTAGAACAAAAGAAAATGGAAAGAACATTACCCTTGCATGTTAGAAAGTAGAATAGAAGTGCATGAGACAAATGCATGGTGCATGTTAATTGATGTAATTGATTAGGTGTCATTTACGGGTAAATGACAAATCGGTTAGGGAGGATTGTGGCACCTTGCATTATTAGAAATATTCATAGAAATATGATTTAATTTTTTCTTACTCAGTTTACTAAACAGGTTGTTGATTTTTTTAAAACGGAAAATAATTGAGTTGAAAATAATTCACTAAGATTGTACTTGGACGATCCTAAGGAAAGAAGAAGGAAGGGGAAAGAGAGAGATCGAGAAATACAAAAAAAAGAAAGCGGTCATTAACAAAAACACGAGTCAGAAAGATATCTTAGCTAGCATGTTGACCGAATTTTTTAAAGACAATTGGAAGAATAGAATTAGAAATAATAAAAAGAAAGAAAGGGAAAAGACATGATATCAAAACGGGCCGCTTGATGAAAACCAGATATCGGTCAAAGCATCTAGCCTACTTTTGCGTAGAAAGACATCTTATCAATTTGGATAAAGAGAAATTTTGGGAACAATAGAAACGAAATTTATCTTAATCAGAGAAAAAGTGTTTTTGGGTTGAGGGGAGTGACCGGTGGAACGATATACAGATTCTGACCTGTTAAAAATTAGAACCCCCACATTGACGAGGGAAAGATATTTTCAATGTAGATAATTAAGATTTTCTGACTGTCGGGTCTGACCAAAAACAAGAGGTGAAAAAAAAAAACGATTGTCTCAGATCACAGATGGCGACAATATTCTTCCTGAAGTCACAACTAATTAGCGGCGGGCTGGTTGACAGAGCCCAGGTGAGAGAAAGCCAAGATTGTCATTTTTCGTACGTGCAAAAAGGCAAAATTGGATTTTGTTTTTTTTAAACAAGAACGATGTAACCACGCCCGAAAGGAGGAGAAAGGATGTTCGATCAATAACAATTGGTCGGAAACGGTCACGTGATCTGCAGAAAAAGAAGAGAAAGAAATGCCCGATCAGGAACCATTGGTCGAAAAACGGTCACCTGACATACGAGAGACTAAGAGAGACGGGTGCACCTCCCCACAAAAGGCACTGTGAGGAAGTAGGGGTGAAAACAATAGCGATAATGAGAAGACAGAAATAAGGCAGCTATTGGAATTATTGAGAAAACCCTGACGCCGACAGACCCACCCCAGTTTGTTGCGGCGTCAATAAAAGCAGGACCCCAGTCGACAGAAATCAGTTGGAGTTGAGAGTTGCAGCTGGACCGCGGGCAGGAAAGAGCCTGAACGCGGGCATCAGGCCCGACTCACTCGCCCCTTTGCGGGCAAAAGAAAGAATCCTCGAAACAAGAAATCCTTCCAGCCCAAGTCGAAGACAGAAGTTCAGCCCCGGACGGCAGCGAGAAGAGATCACCTCGGACGACAGAGAGTTGCGGCTGAGTCGAAGACAAGAGAACTTCCAGCCCAAGTCGAAGACAAGAGAACTTCCAGCCTAAGTCGACGAAGAAGAAGAAATACAACTCAAGTCGAAGAGAAGAATCAACTGCGAATGATCGATAGAAATTAGCCCCAGTGTCGAACCAAACGACACCATACATACACAATTCTAAAGAGTAGGCAATTCGAAATTTTTAGGTTGTGTGATAGAAGCTTGGTGCCATAGTCCACAGAGCGGGTTGGGAAATGAGAACAATTTTGTTTTTTTATGTAACGGACATTAAGATATAAAAGGTTGTTACCCATTTTTTTTCATCAGCAATCTTTTGTCTCGTGAGTTTTTTTTTTTTTATTTGTGTTTTGCCACCCCGTCGGACTCAACTTGTATCGGCCCCAATCCCTGCTGGTCCCGTCTGTCTAAGATCTAAACACAGCGTGGGTAGACAGACCGGAGATCGGTACAGTTGCTTTAGTGACCAGGTATTGGAAGCGAGTCGGGAAAAGGCGAGGCTGGTGATCATCTGACCAAGGGGTTGGAGCGGCACGCTTGGACCCAGGAGGAGCGACCAGGAGGAGCGACGTCACCGTTGGCGCCGTAACCAAAGGATCCGACCCTGGGCCAGGTGTGTAACCGTCACATAATACATAGTGATTTACGTGCAAAAGCAAGCTGTTTGGACTAGTTTTTCAACGTTTTCAACGCTTACTTCAAAGTTTAAATAACTTTGTGAAAACATTATAAAGTCAATGAAATTATAGATAAACGATATGTAATCGATCAAAACATATTGATTTTAACTAGTTTCTAAAGTTTTGACACAGTTTCATAACATATATTATGTTTTACAAAGGTTTACAATACATAGTGATTTACGTGCAAAAGCAAGCTGTTTGGACTAGTTTTTCAACGTTTTCAACGCTTACTTCAAAATTTAAATAACTTTGTGTAAACATTATAAAGTCACTGAAATTATAGACAAAAGATATGCAATCGATCAAAACATATTGATTTTAATTAGTTTCTAAAGTTTTGACACAGTTTCATAACATATATTATGTTTTACAAAAGTTTAGAATACATAGTGATTTACGTGCAAAAGCAAGCTGTTTGGACTAGTTTTTCAACGTTTTCAACGCTTACTTCAAAATTTAAATAACTTTGTGAAAACATTATAAAGTCAATGAAATTATAGATAAACGATATGTAATCGATCAAAACATATTGATTTTAACTAGTTTCCAAAGATTTGACTCAGTTTCATTACAAATTTTATGTTTTACAAAGGTTTACAATACATAGTGATTTACGTGCAAAAGCAAGCTGTTTGGACTAGTTTTTCAACGTTTTCAACGCTTACTTCAAAGTTTAAATAACTTTGTGAAAACATTATAAAATCAATGAAATTATACATAAACTATATGTAATCGATCAAAACATATTGATTTTAACTAGTTTCTAAAGTTTTGACACAGTTTCATAACAAATTTTATGTTTTACAAAGGTTTACAATACATAGTGATTTACGTGCAAAAGCAAGCTGTTTGGACTACTTTTCAACGTTTTCAACGCTTA
The DNA here is from genome assembly GCA_903632075.3 of Acanthosepion pharaonis. Lineage (NCBI taxonomy): Eukaryota > Metazoa > Mollusca > Cephalopoda > Sepiida > Sepiidae > Acanthosepion > Acanthosepion pharaonis. The sequence continues at coordinate 40,423 of CAHIKZ030003861.1, read as the reverse complement.
CTTCAAAATTTAAATAACTTTGTGAAAACATTATAAAGTCAATGAAATTATAGATAAACGATATGTAATCGATCAAAACATATTGATTTTAACTAGTTTCTAAAGTTTTGACACAGTTTCATTACAAATTTTATGTTTTACAAAGGTTTACAATACATAGTGATTTACGTGCAAAAGCAAGCTGTTTGGACTAGTTTTTCAACGTTTTCAACGCTTACTTCAAAATTTAAATAACTTTGTGAAAACATTATAAAGTCAATGAAATTATAGATAAACGATATGTAATCGATCAAAACATATTGATTTTAACTAGTTTCTAAAGTTTGACACAGTTTCATTACAAATTTTATGTTTTACAAAGGTTTACAATACATAGTGATTTACGTGCAAAAGCAAGCTGTTTGGACTAGTTTTTCAACGTTTTCAACGCTTACTTCAAAATTTAAATAACTTTGTGAAAACATTATAAAGTCAATGAAATTATAGATAAACGATATGTAATCGATCAAAACATATTGATTTTAACTAGTTTCTAAAGATTTGACACAGTTTCATTACAAATTTTATGTTTTACAAGGTTTACAATACATAGTGATTTACGTGCAAAAAGCAAGCTGTTTGGACTAGTTTTTCAACGTTTTCAACGCTTACTTCAAAATTTAAATAACTTTGTGAAAACATTATAAAGTCAATGAAATTATAGATAAACTATATGTAATCGATCAAAACATATTGATTTTAACTAGTTTCTAAAGATTTGACAAAGTTTCATTACAAATTTTATGTTTTACAAAGGTTTTCAACGTTTTCAACGCTTACTTCAATTTTTAAATAACTTTGTGAAAACATTATAAAGTCAATGAAATTATAGATAAACGATATGTAATCGATCAAAACATATTGATTTTAACTAGTTTATAAAGTTTTGACACAGTTTCATTACAAATTTTATGTTTTACAAAGGTTTACAATACATAGTGATTTACGTGCAAAAAAGCAAGCTGTTTGGACTAGTTTTTCAACGTTTTCAACGCTTACTTCAAAATTTAAATAACTTTGTGAAAACATTATAAAGTCAATGAAATTATAGATAAACGATATGTAATCGATCAAAACATATTGATTTTAACTAGTTTATAAAGTTTTGACACAGTTTCATTACAAATTTTATGTTTTACAAAGGTTTACAATACATAGTGATTTACGTGCAAAAGCAAGCTGTTTGGACTAGTTTTTCAACGTTTTCAACGCTTACTTCAAAATTTAAATAACTTTGTGAAAACATTATAAAGTCAATGAAATTATAGATAAACGATATGTAATCGATCAAAACATATTGATTTTAACTAGTTTCTAAAGTTTTGACACAGTTTCATTACAAATTTTATGTTTTACAAAGGTTTACAATACATAGTGATTTACGTGCAAAAGCAAGCTGTTTGGACTAGTTTTTCAACGTTTTCAACGCTTACTTCAAAATTTAAATAACTTTGTGAAAACATTATAAAGTCAATGAAATTATAGATAAACGATATGTAATCGATCAAAACATATTGATTTTAACTAGTTTCTAAAGTTTTGACACAGTTTCATTACAAATTTTATGTTTTACAAAGGTTTACAATACATAGTGATTTACGTGCAAAAAGCAAGCTGTTTGGACTAGTTTTTCAACGTTTTCAACGCTTACTTCAAAATTTAAATAACTTTGTGAAAACATTATAAAGTCAATGAAATTATAGATAAACGATATGTAATCGATCAAAACATATTGATTTTAACTAGTTTCTAAAGTTTTGACACAGTTTCATTACAAATTTTATGTTTTACAAAGGTTTACAATACATAGTGATTTACGTGCAAAAAGCAAGCTGTTTGGACTACTTTTTCAACGTTTTCAACGCTTACTTCAAAATTTAAATAACTTTGTGAAAACATTATAAAGTCAATGAAATTATAGATAAACGATATGTAATCGATCAAAACATATTGATTTTAACTAGTTTCTAAAGTTTTGACACAGTTTCATTACAAATTTTATGTTTTACAAAGGTTTACAATACATAGTGATTTACGTGCAAAAGCAAGCTGTTTGGACTAGTTTTTCAACGTTTTCAACGCTTACTTCAAAATTTAAATAACTTTGTGAAAACATTATAAAGTCAATGAAATTATAGATAAACGATATGTAATCGATCAAAACATATTGATTTTAACTAGTTTCTAAAGTTTTGACACAGTTTCATTACAAATTTTATGTTTTACAAAGGTTTACAATACATAGTGATTTACGTGCAAAAAGCAAGCTGTTTGGACTAGTTTTTCAACGTTTTCAACGCTTACTTCAAAATTTAAATAACTTTGTGAAAACATTATAAAGTCAATGAAATTATAGATAAACGATATGTAATCGATCAAAACATATTGATTTTAACTAGTTTCTAAAGTTTTGACACAGTTTCATTACAAATTTTATGTTTTACAAAGGTTTACAATACATAGTGATTTACGTGCAAAAAAACAAGCTGTTTGGACTAGTTTTTCAACGTTTTCAACGCTTACTTCAAAATTTAAATAACTTTGTGAAAACATTATAAAGTCAATGAAATTATAGATAAACGATATGTAATCGATCAAAACATATTGATTTTAACTAGTTTCTAAAGTTTGACACAGTTTCATTACAAATTTTATGTTTTACAAAGGTTTACAATACATAGTGATTTACGTGCAAAAAGCAAGCTGTTTGGACTAGTTTTTTTCAACGTTTTCAACGCTTACTTCAAAATTTAAATAACTTTGTGAAAACATTATAAAGTCAATGAAATTATAGATAAACGATATGTAATCGATCAAAACATATTGATTTTAACTAGTTTCTAAAGTTTTGACACAGTTTCATTACAAATTTTATGTTTTACAAAGGTTTACAATACATAGTGATTTACGTGCAAAAGCAAGCTGTTTGGACTAGTTTTTCAACGTTTTCAACGCTTACTTCAAAATTTAAATAACTTTGTGAAAACATTATAAAGTCAATGAAATTATAGATAAACGATATGTAATCGATCAAAACATATTGATTTTAACTAGTTTCTAAAGTTTTGACACAGTTTCATTACAAATTTTATGTTTTACAAAGGTTTACAATACATAGTGATTTACGTGCAAAAGCAAGCTGTTTGGACTAGTTTTTCAACGTTTTCAACGCTTACTTCAAAATTTAAATAACTTTGTGAAAACATTATAAAGTCAATGAAATTATAGATAAACGATATGTAATCGATCAAAACATATTGATTTTAACTAGTTTCTAAAGTTTTGACACAGTTTCATTACAAATTTTATGTTTTACAAAGGTTTACAATACATAGTGATTTACGTGCAAAAGCAAGCTGTTTGGACTAGTTTTTCAACGTTTTCAACGCTTACTTCAAAATTTAAATAACTTTGTGAAAACATTATAAAGTCAATGAAATTATAGATAAACGATATGTAATCGATCAAAACATATTGATTTTAACTAGTTTCTAAAGTTTTGACACAGTTTCATTACAAATTTTATGTTTTACAAAGGTTTACAATACATAGTGATTTACGTGCAAAAAGCAAGCTGTTTGGACTAGTTTTTCAACGTTTTCAACGCTTACTTCAAAATTTAAATAACTTTGTGAAAACATTATAAAGTCAATGAAATTATAGATAAACGATATGTAATCGATCAAAACATATTGATTTTAACTAGTTTCTAAAGTTTTGACACAGTTTCATTACAAATTTTATGTTTTACAAAGGTTTACAATACATAGTGATTTACGTGCAAAAGCAAGCTGTTTGGACTAGTTTTTTCAACGTTTTCAACGCTTACTTCAAAATTTAAATAACTTTGTGAAAACATTATAAAGTCAATGAAATTATAGATAAACGATATGTAATCGATCAAAACATATTGATTTTAACTAGTTTCTAAAGTTTTGACACAGTTTCATTACAAATTTTATGTTTTACAAAGGTTTACAATACATAGTGATTTACGTGCAAAAAACGTCAAGCTGTTTGGACTAGTTTTTCAACGTTTTCAACGGTTACTTCAAAATTTAAATAACTTTGTGAAAACATTATAAAGTCAATGAAATTATAGATAAACGATATGTAATCGATCAAAACATATTGATTTTAACTAGTTTCTAAAGTTTTGACACAGTTTCATTACAAATTTTATGTTTTACAAAGGTTTACAATACATAGTGATTTACGTGCAAAAAGCAAGCTGTTTGGACTAGTTTTTCAACGTTTTCAACGCTTACTTCAAAATTTAAATAACTTTGTGAAAACATTATAAAGTCAATGAAATTATAGATAAACGATATGTAATCGATCAAAACATATTGATTTTAACTAGTTTCTAAAGTTTTGACACAGTTTCATTACAAATTTTATGTTTTACAAAGGTTTACAATACATAGTGATTTACGTGCAAAAAGCAAGCTGTTTGGACTAGTTTTTCAACGTTTTCAACGCTTACTTCAAAATTTAAATAACTTTGTGAAAACATTATAAAGTCAATGAAATTATAGATAAACGATATGTAATCGATCAAAACATATTGATTTTAACTAGTTTCTAAAGTTTTGACACAGTTTCATTACAAATTTTATGTTTTACAAAGGTTTACAATACATAGTGATTTACGTGCAAAAGCAAGCTGTTTGGACTAGTTTTTCAACGTTTTCAACGCTTACTTCAAAATTTAAATAACTTTGTGAAAACATTATAAAGTCAATGAAATTATAGATAAACGATATGTAATCGATCAAAACATATTGATTTTAACTAGTTTCTAAAGTTTTGACCCAGTTTCATTACAAATTTTATGTTTTACAAAGGTTTACAATACATAGTGATTTACGTGCAAAAAGCAAGCTGTTTGGACTAGTTTTTCAACGTTTTCAACGCTTACTTCAAAATTTAAATAACTTTGTGAAAACATTATAAAGTCAATGAAATTATAGATAAACGATATGTAATCGATCAAAACATATTGATTTTAACTAGTTTCTAAAGTTTTGACACAGTTTCATTACAAATTTTATGTTTTACAAAGGTTTACAATACATAGTGATTTACGTGCAAAAGCAAGCTGTTTGGACTAGTTTTTCAACGTTTTCAACGCTTACTTCAAAATTTAAATAACTTTGTGAAAACATTATAAAGTCAATGAAATTATAGATAAACGATATGTAATCGCTCGATCAAAACATATTGATTTTAACTAGTTTCTAAAGTTTTGACACAGTTTCATTACAAATTTTATGTTTTACAAAGGTTTACAATACATAGTGATTTACGTGCAAAAGCAAGCTGTTTGGACTAGTTTTTCAACGTTTTCAACGCTTACTTCAAAATTTAAATAACTTTGTGAAAACATTATAAAGTCAATGAAATTATAGATAAACGATATGTAATCGATCAAAACATATTGATTTTAACTAGTTTCTAAAGTTTTGACACAGTTTCATTACAAATTTTATGTTTTACAAAGGTTTACAATACATAGTGATTTACGTGCAAAAGCAAGCTGTTTGGACTAGTTTTTCAACGTTTTCAACGCTTACTTCAAAATTTAAATAACTTTGTGAAAACATTATAAAGTCAATGAAATTATAGATAAACGATATGTAATCGATCAAAACATATTGATTTTAACTAGTTTCTAAAGTTTTGACACAGTTTCATTACAAATTTTATGTTTTACAAAGGTTTACAATACATAGTGATTTACGTGCAAAAACAAGCTGTTTGGACTAGTTTTTCAACGTTTTCAACGCTTACTTCAAAATTTAAATAACTTTGTGAAAACATTATAAAGTCAATGAAATTATAGATAAACGATATGTAATCGATCAAAACATATTGATTTTAACTAGTTTCTAAAGTTTTGACACAGTTTCATTACAAATTTTATGTTTTACAAAGGTTTACAATACATAGTGATTTACGTGCAAAAAAGCAAGCTGTTTGGACTAGTTTTTCAACGTTTTCAACGCTTACTTCAAAATTTAAATAACTTTGTGAAAACATTATAAAGTCAATGAAATTATAGATAAACGATATGTAATCGATCAAAACATATTGATTTTAACTAGTTTCTAAAGTTTTGACACAGTTTCATTACAAATTTTATGTTTTACAAAGGTTTACAATACATAGTGATTTACGTGCAAAAAGCAAGCTGTTTGGACTAGTTTTTCAACGTTTTCAACGCTTACTTCAAAATTTAAATAACTTTGTGAAAACATTATAAAGTCAATGAAATTATAGATAAACGATATGTAATCGATCAAAACATATTGATTTTAACTAGTTTCTAAAGTTTTGACACAGTTTCATTACAAATTTTATGTTTTACAAAGGTTTACAATACATAGTGATTTACGTGCAAAAGCAAGCTGTTTGGACTAGTTTTTCAACGTTTTCAACGCTTACTTCAAAATTTAAATAACTTTGTGAAAACATTATAAAGTCAATGAAATTATAGATAAACGATATGTAATCGATCAAAACATATTGATTTTAACTAGTTTCTAAAGTTTTGACACAGTTTCATTACAAATTTTATGTTTTACAAAGGTTTACAATACATAGTGATTTACGTGCAAAAGCAAGCTGTTTGGACTAGTTTTTCAACGTTTTCAACGCTTACTTCAAAATTTAAATAACTTTGTGAAAACATTATAAAGTCAATGAAAAATTATAGATAAACGATATGTAATCGATCAAAACATATTGATTTTAACTAGTTTCTAAAGTTTTGACACAGTTTCATTACAAATTTTATGTTTTACAAAGGTTTACAATACATAGTGATTTACGTGCAAAAGCAAGCTGTTTGGACTAGTTTTTCAACGTTTTCAACGCTTACTTCAAAATTTAAATAACTTTGTGAAAACATTATAAAGTCAATGAAATTATAGATAAACGATATGTAATCGATCAAAACATATTGATTTTAACTAGTTTCTAAAGTTTTTGACACAGTTTCATTACAAATTTTATGTTTTACAAAGGTTTACAATACATAGTGATTTACGTGCAAAAGCAAGCTGTTTGGACTAGTTTTTCAACGTTTTCAACGCTTACTTCAAAATTTAAATAACTTTGTGAAAACATTATAAAGTCAATGAAATTATAGATAAACGATATGTAATCGATCAAAACATATTGATTTTAACTAGTTTCTAAAGTTTTGACACAGTTTCATTACAAATTTTATGTTTTACAAAGGTTTACAATACATAGTGATTTTACGTGCAAAAAAAGCTGTTTGGACTAGTTTTTCAACGTTTTCAACGCTTACTTCAAAATTTAAATAACTTTGTGAAAACATTATAAAGTCAATGAAATTATAGATAAACGATATGTAATCGATCAAAACATATTGATTTTAACTAGTTTCTAAAGTTTTGACACAGTTTCATTACAAATTTTATGTTTTACAAAGGTTTACAATACATAGTGATTTACGTGCAAAAAGCAAGCTGTTTGGACTAGTTTTTCAACGTTTTCAACGCTTACTTCAAAATTTAAATAACTTTGTGAAAACATTATAAAGTCAATGAAATTATAGATAAACGATATGTAATCGATCAAAACATATTGATTTTAACTAGTTTCTAAAGTTTTGACACAGTTTCATTACAAATTTTATGTTTTACAAAGGTTTACAATACATAGTGATTTACGTGCAAAAAAAGCAAGCTGTTTGGACTAGTTTTTCAACGTTTTCAACGCTTACTTCAAAATTTAAATAACTTTGTGAAAAACATTATAAAGTCAATGAAATTATAGATAAACGATATGTAATCGATCAAAACATATTGATTTTAACTAGTTTCTAAAGTTTTGACACAGTTTCATTACAAATTTTATGTTTTACAAAGGTTTACAATACATAGTGATTTACGTGCAAAAGCAAGCTGTTTGGACTAGTTTTTCAACGTTTTCAACGCTTACTTCAAAATTTAAATAACTTTGTGAAAACATTATAAAGTCAATGAAATTATAGATAAACGATATGTAATCGATCAAAACATATTGATTTTAACTAGTTTCTAAAGTTTTGACACAGTTTCATTACAAATTTTATGTTTTACAAAGGTTTACAATACATAGTGATTTACGTGCAAAAGCAAGCTGTTTGGACTAGTTTTTCAACGTTTTCAACGCTTACTTCAAAATTTAAATAACTTTGTGAAAACATTATAAAGTCAATGAAATTATAGATAAACGATATGTAATCGATCAAAACATATTGATTTTAACTAGTTTCTAAAGTTTTGACACAGTTTCATTACAAATTTTATGTTTTACAAAGGTTTACAATACATAGTGATTTACGTGCAAAAGCAAGCTGTTTGGACTAGTTTTTCAACGTTTTCAACGCTTACTTCAAAATTTAAATAACTTTGTGAAAACATTATAAAGTCAATGAAATTATAGATAAACGATATGTAATCGATCAAAACATATTGATTTTAACTAGTTTCTAAAGTTTTGACACAGTTTCATTACAAATTTTATGTTTTTTACAAAGGTTTACAATACATAGTGATTTACGTGCAAAAGCAAGCTGTTTGGACTAGTTTTTCAACGTTTTCAACGCTTACTTCAAAATTTAAATAACTTTGTGAAAACATTATAAAGTCAATGAAATTATAGATAAACGATATGTAATCGATCAAAACATATTGATTTTAACTAGTTTCTAAAGTTTTGACACAGTTTCATTACAAATTTTATGTTTTACAAAGGTTTACAATACATAGTGATTTACGTGCAAAAGCAAGCTGTTTGGACTAGTTTTTTTCAACGTTTTCAACGCTTACTTCAAAATTTAAATAACTTTGTGAAAACATTATAAAGTCAATGAAATTATAGATAAACGATATGTAATCGATCAAAACATATTGATTTTAACTAGTTTCTAAAGTTTTGACACAGTTTCATTACAAATTTTATGTTTTACAAAGGTTTACAATACATAGTGATTTACGTGCAAAAAGCAAGCTGTTTGGACTAGTTTTTCAACGTTTTCAACGCTTACTTCAAAATTTAAATAACTTTGTGAAAACATTATAAAGTCAATGAAATTATAGATAAACGATATGTAATCGATCAAAACATATTGATTTTAACTAGTTTCTAAAGTTTTGACACAGTTTCATTACAAATTTTATGTTTTACAAAGGTTTACAATACATAGTGATTTACGTGCAAAAGCAAGCTGTTTGGACTAGTTTTTCAACGTTTTCAACGCTTACTTCAAAATTTAAATAACTTTGTGAAAACATTATAAAGTCAATGAAATTATAGATAAACGATATGTAATCGATCAAAACATATTGATTTTAACTAGTTTCTAAAGTTTTGACACAGTTTCATTACAAATTTTATGTTTTACAAAGGTTTACAATACATAGTGATTTACGTGCAAAAGCAAGCTGTTTGGACTAGTTTTTCAACGTTTTCAACGCTTACTTCAAAATTTAAATAACTTTGTGAAAACATTATAAAGTCAATGAAATTATAGATAAACGATATGTAATCGATCAAAACATATTGATTTTAACTAGTTTCTAAAGTTTTGACACAGTTTCATAACAAATTTTATGTTTTACAAAGGTTTACAATACATAGTGATTTACGTGCAAAAGCAAGCTGTTTGGACTAGTTTTTCAACGTTTTCAACGCTTACTTCAAAATTTAAATAACTTTGTGAAAACATTATAAAGTCAATGAAATTATAGATAAACGATATGTAATCGATCAAAACATATTGATTTTAACTAGTTTCTAAAGTTTTGACACAGTTTCATAACATATATTATGTTTTACAAAGGTTTACAATACATAGTGATTTACGTGCAAAAGCAAGCTGTTTGGACTAGTTTTTCAACGTTTTCAACGCTTACTTCAAAATTTAAATAACTTTGTGAAAACATTATAAAGTCAATGAAATTATAGATAAACGATATGTAATCGATCAAAACATATTGATTTTAACTAGTTTCTAAAGTTTTGACACAGTTTCATAACAAATTTTATGTTTTACAAAGGTTTACAATACATAGTGATTTACGTGCAAAAGCAAGCTGTTTGGACTAGTTTTTCAACGTTTTCAACGCTTACTTCAAAATTTAAATAACTTTGTGAAAACATTATAAAGTCAATGAAATTATAGATAAACGATATGTAATCGATCAAAACATATTGATTTTAACTAGTTTCTAAAGTTTTGACACAGTTTCATTACAAATTTTATGTTTTACAAAGGTTTACAATACATAGTGATTTACGTGCAAAAGCAAGCTGTTTGGACTAGTTTTTCAACGTTTTCAACGCTTACTTCAAAATTTAAATAACTTTGTGAAAACATTATAAAGTCAATGAAATTATAGATAAACGATATGTAATCGATCAAAACATATTGATTTTAACTAGTTTCTAAAGTTTTGACACAGTTTCATTACAAATTTTATGTTTTACAAAGGTTTACAATACATAGTGATTTACGTGCAAAAAGCAAGCTGTTTGGACTAGTTTTTCAACGTTTTCAACGCTTACTTCAAAATTTAAATAACTTTGTGAAAACATTATAAAGTCAATGAAATTATAGATAAACGATATGTAATCGATCAAAACATATTGATTTTAACTAGTTTCTAAAGTTTTGACACAGTTTCATTACAAATTTTATGTTTTACAAAGGTTTACAATACATAGTGATTTACGTGCAAAAGCAAGCTGTTTGGACTAGTTTTTCAACGTTTTCAACGCTTACTTCAAAATTTAAATAACTTTGTGAAAACATTATAAAGTCAATGAAATTATAGATAAACGATATGTAATCGATCAAAACATATTGATTTTAACTAGTTTCTAAAGTTTTGACACAGTTTCATTACAAATTTTATGTTTTACAAAGGTTTACAATACATAGTGATTTACGTGCAAAAGCAAGCTGTTTGGACTAGTTTTTCAACGTTTTCAACGCTTACTTCAAAATTTAAATAACTTTGTGAAAACATTATAAAGTCAATGAAATTATAGATAAACGATATGTAATCGATCAAAACATATTGATTTTAACTAGTTTCTAAAGTTTTGACACAGTTTCATTACAAATTTTATGTTTTACAAAGGTTTACAATACATAGTGATTTACGTGCAAAAGCAAGCTGTTTGGACTAGTTTTTCAACGTTTTCAACGCTTACTTCAAAATTTAAATAACTTTGTGAAAACATTATAAAGTCAATGAAATTATAGATAAACGATATGTAATCGATCAAAACATATTGATTTTAACTAGTTTCTAAAGTTTTGACACAGTTTCATTACAAATTTTATGTTTTACAAAGGTTTACAATACATAGTGATTTACGTGCAAAAAGCAAGCTGTTTGGACTACTTTTTCAACGTTTTCAACGCTTACTTCAAAATTTAAATAACTTTGTGAAAACATTATAAAGTCAATGAAATTATAGATAAACGATATGTAATCGATCAAAACATATTGATTTTAACTAGTTTCTAAAGTTTTGACACAGTTTCATTACAAATTTTATGTTTTACAAAGGTTTACAATACATAGTGATTTACGTGCAAAAAGCAAGCTGTTTGGACTAGTTTTTCAACGTTTTCAACGCTTACTTCAAAATTTAAATAACTTTGTGAAAACATTATAAAGTCAATGAAATTATAGATAAACGATATGTAATCGATCAAAACATATTGATTTTAACTAGTTTCTAAAGTTTTGACACAGTTTCATTACAAATTTTATGTTTTACAAAGGTTTACAATACATAGTGATTTACGTGCAAAAAGCAAGCTGTTTGGACTAGTTTTTCAACGTTTTCAACGCTTACTTCAAAATTTAAATAACTTTGTGAAAACATTATAAAGTCAATGAAATTATAGATAAACGATATGTAATCGATCAAAACATATTGATTTTAACTAGTTTCTAAAGTTTTGACACAGTTTCATTACAAATTTTATGTTTTACAAAGGTTTACAATACATAGTGATTTACGTGCAAAAGCAAGCTGTTTGGACTAGTTTTTCAACGTTTTCAACGCTTACTTCAAAATTTAAATAACTTTGTGAAAACATTATAAAGTCAATGAAATTATAGATAAACGATATGTAATCGATCAAAACATATTGATTTTAACTAGTTTCTAAAGTTTTGACACAGTTTCATTACAAATTTTATGTTTTACAAAGGTTTACAATACATAGTGATTTACGTGCAAAAAGCAAGCTGTTTGGACTAGTTTTTCAACGTTTTCAACGCTTACTTCAAAATTTAAATAACTTTGTGAAAACATTATAAAGTCAATGAAATTATAGATAAACGATATGTAATCGATCAAAACATATTGATTTTAACTAGTTTCTAAAGTTTTGACACAGTTTCATTACAAATTTTATGTTTTACAAAGGTTTACAATACATAGTGATTTACGTGCAAAAGCAAGCTGTTTGGACTAGTTTTTCAACGTTTTCAACGCTTACATCAAAAATTTAAATAACTTTGTGAAAACATTATAAAGTCAATGAAATTATAGATAAACGATATGTAATCGATCAAAACATATTGATTTTAACTAGTTTCTAAAGTTTTGACACAGTTTCATTACAAATTTTATGTTTTACAAAGGTTTACAATACATAGTGATTTACGTGCAAAAGCAAGCTGTTTGGACTAGTTTTTCAACGTTTTCAACGCTTACTTCAAAATTTAAATAACTTTGTGAAAACATTATAAAGTCAATGAAATTATAGATAAACGATATGTAATCGATCAAAACATATTGATTTTAACTAGTTTCTAAAGTTTTGACACAGTTTCATTACAAATTTTATGTTTTACAAAGGTTTACAATACATAGTGATTTACGTGCAAAAGCAAGCTGTTTGGACTAGTTTTTCAACGTTTTCAACGCTTACTTCAAAATTTAAATAACTTTGTGAAAACATTATAAAGTCAATGAAATTATAGATAAACGATATGTAATCGATCAAAACATATTGATTTTAACTAGTTTCTAAAGTTTTGACACAGTTTCATTACAAATTTTATGTTTTACAAAGGTTTACAATACATAGTGATTTACGTGCAAAAGCAAGCTGTTTGGACTAGTTTTTCAACGTTTTCAACGCTTACTTCAAAAAAATTTAAATAACTTTGTGAAAACATTATAAAGTCAATGAAATTATAGATAAACGATATGTAATCGATCAAAACATATTGATTTTAACTAGTTTCTAAAGTTTTGACACAGTTTCATTACAAATTTTATGTTTTACAAATGTTTACAATACATAGTGATTTACGTGTAAGCTGTTTGTTCTAGTTTTTCAACGTTTTTAACGCTTACTTCAAAATTTAAATAACTTTGTGAAAACATTATAAAGTCACTGAAATTATAGATAAACGATATGTAATCGATCAAAACATATTGATTTTAACTAGTTTCTAAAGTTTTGACACAGTTTCATTACAAATTTTATGTTTTACAAAGGTTTACAATACATAGTGATTTACGTGCAAAAAGCAAGCTGTTTGGACTACTTTTTCAACGTTTTCAACGCTTACTTCAAAATTTAAATAACTTTGTGAAAACATTATAAAGTCAATGAAATTATAGATAAACGATATGTAATCGATCAAAACATATTGATTTTAACTAGTTTCTAAAGTTTTGACACAGTTTCATAACAAATTTTATGTTTTACAAAGGTTTAAAATACATAGTGATTTACGTGCAAAAAGCAAGCTGTTTGGACTAGTTTTTCAACGTTTTCAACGCTTACTTCAAAATTTAAATAACTTTTGTGAAAACATTATAAAGTCAATGAAATTATAGATAAACGATATGTAATCGATCAAAACATATTGATTTTAACTAGTTTCTAAAGTTTTGACACAGTTTCATTACAAATTTTATGTTTTACAAAAGGTTTACAATACATAGTGATTTACGTGCAAAAGCAAGCTGTTTGGACTACTTTTTCAACGTTTTCAACGCTTACTTCAAAATTTAAATAACTTTGTGAAAACATTATAAAGTCAATGAAATTATAGATAAACGATATGTAATCGATCAAAACATATTGATTTTAACTAGTTTCTTAAAGTTTTGACACAGTTTCATTAACAAATTTTATTTTTTACAAAGGTTTACAATACATAGTGATTTACGTGCAAAAGAAGTTGTTTGGACTTGTTTTTCAACGTTTTCAACGCTTAAGAAAATTTAAATAACTTTGTTAATGAAAATGGTATAAAGTCAATGAAATTATAGATAAACGATATGTCCCCGCTCCATCAAAACATATTGATTTTAAAAGTTTCTAAAGTTTTGACAACAGATGGGCTCATCAAACCAAATTTTATGTTTTACAAAGGTTTACAATACATAGTGATTTACGCCTGCCGAAAAAAAAAATTATAGGATGCTTGGACTAGTTTTTCAACGTTTTCAACGCTTCATTTTAAAAATTTAAATAACACGCGTTGAAAACATTATAAAGTCATTGAAATTATAGATAAACGATATGTAATCGATCAAAACATATTGGTTTTATACTCAATGTTTCAGAATCTGACCTTTGGAGCTTTGAGTTGATGATCAGTCAAAAAGCCTTCTACTCCATCCCCAACTGTCTGGATTTAGAGGGCCAGAAGATGTCAATTATAGTAACAGGGCGTAAACCGGCATGCTGGAAGTGTGGAAAGTTTGGTCACCTTTCCTCTTCCTGCACAGAGATGAAGGCCTCTGATGTTCTGGCCCCCGCCCAACCAAATCCCCCTTTAGTCGAGTCTGATAAATCCATCTCGCCTGTGGTGGGCATACCTGCGACCAGGACCGGTGTGGAAAATCCCCCGGTTGGGTCTAAATCTCTGCCCCCATTCCCCGAAAAGCCTTTGTCCGCCGCAAGTGCGGTTGGGGGAAGGAAGAGGGGGAATGGCAGGTCGTAGGTAAGGCTAAAAGAAAACCCAGACAGCGGGACCTCGTCCTACAACAGCAAAAGACACACACAGCCCCACCCCTCTACCAGCGCAAAGGGCGACTCTCCGGTCTCATCTTCAAAAAAAACTACGCCAGGACATGCTCAAATATGAGCCGTCTTTCGAAAAAAAAGAAAAATTACTACAACTCAAAGAAGAGCTAAAAACTAAGGAGCACGGATCAGAAAAAAAACCAGGATTCTCTGTTTCGGCACCGTCTTCCCCTGTGCCAAAAAAACAACCTATGGCCTCTCCTTCAAATCCCAAAGTACAAACAAATACGTCCAAGAAGGCATCCAAAACTTCATCTCCCATCCCTTCCCCAAAGAAAACACCAAATAATTCCCCTGTTAAAACAGAAAAAAAAAAAGGCAACGTAGCCCATCGACGGATTCTCCGGAAGAAATAGTGGAAAAAAAAATTAAATCAAACCACTTTTCAGCACAGGGGAAGACGTGTGCCGAATCTCGAAGGATGTTGAAGAGCAGGCCAAAAAAGTAAAAAATTTAAAACATCTGCTTAATTTTAAAAAACTCAATAATTTAGACATAGAGAACCCTCAGAATTTCCCAAAAGCAAAGAGGGTCCTCACTGTTGTCCCATCTAAAGCCAATATGGGCCATGATGGCGGAAGCCAATGAAACGTTTAGATATTTTTTCCGCCGATGGCGTCTTTTGATGATGACACAGTTAAGGATCTAAGACAATACTGTCCAGGGTGGTTCCCAGTTTTTGTTCACCCCTCCCTGTATAGAGCCTTAAAACTAACCTTCCCCCTGGACATTGGCGGCCTGTCTCCTGATGGTACCATCAAGAGTGAGATGGGTACTGGCTCATTGGGAGAGGCCGTTGGTGTCCTGTCCCCGGCCATGTTCAATGCAGGAGAGCAACCCTAATCGGTTTTCATCATGGCTCTCTGGTTAGCAAGTCTGAATGCCCGAGGCCTGAGGTCGGAGTCTCTCAGGGCGAGGCTCTCTCGTGACCTTCAGCGTCTTGGGGTGAATATTTGTTGTGTACAAGAGACCCGGTTTTCTACTCACGACTATGAGAACATACTGTCTAGGGGTTCTCCTCTATTCAGCCTGTTTTGATGGACGTTCGAGAGGTGTCTCTTGGCTGGTGAGCAAGTCTTTGAAGGCTGCGTGTGTCCCCTTGTCTTCGCGGATCCGGCGGGCAGACTTTGCGTGCTGGACGTTACCATAAAGGATAAGGCTCTTCGTCTCATTGGGGTTTATGCGCCCAATGCCCATGCTGAGCGGCCTGCTTTGTTTCGGCAGATCGAGCCGTTTTTGACGACATCACGGCGGGTAGTTTTAGTGGGTGATTGGAATGCCGTCCTTGATCCCGATATAGATCGCATAGGGCCATTTTCGGGTACTAACAACCGGGGCGTTAAACAGTTTCGGGACTTTATCGACGGGTTTGATCTTGTCGATAAGTACCGGAACGAACATCCTCGGGGGGTAGTGTGGACTTGGACTAATAGTGGCGGCTCGGCTAGTTATCTAGACCGAGTCTTAGTTAAGAGAGTCGATGTAGGGCTCTTAGGGTGTCCAAGTTTCCATGAGATAGTTTATACGGATCATAGGCTTGTCCGGGTCCGTGTAAACTTAGATAAACCTAAGGTTAGGATGGCTGGTTACTGGAAATTAAACTCATCATTATTTGGTGAGCAAGATTTCCGGGACCAGCTGCTACTAATGATACAGAGGGAACTGACGGGAGCGGTTGTGGGAAATGCCTGGTGGGATAAATTAAAATCCAAAATTAGAACGTTTGCTGCTGATTATAGTCGTCGGCTCAATCTAGATAGATTAGCGGCGCAAACGGCTTTAGAGCAGAAGGTTGATCGGGCAGTCAAATCCCGTGATAGTGGGGACATAGCTTTAGCTAAGGCAGAGTTGGCCTCCTTGCTTATCAAGAAGGATCAAGCTCTGGTAGTTAGAGCTAGGTTAAAAAGAATGTCCCCTGAGGCAACGAATATGGCCGCTGAATTGCGCGCAGAGGAAGCTCGGAATGCATCACGTCGACATATTGCGTGCGTCACATTGCCGGATAATCGGACTGTGACTACAAACGAGGGCATATGTGAGGCTTTTCGTGACTACTTTCAGGATCTTTTTACCAGGGAGCCCGGTCTGAGCCCTGCTCAGTTCGACGCCTATTTAGCTGACTTTCCCTGCCTCGAGGCAGCTGAAGCAGCTAGGTGCGAGGGTCCCATTTCAGAGTCGGAAATCTGGGAAGCGTTGAAACAGGTTGGCCTGGACAAATCTCCGGGGCTAGATGGTCTTCCGTATGAAGTGTACTTGAGGCAGTCGCCCGTCTTTGTTCCGCTGCTGGCACTGATTTTTGGCAACTGGATGAAGCAGGGGTCTATACCCCAACGCTTCACCAGGGGCGTGATCAAGTTGTTACGCAAGGACAAAAACGGTGGGGATGGTTTAGGTAACTTTCGCCCTTTAACTATGTTAAACACAGAGTTAAAGATTTTGGCTAAGATCTTGGCTAACCGTTTGCAGGTTGTCCTGTCTCGTCTGATTGGCTCGGAACAGACTTGTGCTGTGAAGGGTAGGACGATTCAGGACAATCTTCATATGGTACGCCTGATCATTGAGCAAGTCGACAGTGAAGCCGCGCTGATCAATTTAGATCAGTCCAAGGCCTTCGATAGGGTTGACCATCGGTTTCTGGAGGCTGTTCTTTCGGCGGCCGGTTTCGGGCCGTACTTTCGCACCTGGATCCGACTTCTGTATGCGACTCCCGGTGCGCTGGTGGAAGTGAATGGGGTACGATCGGAGCCTTTCGTATTGTCTCGCTCCATTCGTCAAGGTTGTCCGCTGTCGCCGTTGCTTTACGTTCTTGCGTTGGAACCTTTCCTTCGCAAGTTAAAGGCGAATCCGGTCCTACGCGGAATTTCCCTGCCCGGTGGTAGCACATCGGCCAGGTATTCTGCCTATGCTGACGACGTTTCGGCTCTTGTGTCGAGCAGAGCCGAGATTGACGAAGTCAGCAAAGAAATCAGTTGTTATGAGATGGTGACAGGGGCCAAGATCAACCGCGATAAGTCTGTTGGCTTGCGGTTGGGTGCGTGGAAAGGAGTTTCTCTTCCCGGGCCTTTCCACTGGACGGATGGGCCGGTCAAGATTCTCGGCGTCTGGTTCGGTCCTGATCTCCAGTTGGGAATGAATTGGTCGGAGGTCCGAGGGAAGGCCGAGATCGCAATTAATTTGTGGTCTCGGAGGAATCTTTCCTTAAAGGGGAAGGCGGAAGTTTGTGTTTCACACATCTATCCAATTCTCCTTTACCGACTCTCGGTGCTTCCACTTCCGTGTGGCACTTTGCTGGCGTTAGTGAGGCTCTTGTTCTCCTTCTTGTGGGGAGGCAAGGCCGCCAGAGTCACTCAGGGGATCTGTTGCCTTCATCCTTCTGAAGGCGGTCTGGGCATGCCAAGCATTGAGATTCGTCAACATATGCTTCGCATTAGATTTCTAGATCGAATGTGTCGCGAACCGGATGAGGAGGGCGCCTTCTGGAAGGAAGACGCCCGTAAGAACTTCCCATCCCTGAGAAGTGTGCACTCGTGCGAGGAAGAGGCCCGCCGTTTACCCCGAGCCGAATGCTCCTTCTATCGCGAATGTCGTCTTGCTCTGAAAGCGCCTCTTAAGGGCGTCGGATGGCCTCTCCAACGTCCAGGCGTTGTCTCTTCGGGCATTATATCAAGTGTTAGTCAGGGGGTCCGTTCATGATAATCTGATTGACAGTCTCGGTCTTACGAGGCAGCAGGCTCGCTCAATATGGCCTTGGGCGCCCGGGTTGAAATGTCTCACTAACGATGAGGCATCACTCACCTGGCTGATGATTCGTGGGGCCCTCTGGGTCGCCAAAAGACTTTGTTCAGCTGGCTTGGAAAATTCTCCAAACTGCCGTCGCTGTGGTGGAGAGGTCGAGACCCTGTGTCACGCCTTTTTTCAGTGCAGGACGGTAGTGCCGTTGTGCAAGTTTGTTGAAGGCCTCATGGTTCGCATGCTGCGTGGAAAGCCGTTTGTCCTTCAATCCTCTTCCGTTTGTAGCAATGTGGCACCGCCGATGACGAAGGCTGAACAATATGTGTTCCACTGCTTGCTAGGAGTTATGAGAGTCGTGATTTGGACGACGCGACAGAAGGGATTCTATGGAGGTGAGAAGTTTACCTCTTCCCAACTGATCTTGTACTTTAAGCATCAGCTTAAAGTCAAGATTAGGACGGAAAGGCGGCGGCTCCCTTCATCAGAATTCAGCAAAAGGTGGGTGCATCTTGCGCGTTTGTGTCGTGTGAAAGGGGCTGACCTTGAGTGGCATTTTGATGCCGGTTAGGCATCAGGATATTGCTTTTCCTGGGTTGAACTAGGGCAACCCATCCAGAAACTAGGTTAGATTAGGTTCGTTTGTTGACGTTTTAGTTTCTTTTTCTTTTATTTAGTTAACTTAGCTAGGGTATGTATGCTCATTGGTCCCTTTTATTTTTGTCCCTATTTTCTTTAAGTTTAATTTCCCATCCCCTCCCTCTTTAGGTGGTCAGTGATATCAGTTCTCCGGTGGATGCGGGACGCCTTTCGTTTCGCGTGAGTGTTTTCGTATTTGTTGTTGTGTTTGAATGAGTGCGTGTTAGTGTGAGTACGTGACATGAATGAATGATTTATTCTATTAGAGTCCCGCATTGATTTCGGCCAGAGAAATGGGATTATTGCCACATTAGGTGATTGTGGGGGGTTTTATTACTAATAATATTTTCCTTAGTTTCATGTAAATAGATTGTTCTCATATTGTAAATAAATATTGGGGTTAATTTTTAGAATTATTGTTATATTTCCCTCCCCTCACAGACATTGTATATATGGGGTTTAGTTAGTTTTTTCACAGAGACGATGAGGTATTATGGTGTTTGTAGTTTGAAAGGTACGTATAAATGCGTTGTTTTGGTGTAAGGAATATTATTCGTACGATTGGGTCAGTGTCTGCGGCTAGCTAAGTTAAAACTAAGACAGAAGAAGACCGTCCTCTCCCCATTCCCCTATTTCGGCCTTGTGCCACATTTCTGTTTTTAATTGCAGAATAAATATTGTTACATTACAAATTTTATGTTTTACAAAGGTTTACAATACATAGTGATTTACGTGCAAAAGCAAGCTGTTTGGACTAGTTTTTCAACGTTTTCAACGCTTACGTCAAAATTTAAATAACTTTGTGAAAACATTATAAAGTCAATGAAATTATAGATAAACGGTATGTAATCGATCAAAACATATTGATTTGAAGAAGTTTCTAAAGTTTTGACACAGTTACATTACAAATTTTATGTTTTACAAAGGTTTACAATACATAGTGATTTACGTGCAAAAGCAAGCTGTTTGGACTAGTTTTTCAACGTTTTCAACGCTTATATCCAAATTTAAATAACTTTGTGAAAACATTATAAAGTCAATGAAATTATAGATAAACGGTATGTAATCGATCAAAACATATTGATTTGAAGTAGTTTCTAAAGTTTTGACACAGTTACATTACAAATTTTATGTTTTACAAAGGTTTACAATACATAGTGATTTACGTGCAAAAGCAAGCTGTTTGGACTAGTTTTTCAACGTTTTCAACGCTTACTTCAAAATTTAAATAACTTTGTGAAAACATTATAAAGTCAATGAAATTATAGATAAACGGTATGTAATCGATGAAAACATATTGATTTTAACTAGTTTCTAAAGTTTTGACACAGTTACATTACAAATTTTATGTTTTACAAAGGTTTACAATACATAGTGATTTACGTGCAAAAGCAAGCTGTTTGGACTACTTTTTCAACGTTTTCAACGCTTACTTCAAAATTTAAATAACTTTGTGAAAACATTATAAAGTCAATGAAATTATAGATAAACGATATGTAATCGATGAAAACATATTGATTTTCACTAGTTTCTATAGTTTTGAGACAGTTACATTACAAATTTTATGTTTTACAAAGGTTTACAATACATAGTGATTTACGTGCAAAAGCAAGCTGTTTGGACTAGTTTTTCAACGTTTTCAACGCTTACTTCAAAATTTAAATAACTTTGTGAAAAAATTATAAAGTCAATGAAATTATAGATAAACGGTATGTAATCGATGAAAAAGATATATTTTTTTAACTAGTTTCTAAAGTTTTGACACAGTTACATTACAAATTTTATGTTTTACAAAGGTTTACAATACATAGTGTTTTACGTGCAAGCTGTTTTGACTACTTTTTCAACGTTTTCAACGCTTACTTCAAAATTTAAATAACTTTGTGAAAACATTATAAAGTCAATGAAATTATAGACAAATGAAATTATAGATAAAACGATTTTATAGTTTATAATCGAACAAAAAATTTTATTGATTTTAAATGAAATTATTGTTTCTAAAGTTTTGATTTACAGTTTTGACTACAACGTTAAACAAATTTTAATGTTTTACAAACGTTAGTAAACAATGAAATTATTGTGATTTAATCGTGCAAAATGTATGGATTTTAACTAGTTTCTGTTTGACAAAGTTTTCTTACAAATTTTAAGTTTTACGTTTTCAAATACGCTTTACATGCAAAATCAAAATTAAAACGCTAAAATTAATTTGTTGAAAACATTATAAAGTCAATGAAATTATAGAAAAACTAATCATGTCAAAATGGATTTTAACTAAAACATATTTACAAATTTTAACTTTTTAAATACTTAATGTTTATAAAAATCAACGTGTTTTGACTACTTTTTCAACGTTAAACACGCTTACAAAAATTTAAAAAACTTTTGGAAACATTAGAAAATCAATGAAATTATTGAAAATCGATATGCAATCAAAAAATGTATTGATTTTAACTACATGTTTCAAAATCAACGTGTTTTGACTAATTTTTTTTTACAACGTTAAACACGCTTTTGCTTCAAAATACAAAATTCAAAATAAAATAACTCTTTGGAAACGTTTGAAAATCAATGAAATTATTGAAAATCGATATGCAATCAATCAAAATGTATGGATTTTAACTAGTTTCATAATTTTTGACAAAGTGATATTACAAATTTTAAGTTTTACTAAGTTTTCAAATACATAATGATTTACATGCAAAATCAACTTGTTTTGACTGCTTTTTCAACGTTAAACACGCTAGCTTCAAAATATAACTCTTTGGAAACATTAGAAACACAATGAAATTATTGAAAATCGATATGCAATCAATCAAAATGTATTGATTTTAACTAGTTTCAGAAGATTTGACAAAGTGATATTACAAATTTTATGTTTTACTAAGTTTTTAAATACTTAATGTTTTACATGCAAAATCAACGTGTTTTGACTACTTTTTCAACGTTAAACACGCTAGCATCAAAATATAAAAAATTCTTTTGGAAACATTAGAAAATCAATGAATTAATTGAAAATCGATATTCAATCAATCAAAATGTATTGGTTTTAACATGTTTCATAAGTTTTCACAAAGTGATATTACCAATTTTATGTTTTACTAAGTTTTCAAATACATAATGATTTACATGCAAAATCAACGTGTTTTGACTACTTTTTCAACGTTAAACACGCTAGCTTCAAAATATAAATAACTCTTTGTAAACATTAGAAAATCAATGAAATTATTTAAAATCGATATGCAATCAATCAAAATGAATTGATTTTAACTAGTTTCATAAGTTTTGACTAAGTGATATTACAAATTTTAAGTTTTACTAAGTTTTCAAATACATAATAATTTACATGCAAAATCAACGTGTTTTGACTACATTTTCAACCTTAAACACGCTAGCTTCAAAATATAACTCTTTGGAACCATTAGAAACACAATGAAATTATTGAGAATCGATATGCAATCAATCAAAATGTATTTCTTTTAACTAGTTTCATAAGTTTTGACAAAGTGATATTACTAATTTTAAGTTTTACTAAGTTTTCAAATCCATAATGATTTACATGCAAAATCAACGTGTTTTGACTACTTTTTCAATGTTAAACACGCTAGCTTCAAAATATAAATAATTCTTTGGAAACATTAGAGAATCAATGAAATTATTGAAAATCGATATGCAATCAATCAAAATGTATTGATTTTAACTAGTTTCATAAGTTTTGACAAAGTGATATTGCAAATATTACGTTTTACTAACTTTTCAAATACATAATGATTTACATGCAAAATCAACGTGTTTTGACTACTTTTTCAACGTTAAACACGCTAGCTTCAAAATATAAATAACTCTTTGGAAACATTAGAAAATCAATGGAATTATTGAAAATCAATATACAATCAATCAAAATGAATTGATTTTAACTAGTTTCATAAGTTTTGACAAAGTGATATTACAAATTTTAAGTTTTACTAAGTTTTCAAATACATAATGATTTACATGCAAAATCAACGTGTTTTGACTACATTTTCAACGTTAAACACGCTAGCTTCAAAATATAACTCTTTGGAAACATTAGAAACACAATGAAATTATTGAAAATCGATATGCAATCAATCAAAATGTATTGATTTTAACTAGTTTCATAATTTTTGACAAAGTGCTATTACAAATTTTAAATTTTACTAAGTTTTCAAATACATAATGATTTACATGCAAAATCAATGTTTTTTGACTACTTTTTCAACGTTAAACACGCTAGCTTCAAAATATAACTCTTTGGAAACATTAGAAACACAATGAAATTATTGAAAATCGATATGCAATCAATAAAAATGTATTTATTTTAACTAGTTTCATAAGTTTTGACAAAGTGATATTACAAATTTTAAGTTTAACTAAGTTTTCAAATACATAATGATTTACATGCAAAATCGAGGTTTTTTCACTACTTTTTCAACGTTAAACACGTTAGCTTCAAAATATAAATAACTCTTTGGAAACATTAGAAAATCAATAAAATTATTGAAAATCGATATGCAATCAATCAAAATGTATTTATTTTAACTAGTTTCATAAGTTTTGACAAAGTGATATTACAAAATTTAAATTTTTACTAAGTTTTCAAATACATAATGTCTTACATGCAAAATCAACGTGTTTTGACTACTTTTTCAACGTTAAACACGCTAGCTTCAAAATATAAAAAACTCTTTGGAAACATTAGAAAATCAATGAAATTATTGAAAATCGATATGCAATCAATCAAAATGAATTGATTTTAACTAGTTTCATAAGTTTTGACAAAGTGATATTACCAATTTTAAGTTTTACTAAGTTTTCAAATACATAATGATTTACATGCAAAATCAACGTGTTTTGACTACTTTTTCAACGTTAAACACGCTAGCTTCAAAATATAAATAACTCTTTGGAAACGTTAGTAAACCAATGAATTTATTGAAAATCGATATGCAATCAATCAAAATGTATTGATTTTAACTAGTTTCATATGTTTTGACAAAGTGATATTACAAATTTTAAGTTTTACTAAGTTTTCAAATACATAATGATTTACATGCAAAAACAACCTGTTTTGTCTACTTTTTTCAACGTTAAACACGCTAGCTTCAAAATAAATAACTCTTTGGAAACATTAGAAAATCAATGAAATTATTGAGAATCGATATGCAATCACTCAAAATGTATTGATTTTAACTAGTTTCATAAGTTTTGACAAAGTGATATTACAAATTTTAAATTTTACTAAGTTTTCAAATACATAATGATTTACATGCAAAATGAACGTTTTTTGACTACTTTTTCAACGTTAAACACGCTAGCTTCAAAATAGAACTCTTTGGAAACATTAGAAACAATGAAATTATTGAAAATCGATATGCAATCAATCAAAATGTATTGATTTTAACTAGTTTCAGAAGATTTGACTAAGTGATATTACAAATTTTAAATTTTACTAAGTTTTCAAATACTTAATGATTCACATGCAAAATCAAAGTGTTTTGACTACTTTTTCAACGTTAAACACGCTAGCTTCAAAATATAAAAAACTCTTTGGAAACATTAGAAAATCAATGAATTTATTGAAAATCAATATTCAATCAATCAAAATGTATTGGTTTTAACAAGTTTCATAACTTTTCACAAAGTGATATTACCAATTTTATGTTTTACTAAGTTTTCAAATACATAATGATTTACATGCAAAATCAACGTGTTTTGACTACTTTTTCAACGTTAAACACGCTCGTCTCAAAATATAAATAACTCTTTGCTGTTTTATTTTTTAACAGAAAACCCTTTTTTTCTATGTAGAAAAGGGGACAAATTAAAAATAGAAATTAAATACGCCTACATTTTTCTCAACTGTAATTGCTTAAATACTATATACCTAATATCACAGGACAATTTACTGATCGCATTCACCACACTGAATTTTTCCTACCGTTAACTCACAAACATGCTTTTGTTATAAAATCACCGATTGGTTAATTTTTCATCCAATCAGATATTTTTGTGTTCTTTCAAAATTTATCCTGCATTCGTGCTGGGAGCCACCCGACAGTAATATAAGTTCGGATTCATTCCCAAATCAAACGGTAGAGTTGAAAACAGTAGAGTGGAAGACAGTACAGTTGAAGACATTTGAAGACAGTAGAACTCAACTACTCACACGCGTCTACACAGATTATTCATTTTACTCACTCCGCACCCACACACACAGACACAGAACTTGAATATCATTCACCATCAGTTCTTTGTGAACAAGCCAAGTTGAAACAACTCTTTTAGTTACAAAACACACAACTCTACGATCTTCTGAATACACATTCTATTTTAACACAGAACTCTGAACATTATATTCAGAAAACTTGCTTATTTAAATGTCACCATATTCAAAAAAAATTACCTTTGTATTTGTTGTTGATTTTAATATATGTTGAAACAAAAATCGGTTTTCCATTGTTTTTCCTTGATTTTAAAAAATGTATAAATGTTAAATGCTCTTCAACACGCAGGCACATTAATCTTTTCAACTATCGGAGTTAACTCCTCCTTTAGTACATTAACCCTTTCACCAGGAGTCTCTCTTCCCTGGCTATAAATAGCCGCTGACCCTTCGCCTCTATCTCTTTTTCCTTCAGGCCTGTGCGCCGACACCTTTGAGGTAAATCTCTCTTTTCATCAGGCTTTCAGCTTACAACCTCGAAATGTGGCGCTAACAAGGGATAGCGTGGAAACACGCTAAGCACAATACACACACACACGCACATGCAGAATATTCACACACGCACGCACGCACATACAGAATATTCCCATACACTTCATCCTTTGTACTGTTTCCATGTATTGTAACTTGTTATTAATATATATTTGTATATACATATATTATCGGTCTTGTGTTTTGTTTGCTTTCTTTGCCTTCTTCTTTGGACTTAATCAAAGTCCAACCTTTTTATGTAGTTAGGCCCGACGAGCAGGAATATCTGAACCTTACATGCCTTTCTTCTACATCTGACTTCTATCAACAACATAACAGCCACGGCCCTCTACAAGTGTTGACCTTGCCGACTTGATTTTTCAACTCCTGCTAAAAACACACAAGACGATATATATGTACAAAAACAAACAATTTCTTATACACACACCTTCCCAAAAGAGAGCCAGATAGGGAAAACATTGAAAAAACTTCTTTTTTGAATCCTACGCATGCCGTACACTAGAACAACAATTACTACTATTCAAGACGAACCTGAGAACTCTTCCCCACTGGTCTATATTTGCTTGACTCTTTCTTTCTCTCGGCGACGTTTGACCTAATTTCGCCCAGCAGACATGCTTAAGGCTGTACCAAACGAAAAACAACGCCATTTTTTTCTACTAGCCACTGTTTTCTTCTGGACTGAAATAGAAAAGTGTGAACCAAACCACTGAAAGACGACTCACTGTCTCATTTTTAAACAACATCGTCAATAATACCCAATTCTCCCAACCTACATTCGACACTCGGTAGAAATTCAGCTCAACTTCACGACTACGCTGCGTCTATTAACTTTTGTGCGCCAATTATACCCACACGAACCACCTCGTTTTTCAAACCAACTACAAACAGGCCAGCAGACAGGTGCATAGATCGACACAACCAATTCAACGTGGAGCATTGAAAAAAAAAGACAAATTTTAATAGCAACGCAGACCACTACCGACGCATTTACAGGACGTGCCCCAACTCTGAATCACTAGAGAAAATAACACTGCACCCTGAGACAACACTACATTTCGTCGAATCACGAATCTCAACCACACTTCTCACACATCCGGCGAGCAGGAGTATCTGAAACTTACATGCCTTTC
The DNA here is from genome assembly GCA_903632075.3 of Acanthosepion pharaonis. NCBI lineage: Eukaryota > Metazoa > Mollusca > Cephalopoda > Sepiida > Sepiidae > Acanthosepion > Acanthosepion pharaonis. The sequence continues at coordinate 13,053 of CAHIKZ030003861.1, read as the reverse complement.
TTCTAAATCTGACTAATATCAACAACATAATAGCCACGGCCCTCTACACAACAAAACACCATTTACATTGTTAACCCCAACAATTAAAGAAAGCAGCATTTACACTAGCATATTTGTTTATTTTGTACGTAATCATGCTCTTTCCAAAGAGTTAGGGTTCTTTATTTTATTGTTTTTTTGTTGGTTTTTTTTTTTAATTTATAAGGGATATTATGGGATAAGGTTTAATGTTGGAGTTAGGGTTAGGATTCTTTATTTCATTATTTAATTTTTTTAATTTCAAGTTAAGGTTAGGGGTTGAGATTAGGGGTAGGATTGGGTTTAGGGTTCTTTATTTTATTATTTAATTTGCTTGTTTTTTTAATTTAAGAAAGAAGGCTTTACTTAAAAAAAAAAAAAAAAAAATAAGTGCGAGTAAGATCAGTTAAGAGCAGTAAAAATAGCCGTTAATTAAGATTCCGCGCACAAAATGTTCCGCAGTGAATGTAGTGAAACAAAGCCAGTAATGGCGGACGGCTAAACGCGACTGAGTCCGAAATTTATTATCGATAACAGAACTCCAAAACGGTAGATTTTATCAAAATTTCTTTGTTATTTTTTAATTAAGCATGTAAATTTACACCTAAATACAACGATTCCAGAAATTTTTATTAGATACTTAGCGCTGGACTTAAAAAACAAATTACCCTTTTACTTTTACGGAAGTTATATATGTATATATATTTCCAAAAAGAAAAAAAATCCACGATACAATAAAATTATAGCAAAGGGGGATAACCGTAGAATATGAGTTGCTTCCCATTGACTATTTTTCAGCATCAAATCAAAGGAAAATATTGAAATTAAAGGGAATAATTTGTGATAAGTCAAAATAAAAAAATAATATTGTTAAATATTATGTTATTGACAACATCAACAACAAAAAACATAAACAATAACATAGAAATCCTGTATAAGGATGAAAAATAGTTAAAAGTTTATACAGGGAAGATTTTCTGACGGAAGCAGAATTTGAAAGGGGTGTATTCATGTACACAGATCGAACGACTAGTGAAAAGGAAAGGCGATGAATTTGATACCAAGACAAAGGTGGGTTCTGTAGGCTTTCCTGGTGCATAAATCAAATATCCCTTTTTTAGCGTAAAGCTCTACAAAAAGGATAAATTTGCATTTAATAATTTCATGGTTCAATTCGAGAACTAACATAGACTCGAAACGAATAATTAAAAAAATTCTTGTAAAAATTCATTATTCATCGATTTTTTCCTTAAGACTATAATTTCCTTAATATATATTATTTATAAAAGATATTTATAAAAAATTATTTAATTTGATAAGCTTTTAATTAGCTTATCAAATTAAATAATTAGATAGTTTTATTGCAGTTTTTATTTTACTATTTAGAACAGATTTTAGGGAATTTTGAAAAGTTTATTAAAAAAATGATGATTTATATTCTCCAAGGAGGAGAACAAAAAATTTGGAGGACGAATTTCATTCCTAGATGTAAAAAAAAAAAATTTTTACCAAAATGTTCTACAAATAATAATTTCAAAATAAATTCATTCATTTGTGAATAAGTCCTGACAGTTTCATTATTTGATTTTTGCAAGACTTTTCTAAAATGTGTTATTTTACCGGAAAACAGGCTCGAAAATTTCCATTACCGGTTCTGTTACCACGTTGACGCATAAAAATCAAGATTTTTAACAAACATTTCGAACATGTTAGAAAGAATTAAAAAAAAATAATTAGAAAATACTTTGTTCTTCCTCTTGATAATAACATAGAGATTTTGATTTGTTTTATTAAGTTTGGGGTTTTTTTATCAGGCTATACTCTTTTTAAGTTAACTATTGAGGTACCGTGGGGTTTCCTACAGCACCTACTGGCATAATAATTCTAAAGGCATAATAATTCAGCATCATACAATTAATGACGAGAATTATGTCGCTATTGATTTGTTAAATGAAGAATTTTTTAGACAGACAATTCATTATTCATTATATCAATGAGCGAATTCCTGCCGATGTAGTATCTTGTAAACTCTCCAAGGTAAAGGCAGACAGTTAAAGAATGCATTTTTAATCATGTTTTTTTTTAAACGAAGGTTCACCTGGCAACAGATATTTAAGTTTTATCATATTCACTAAATTGTCAGGAAATCATTCATGAACAGGTACAAAGTATCATCACTACAGAAAATTTTCGATAAATCTTGTGAGGCGATGAAAACATTACAGTAAAGTAACAAAAGAAAAAATTAGCGACTGTAGTAGTAGTAATAGAGAAGACAAAAGTCACAAGTGTTTTACCACTTCCAAATCTAACTACTCCAATACTAGAAAACTTTAGTACTAACTATTAGTACTAAAAATGTTATCACAAATGCATATTTTTATGTCGATAATTTGATTAAGACAAGTGATTCTCTCGAAGAATTGTTAAAGAATCCGTGAAAAGAATGACAGATGGAAGTTTTGAGTTACGTTTCGTGTCACTCAAATTGCAAGGCATTAAAGAAGAGTCTAGAAGATGATAAAAATTGCAGAACATATTAGTGACTTAGAAAAAAACTTTAGGATATAAGTATAATACCGTCAAAGATGCTTTAGAAATTTTTAGATTTTTCTGCCAACACCAAATGAAAAAAATATTGGCGCAAAATTCTGTGTTTGACTACTTTCGTTGTGCTTATCCCTGACAATTAAAGGGAGACTACTTCTAAGTGACTTGTGGAAATGAAAATTGTCCTGAGATGAAATTAATAGAATAACTGGAAGTTCCTTGAAATTTCCCAGTTGTTACTTCAATACCTGCGGAACTATATCTATTTTGTGATGCCTCCAAAAGGGGATATGGTTTTGCCTACGATATAAAAACAGGATTCTATCAGTGGTGGATTCAGCGGGTTCGCACAGGTTCGCAAGAAACTGTTCTTGGAAATTTAGGAGCTCAGCGAACCTGTTGCTAAAACGAAGAAACTTCTAATATTAGATTGTAATCAGTTGGAGATGTAAATTCAGGTGATCGAATAAAGGTTAATACAAATTTCATGAACTGCTGAACTTGCCATACTTGGAAAATTCAAGACATATTTATTCCCTATAAAGCTGCCGAAGAAAAGCTGAATGACTCCAGTAAAACTTTTCATTACAATATTGCCATTAATGATTTTCGTGACTATATGGAAAATGTCCTAAAAAATTTTCATAATCCTGTAATTCTTCAAAGCGTACAAAAAGCGAAAACTATTATCAATATGATTGCTATCAGTTCTTCCGAGGCAGAAAGGGTTTTTTCAAAAATGAATATTATATACTCAGATAAAAGAAGCCGCCTTACAGTGGAAAAATGAAGCAAACTTGATGACAATCAATTTTATTGGTCTCGCTTTATGGGATTCCACTCTTTTCGTTAAAACATGGCTTACAAAAGTCACGGTGTTGATGACAACAGAGCGAGGCAAAAGAGTGCTGAAGACGATGATGACAATCAAGTGTCTATTTGGATATTTTTAAATTGAAAGATCATGAATAAAAGATTTTAAAGCATTTCTTTTAAATATTTTTTCCTTTCAAAATGATAACGTAGATTAATTTTGGTATTTTTGACTAAGTGCAAGAAAAATTTAATTTATTCCTAAATTATATCTATATAGTAAAGTATAGACTATGGAAAATGAGGGAACCTGTTGCTATTGAAACCTGCTGTTGAGAGAAACCATTCTTAAAATTTTTAATTCCACTACTGGATTCTATGGCCTCCTTAATTTTTGCTAAGCGCCCATAAAAGAACAGTCTTTGCCTTCACTTGAGTTGTTATCAGTATACTTAACAGTGCAAAGCATTAAGAACATCTTGAAACTTTTATCAAATGTTTGTATCAAAGATGTAGTTATTGTTGTGATGCTCACATAGTGTTGTCTTGGTACAGCAACATAAAAACCTAAAACCAGTTTCTCAAGTATAGATTAAAAACATCAAAGTTGCTCTAGAAGAGTTAGATTCTCAACATTGTATCAATAAAATTCAAATATGTGCCTTCCTCAGAAAACCCTGCCGATTTAATTACTCGGGCATTGTCTCTGGAAAAGTTTAGACAAAACTTTAAATTTGGGATTTCTGGTCCTTCGTGGTTAAATCGGATACGGTAGCTTGGCCTGAAAGTGGTCTGCATTGCTTCAGTGTGTCCATCATTTCAAATAGCTGAAAATAACTTGTTCAATTATGTGCAAAAAAGTGTATCACAGAGCCTTGATATTTCTCTGAATCCTGACTGGTCAATTAATACTAATATCATGTTTTCAACTACGTCCGAATTGTATCGACCTAAACGAAAATGCAATTCCGCCAAAAACTGTCTATGTGTTTTGAGTCTATCACATGACATCCAACATTATAAATACCAGCGCTACCTTCAACTCTCTTTTATTTTTTTCTCAGACCACAGTAATGCAGTGCTGTGGAAAGGTCGCTTTGTCTCTTTAAGGGAAAACGCTGTAAAGACGCTATGGCACACACACAAACAGCTACATCAAATTTCAGCCTAGAACACCTTATCGAAGAAGATTCTTTCCATTGAAACCTACTATTATTTCATGAACTGAAATCTTTTCTGAGTCCAGATAAAAAATATCTTTAGCTAATTCAAATAACAGTTAAAGGTGTCATATTTATAGATATATGATTTGCTTTTTTACGGTTTATCAACCATTTGAGGATTATTTAAAGGCCAAAAAATGTATTTTAGTTTTAAGAATAATTCTTTTTTTTTTTTTTTTTGAGAGGATTGAACCGCCATGCATTCAGGCGATTTGGGAGAAAGAAAGAGAAACGAAGAAGAAAAAAAAAAAAAGTAATACGAGACGGGTCATAAAAATAAAAAAATTATTTTTCTAGATAAAAAAAAAACACAAAATAGGCCCTGAGATATAGATGCGAACACACAATGAAAAAGATTAAACCTGAATTAAATTTTTTTGATATGTGGCACCATGCATCCAAGGATTTGAAAAATATATTTATAGATATATGATTTGCTTTTTTACGGTTTATCACACACAAATGTATTTTAGGAATTAAGAGACGGAAATAAGGAAAGGGGTTATTGTTGAAAAGAGTTTCATTTCAATGAGGTATCAAATGTCGAAAAATATCTAGGTCACCTACGAACAAGCGTTGACCGATTTCCGCTTATCCGCGAAAAATGGAATTGTGTTATCAATAGATGTCACCAAAAGAAGAAATCCATTTTGAAAACGTTAGATTTTGATAATGGACAAAACACAGATGTAACATGCAGTCTTGACTGGGTATGGAAAATTAAAATCCCACACAAGTAGTTTTCACTGGCTAAGTTTTTCTTTTGACAGAATAGACTTTTGCCCTGCGATAATAAAAAAATTTTGTTATCAACACATGAGCCGAAGGAAACTGACATATTTTTATTTTGCTTTGGAGACGCCAAATTGGCTGAAAACTTGGAGAAAATTCCTTTCTTAGACCATGTCAGATAATCCAGCTGTCCAGTGAATTGGCGATAAACTGCTTGACAAACGCCACGTGTTGAAACCGAGAGTTGTCACATCAACCGCTCATGATAACGGCGATTTAATTAATTTTTTAGTTAAGCAAGGTATTTCTTTTCCAAAACAAAGCCACGGGTTGTTCACGCCCGACTAAGACGTCATTGGCCAAGTGGATCACATGACGCACGAAGGAGGAGGAAAGATACCCGACCAGGACCTCATTGGCCGAGAGTGGTCACGTGACGCACGAAGAAAATCAGTCGACGCCCCTATCCAGAGTATAAGTATGAGAAGCCGCTACGAAGAAGTGGGGAGGGCAGTTCACGCCCCTCAGAAGCATGGTGAGAGAGTGGGAGTGAGAAAAGAGTTACCAAAAATGGAAAAGAGTGGAAAATCCCTAACCAGAAATAAGAAGGGTGGATACGTATTTAGAATTATCGAAGAACCCCTGGCGCCGACAGACCCACCCCAGTTTTGACGGCGTCAATAAAAACGAAGCCCCACCAGACAGAAATCAGTTCAGCCCCGGACGGCAGAGAAGAGTTCGTTCGCCCCAAGCGGGCAGAAGAGGCCAGTTCGTTTGGCCCTGAGTGCCGAGTTCGTTCGACCCTGGCGAGAAGAAGTTCGTTCGACCCAAGATGGCGAGGAGAGTTCAGCCCCGGACGGCAGAGATGAGTCGTTCGTTCCCTGGACCCAGGCGGGCAGAGAAGAGTTCGTTCGGACCCTGGCGAGAAGAAGTTCGTCGGACTCTGGCAGGCAGAGTTAGTTCAGCCCCGGACGGCAGGCAGAGAGTTCGGACCCTGGCGAGAAGAGTTCGTCTGACTCTGGCAGGCAGAGTTAGTTCCGCGCGGCGACGGCAGAGATGAGTGCCCAGTGTTGAAACCGCCTCAAGATAGCTGACCAAGATTCACGCAAAATTTTGGACTCTTCTTCAACCAAGAACAAGTAGTTTGAAGAGCGACTTAGAACCAGACCACAGAAATAAGTTTTTTTCGACTTTCGTCCAAAGACACACCGAAACACAAATTTCTTAGAGAGCAGACAACTTGAAGCGTTAAAATTTGCCTAGCGAAAGCGTCGTGCCACAATCCACAGAACGGGTCGGGAGGTAGACACAGTCCTATGTACCGAACAACTAGACATAAAAAGTTTGTTACCTTTTTTCTTTGATACTTTGAACTTTGTGAGTTTTCATTTTATTTTCTTTTTATACATATTTGTGTGTTATCACCCCGTTGAACTCAGCTTGCATTACGGCCCCAACCCCTGTTTGATCTCGTCTGTCTAAGATCAATTCACAACGTGGGTAGGCAGACTGGAGATCAGTGCAGTTACCCTGGTAACCAGGCGTTGGAAGCAGGTTGGGAACGGCGAGGCTGGTATCAATCTAACCAGATTCCTACCCGAATCACCAAAGGGTTAGAACGTCACGTTTGGAGCAGCGACACCCGGACGGAGCAGCGAGGAGCGAACAGCTGACGCCGCGGCGAAGACGTCACAATTGTGTGCTGTTTACGGACGTCACAACTGGCGCCGTGGTAGATCAGGATAGAACGTCACAGTCGGCGCTGCGACCGGGGACGACGTCACAGATATTTATTAAAGAAAAGACTAAATCTAAGATATTATCAAAGGCCATATGGAAGGTCTCAAAGTGAAAGTGCATTTGAGGTTAGTTGAGAATTTTGGAAGCGGAAGCAAACATTAAAAATTAATTTATGTCCGCTTACAAAACATGTCTTATGATTGTCAGGAGGAAGAATTGCCATTTGTTATATTTGTTAATTTTTCAACGCGAAGGTAGAATAGAAAAACTGATTTATGTCTGCAGAAATAGCTCCGCCGACTTTGGAAGTGTAAACAAATCGAGAAATAGGATTTTATCTTTTGCTCAAAGAAATTGAAATAAGAAACCAACCTGTAAGTACGATTATCTGAAAAAGATATGAAGACAAACATTTGCTAATAACGGGTCGAAGGAAACAGCTAGTAAAACTGGTTGCATAGAAAAGACGAGGACCTGAGAAAATTCGTTGTTGAAAATTAATGACTAAAATAAAGACCGCCCACTTGGTTTAAAAATCAGATTTGCCAAAAAGACTGTCGAAGTGGTGGGCATAGATGAGATAAGAGAGGAGGGACAATAAAGAGAAATTACCTCCGTCCATTTTTTTGAGTAGCGGTGTTAGGCATAAATAAAAGAAGGAATGAGTTATACGGATCTACAACCGTTACCATATCAAAGAAGAGATTCCCAAATTTGAGAGATAATTAATATTGCGAACCAGAAAACATTAATGACACAGAGGTGTTGGCCCGTGGTCAAATCCCCAGTCACGGCGCGAAACTATGCTGTTTCTCCTACCGGCGTTTTGGGATTGAATATTTATATGCCACCAGCCTGTGTCCCTGTCGATCAGTGGTCGTTGCTACCCGGCGGAATTAGGTCAGGGTACCAAGTGGGATGGTCGGTCGATGCTAACGGCTTCACACCAGATGCAAACGGTTTGACACCAGCATCCGTCGTTCCCAGCTCACTTCCAACGTCTGGTTACCGAAGTAACTTTTTTATCTCAAGTTTAACCTACCCACGTATTTGGATATTTAGGTAGACAAATTTTTTCATAGTGTAAGATGAGTCTAACTGAGGTGATATCGCACAAGCGTAAATAAAAGAAACAAATAAAACCCTGAGAGGTTCAAGTATGTTGAAAGTAACAAATTAACTGTTCTGTTTTGTTATAATTGAATGTGTGTTTTTCTCCAACCCGTTTTCTACGGAGTGTGGCACTTTACGCTTCTTAGGCCAGTTCTGGTCTTTTAAGTTAACTGGTTTAGTTTTTATGTGCTGGATTAGCTTCGTTCGTCTATTTGTAGGATAGGCGATAGGCGAAGTCGGAGGTCGTCGAATTTCTCCTAATCAAATTCTGCGAGGCAACATTTTCTGGTTCCTGATAACTCGAACTGCAACTCAACTTTTGACTTCAAGTGGCGAACTTCTCTGAGGGCGTTTGTTTATATGGACACCGATAAAAACCGGTGCGGGGTTAGACGCAGTCTAGGGTTTCAAAATTCCTGATTTCTTTTAAAAACCTCTTTGTTGTCTGGCCAGAAAATTGTCTGGTCAAAAAATTTGTTGTCTGGCCAGGAAAATTGTCCCATTGATTACTGGCCATTTGGAAAATTAATCACTTTCCATTTTTGGGGATCCTTCGTCCGTGAGGAGATGCTGCAGAGAACTATCCTCCTAAACTCCTCCTTTCCCACACTGATACCTTATACAAAAAATCTTTTCAGTGGGGGTTAATAACTTCCCAACCTTTTCCCATCAAATTACCTCCGCCTATCACCATTGCTACCACTGACCAATGGCGTCCTGGCCGTGCGGCGTGGCTAATAGCTGCCCTCATTAAAATTATAACCTATAATTTTTGTTTACAAAATTCTCGTTCCCAGAATTCGTTCTTACGAATACCATATGGCTACTCAGATCTGTTGGTCACTTTGCGTCTTTTTAGCAGCACTTTTACAAAAAATCAATTGTCCAAGTCTGCTATCTGGTCCCTTCATGAAGTTAAATAATTAAAAACCCTTGGCTTTCTCTATCCTGTATTACAATATTTCGGAATATTTTTCTCATGCTAAAACTTTTATAATTACCATATGGCCGTGCCTTGTCTGCACTTAATATGATTAATATTGGTTATTTTTAATCAGTATATCATTAATCAATTGTCAAAAAATTCGCATATGGTCTTTTGAGTTCAATGTTTTTTAAAATTCTCGGGTTTTGAGAAAAGTAACTCGATTTTATTTTTAACGTAAAAAAAAAAAAAGACCTCGGGGTATCTTTTTTTTCCATTTCCGTATTTTCTTATGTCATTTTTTTTGGTTAATTAGTTAATTAATTACCATAGCTAATTGTCACAAATGAACTTTTGTTCAAATCGATGCAGAAAACTGGGGAATCCCTAAATTTCAAACACTGTCAGCCGCCACTCTAGTCTTAAGTCGGAAAATCAATATAAGCAGAGCGCTTAGGCAACCCTTTGAGAGAGAGAGAGAGAGAGAGAGAGAGAGAGAGAGAGAGAGAGAGATAAACGGCGAGGAGCAGACGAAGGAGCTTTATCTGAGATACAAATGACTTGCTGCCTAGACAATTTTTGTCTTTGAGTCCTCTTCTAAAGAAATAGAACCGATTTTAAGTATCACGATAGAGATTTTTTTGAAAGGGTTTATTTTTATGTTAGGGTAAGACATTATAAATCAAATCGAAAATTAACGCGAGGAGTTTTTCATTTTTATTTCGTCTACAAAGACATTACTAAAATAGAAATGTTCTTGACGATGTTCGACCCCCATTAGCTCCATGATCAAGAAACACAACGTGGCTGGAGACCGATGTGGACTGGGGCGTTGACCAAACATTATCGAGCAAGGATTGACCTACAAACCAAGACATCTAGTATACGCAACCCAGAGTCACCTTAGAGATTGATTTATGAAAGAAAAGTATAAATGCGTACAAAATGTAACAATTTATTTTATTACTTAAAAGAAAATAAACATTAAGTAAATGTAACTTTTATATTTCTTAACGAAAATGACTTTATCTGGATTATGCAAATGTATCTGTTTTTCTTATTTCCAATAAAGATACTAAATCTGAACAAAATATTAATTTTTTGTTATTTCTTAATTACTAAATCTGTACAAAATGAAACAAGACAAAAACCTGAAGTAAATATAACTTTTTTAATATGTAAAAAAACTGTATCTAATGAAAATGTTTTTATATTTCTTAATGAAAAGTCTAAATCGGTACAAAATGTAACTTTTTTAGATATTTTTAATGAAAAAGATTCAATCTGTAAAACCAGTAATAAATATAAAATTTTTATATTTATTAATAAAAATATCTTAACTGATGAAAATCTATCTGCTTTGTTTCTTACTGAAAAAATACCAAATCTGAACAAAATATATCTTTTTTATATTTAAAAATGAAAAGACAATATATTTAAAAAAATAACATTTTTTTTTATACTACTTAATAAAAAAGATTAAATCTGTATAAACTATACTTTTTGACATTTCTTAATGAAAAAGATTAAACCTTAAAAATAATTTTTTGAGATTTTTAAATGAAAATGACTATTTTTGGATGAAACATAATATATTAATATAAGTAATATATTTTTAAACAAAAAATGACTGAAGCTAGAGTAAATGTAAATTGTTTAATGAATTTAAATGAAATAATCTGATGAAAATGTAAATGTTTTATATTTCTTAATGGAAAATACTAAATCTGAAGAAATATAACATTTTTGATATTTTTAATGAAAAGTCTATATCTGTATAAAATGTAAAATTTTTTTGATACTTTATAATCAATAAATTATACTCAGAAAGTTATACCAATTAATTTGTACAAAATGAAACTAAAAAAATTGTTAAGATTAAAATTATTCATGAAAAAAGATTAAACCTGAAAATCTAACTTTTGTTGATATTTCTAATGGCTAAAATCTGATGAAAATGTAACTTTTTCATAATTTCTGAATATCTGTACCAATTTTATATAAAAAATTCTAAAAACCATTACAGAATGTAATATTTACTATTTTTTTTCAAATGAAAAAAAGGCCAAACCAGAAGTAAATCTATAATGTTTTCTCTTAATCCCCATCTGATGAAAATGTAACTGGTTTTTCAATTTCTTAATGGAAATTACGTAATCTGAACAAATATAACGTTTTTGATATTTCTTAATGAAAAAGACAGTATCTGTAATAAAAAATAAATGAAAAATATATAATTTTTTGATATTTTTTAATGGAAAAGACTAAATCTGATGAAAAGATAACTTTTTATATTTCTGATTAAAGTGAATAAATCTGTACCAGAATTAATATTTTAAATAATTTAATGGAAAATAATAAATCTATACAAAATGTAATATTTATTATATTTTTAAATAAAAAGACTAAACCTGAAGTAAATGTATTTTTTTATATTTTAATAACGAAGACTGTATCTGAGGAAAATATTTCTGAATGCAAAAAATATTAAATCTGAATTAAATATTTTAAAAAAAAGACTAAACGAGAAGTAAAATGTATTTTTCTTAATGAAAATGACTCTATGATGAAAATGTATGTGATTTTTTTTTATTTCTTAAATACTAAATCTTAACAAAATATAACTTATTTGATATTTTTAATGAAAAACACTAAATATGTACAAATGAACTTTTTAAAATTTCTTCATGAAAGAAAATTAAACTTTAAAAAATAATATTTTCAAAAATAATATTAATGAAAAGACTAAATCTAATGAAAATGTTTTTTTTTTATTTTGAATGAAAATGATTATATGTATACAACATGTAACTTTTTGTAAATAAAAAATCATCTTCTGAATAAAAACACGAAATTGCCTAATTGCTTTTCCCAACTAATGCATAAAAAAAAAACATATGTATAAAAAGCTTATTTTCAAATTTCTAAACATGCTTGAAATAACGCTGAAATTTGTGTATGAAAAATTCAAAACTGAATAAAATATAGCTGTTCTACATCATAAACAAATATATGCAATAAATAATGTTTATTTTCATATTTCAATGTTAAATAAGTCAAACGTAAATAAGATGAATCTGTTTTATATTTTCTGAATAAATGAAAATATACATAAAATATTTCTATTTTTTTCATATTTCTATATAAACAGCCATATTCTAGGTATATTTGTCTCTTTTATCCTGAAATATGATTAAAAAGCTATATTTTATGCGTATTTTGTCTTTTTTTGTATAAATAATAAAATCAGAATATCTTATTCTTTATTTTGGCTTTTTTAGAAAAGTGAAAAACAGCATTATTTCATGCATATATTGATTTATTTTATAGAAATATGAAAAACAATATTTTATATGTATTCTTGATTTTTTTATATAGAAATATTAAAATCATTTATATTTCATGTATTTTGAATTTCTTATATAGAAATATTTATATATCAGCTACATTTGACGTATATTTTGATTTATATATAGAAATATGAAAATGGGAAATATTCGAGGCATATTTTGAAATTTAGAAATATAGAAATCAGCACCATTTTTATGCATATTTTGTTCTTTATGTAGAAATATGAAAAACAACTATATTTATAACAGATTTTTAATTTTTTATATAGAAATTTGGCAAATAAGCATTATTATTTTCAAGTTTTGTTATTCATAGATTAAAATCAACTCATTTGATACATATTATATCTTTTTTATTGAGAAATGCCAGCAACAAAAATCAATAGTGATGAGTGAGATGGAAGGCTTGGCCATGTCCAAGTAGACGATATCTTGGAGTTCTCCGAACTATAAATAAGATATTGATGACAATTCCTAAATAAATGAAGTCAAATATGCATAAAAAATGTAACTGATTTTCATATTTCTATGTTAGTTAAAGTATGGACAAAAAATTCTGTTTTTTATGTTTATATAAAAGGTCAAAATA
>CAHIKZ030003860.1:0-55892 GCA_903632075.3 Acanthosepion pharaonis | reverse complement strand
ATTATTTTAACCTTTTAAAGCGAACTAATTACTCTAAAAAAAAGGTAATATTTAATGACTCTGGTTTCAAGGGGCTACGGTCAGTGTAAGCCAGGGAAATGATCCGGCATTGGGTTGTTGAAGAAATGATAAAAAGTTATCGGTGATCAAATCATGACAATATGTCCATTGATATTACATCTAGATTTTTGAAGTTTATAGTTATCAGGGAAGCAATTAAGAGGGAGTTCCAGTGTCGGGAAGTGAAAGAGAAGAACGATATGTAGTAGAAAAGGCGGCTGTATTTATCTGTTTTGACAATAACATAGTGGGACAGAAATGTCGACCGAATAGTACGCTTAAATTCATAAATTCGGGACACCAGTGAAAATAATTCGTCAAAGCAATTGTAGTAAAAATATTTATAGAAATGACACAGGGAAATCACATTACGTCAGCGAGAAAGTGACATCGGCCACATTGCACATCCATCTTTGGATTTTGTTGAGAACCTCGAAATGAATAGCGGGGAAACCAGACCACATCTGGCAACCATATTACATGCATGGACGAATGGTAGCTTTGTAGATGTGAAGAATGAACCCAGACGAGAAAAAACCTTCTGACGCAACACAGAGAAACAACTTTCTTTGCGGTAGATGCAGCTATTGTTCCAATGTAGTTTTTTTTTTCCCTTCAGGTAAGAATTGAGCATCAACCATACAAGGAAGTTTCTCTTTGGTGAGTAAATGACAGCAGTTTTCTTTTGAATGCATTAAAATTCACAAGTCATTTCTTTCCCCAGGCAACTACAGATTGGAGGACGTTTTCAAGACCAACGGGCAGGTTACAAGATCAGATATTTTTATACAACTAATAATGAATTTTTATATGTCATGGCACAATTTCGAACAGATAAACAATCAAAATTTGATGTAAATAGAAACATGATGATCATTAAATATTATGAAACTAATGGTAAATTCCGATGCACAAAATCTTAGTTGAAAACAGAGAACATGTTACATCTGACCCAGTTTAAATATAAGTTGTCTTGAATGACTATTTTGTTAGTGTCGCAGATAATATATCAAAGAATCCTCCCCAAACACATAAATCGCATCTTGATTACCTAAAAAACACAAAATCTTTATTTATTACACTTGTTACACATTTGGATGTTACAGATATTATATCAAAAATCCTTCTAAATCTGTTGACCCCCCAAAAGTATAAATTTTAAGAACACATGGCACAGTGGATAAATGCGTTGGTTAGATCCAGTGACAGGCCCCAAAGAGTTGCGAGTTCAATACCTGGTTAAGGCAGTGGAGCACTTGCAGAAGTTGGAGAGGTGAATTAACAGGAGATAACTGATAACTGGCATCCATTAGACACGTGGAACTAGAACAGTCTATCCCAGCGAGCGAAATAAAGAGACTAGTTCGAAATTCCAAACACCTGAAGAAGGCCGGAGCGTACAACGACCGAATCGTTATAATGAATCTTGCAAGAAACACGAGGACAATAATCCAAATAATGTAAATAGTGTACATAATACCTCATCTCAGAAATATAGACAGATACGTTTTAAATTATTGAAAATTATTGGATCTTTTATTTTTTTAAATCTTGCTCAATTTATTAATCAGTCCTTCTGGCAAGGTATTTCTCTTACTAAACCGAAAACTACCAAAATTATGCATAATTTTTAAAAAAATCAAACTGTAGGCCAATTTTTCTTCTACCAGGATTTCTATCAGGTTGCACGATATTGGAACCCACGGAATATAAAACCCGGAATGACAGAGTGGGCCTATATCTGCACTGGAAAATTTGCAACTTCTACAGGAAAGAAAACTGAAAGAAAATGGTATGAACACCATATACACTCGGTTACAGATAGGACCTGTTGCAATTCTGTATGGGACTACACAATACACTCTGACAGAACAATCAAAGCCAACCGCCCAGAAGTTTGTTATTAAAATGACCACAAACAAAAAAAGTGCCTCCTTATTGATATGGCAGTCCCCTATCAGGCTGCAATGTATCTTTGAAAGATATTCAAAAAGCTGTCAAATTACAAGGACCTTGAAATTGAAATCTCAAAAATGTGGCAGTGGACTAATTTAAAGAGATTCCTGGAAGCCCATAACTCAAAGAAATACAAAAAAAAAATGTTATCACACTCTACGAAGGGCTTTATCTATGTAATTATATATATATATATTCAGTGGAAATGTCATGATGCCATTCCTAACCTTAGGTCTCCTGGCGGAACCCGAAACGAAATGTGTTCATGCCAGAAATCAAAGGATATAATAATAATAATAATAATAATAGCTCTACAATTGATCCTATATTTAATAAATTTCATAATTAATTTCCCAACTAGGACAATGATTAAATGCACTGTCGTGGATTTTATTTTACTTTATATTATTTTATTAAATGACTTTTTGCATAAAATGTCTCCCATTCAACTTAGGGAGCCACTGTCCTCCTTTAAAAAATTGCATTTACTTTTTTAAATAATTCTGTTAATAATAATAAATGTTATAATTATAATTGCTGCAAAGAGTTACGAACTGTTATTGATATAATTCCTGTATTTGCTGTACAATATTGTTGCGAATAAGTAACTTCTTGCAATAAAAAGAGAGGGAGGAAAAGACCACAGTAAACGGATTGTAGAAAAATGGCGCTAATTTATGTGAAAAGACCAGTCAATAGCTTGAATTAAAATTAATTAAAATTAAGCCATTTCAGACAAACATTTTCAATAATAAAATATTCTGTTCACAATCTGGTAAATAATTTTTAAATCATTAGAATTTACTCTAATTGTAATAGAAAATATCTGCCCAACAATAAGATTTAAAAAAAATAAAAAACGAACGCTATGAATGACATGTTTCAAGAAAATGAATAAATACCGATAAATTAATAAAGTAATAAGTAATTGAAATTCATGTCGTGATCACGAATTAAATTGAATTAAAATTAATTAAAATGAACAAATTCCAGACAAAGGTTCGCATTTCCATAATCTTCTATTCTCAACTTGAAAATCATTAGAATTTAAAATGTTTCAAAGAAAATATCACTACATTGTGTTTCTATGATCAAATACGTATCCAACAACAATACATTAAAGAAAAATTATGAGCCGTGTGTTCGAAGAAAACTTCAATGACACCGTTGAATAAATACAGACGAAATAGTCAAATAATTGAAATTCCGACATGATTACTTGATTTGAACAGCGCAGCATATCTACCGAACGGACATTATGTGTCCAAATAAAATAGCCTAGCAACATTCACTTACGAAACTCATTGACAATGCATTCGTTTGGAGCGACCGACACATGCAAGTGGAACTATATTCCTGGAAGAGCTCAGACGAAATGGGATAAAGATTTGTTTCTTCTAAGACTCAGAGGATTACAGAAAACGGAGCTTCACTGGCAGTTCCATTTCTCTTTATTCTGTATAATAGGTCTGTAAAAAGTGGAACCGCACAACTATTATGAAAGCGAACTGAGTTATAAAATATCCTTCGTCCAGAAATATATTTTTAAGTTACAATATATTTTATATATATATATATATATATGTGTGTGTGTGTGTGTGTAATAAAATGAAGGTTAGAGTTCCAATAATGTGGTATGATTTAGAAGAGCCACGTGGTCGATTTGTAAAGAAACTAACTTTTTCGTAATATCGGCTTTTTGAAAATACATAAAACATTCCAAGTTTTGACCCAAGCCTTGCGAGTGAAATCGGGGAAATTAAAATCATTACAAGGCGAAAATAGTTGATCTAACAAGAAGTCAAAAGCTATCGTTTCATCAGGTTGGTCTTCTTGAACTTATGATTTGCGACAAAATTATTTCCCACTCCAAAAAAAATTTTATTTTTTTAAACACCGTTTATAATTTTCAGGGTCAGGTTGAAACTGGGATTTGCTAGATTTTGTCTTAGAATTCTGAAATTTTAATCATAAACAAAAATGACACGTTCAGAATTAATTAATCGTAGCTAAGGATCAAAAACTCATGAACAATTTTAATAAATTTTCATATATATATATATATATATATATATATATATATATATATAATAAGAAAGAACAGTTGTCAGACCAATCCGGTGTTCTTATAGATATTCTTTTTTACAAAATAGTGCTCTATGTAAATTTACAGAGCATTAATATTATAAATTAATTGATTTAAAAATATGTTTTTTTCAGCTATTCACAGTTCTAACAACAAACACTTCAAAAATAGTTGGAATATGAGTCAATATATATATATATATATATATATATATATATATATATATATATATATATATATATAAGATCATCTTCCAACTCATTCAAGATAATCTTCCCCTCTCAAACATGTCTTTTCCTGGATGAAATTTTAAATGTTATTCATTTAATTAATTTTCATTTTCAATTCTTTCATTGTTCTTTGGACAACCGCATCTGAAACTCCTGTCTCACGTGCTAAGTATGGATTGAGATGGATCATTGTTAATTGATCTTTATCTCTACGTTAAAATGATCCCTCTTCCAGTTGTGACCTCCTGATACAGTTTTCCTCCGTACTGTTCCCTCCTTTTTAACCGTATTCACCGTTCTCTTGATTGCTCTTGAATGAAGTTTGAAGATCGAAGCCACTATATGAATGATAAAACCACTATTGAAGATCTCAGTTATTTTTCTTTTTCCTTTTACCATTGCTCACTTGAGAAGATATTCGGTCTGACACAAAACAATTTTAACCTGTTCTATTTCTAGCTGAATACCCCAAAGTATTTTCAGTGATTCTTACGATAATTGGTATGATGTCTAAATGTCTTATCTGAAAATCTGTAAGAAAAGAAACTGAATTGTGTAGTGCTTTTTAGATATTAAGTATTTTGTGGAATGAATAATTATGCTGTAAAATAATTTGAAAATTTTGCTCTTGTTATGTTTAAAGATAAAAACCAGACAAATGGGTTAATTAAAAAATCACCCACCGAATGAAAAGCAAAAAGTATGATTGTCAAAAAAGTTACCGAAGAAAGAGTTTCGTCTGGGGTTGGAAACAAATAAAACCCTGTTTTTATGGGGTTTACGTGGAAAATATTCCGAAGAACGGGCTCATTTACCCAAAAATAAACTTTCCTTGTTATGCATCCGGCCGCGACAGATTTAGTATATATATCATTTTATGGGTTAATTCGAAGTAAATATATTTCTCTTCCTAAAGGGCAAATCTATCCCCAGATTGATGCTATGTAAAAGAACAGAATCTTGTCTCGGGAGAAAACTACCCGAGCCGGTATTTTAAGAGGTGTACGGGGAATTTTTGGTCGAGTCTATGGACTCGGATACCGAAAAGAAATACTTGGCCTTGTGCCGCATCCGACCGCGTGGTGTGGTTAGTGAATATCTCATTATATGGATTACTATTCGGATCATATTCGACATTATTCGGAAAGTTTCCGAAAACGAACGTTATCGATGAATATTTAATTTTTTTCTTTGATATTTTTCAAACGTCTGATTGGAATTTTGTTCAACAGGATTACTATATTTCTCTCTGCGATTAAAAATATCTATTACAACGAGCTTTACGTAAGTGACAACGCATTTTCGTTGACATTACAAAAATGACAACGCGTGTTCATTGATATAACATCTTTAAAGCCCACAAGAAAAAATAAATTTCTGAATTAAATGACCCATAAAGAGATGATATGCCGTTAAAGAAAGAAAATCTATCAATCATAGTAGATAGGTTCACGTATAGACTTGTTCATACATTTTTTCACGCTTTTGAACAGGATTATAGGTTTATTACTAGTTTCCTGTTTAACGTTAGTTTCTCGGCTCCTAAAGTATTTCCTTCTCTTTCACTTGAAGCTGGCCCTTGCGCCTTAGTAGCTTTATCTCCTTTATTGACTTAATATATATATATATATATATATATATATATATATATATGTATATAATTATAAATTATAACTCTGATGGTATGAAAAAAAACAAGAAAATACAATTTGTAAAGAAAAATAATATATCAGACAAACTGATATTTGGGGAAAAATTCAATAAAACAAATGACCAAGATCATTCGTACTGCATGAAAAAAAAACTCAACCGGCACTGCAATGTCCAGCCAAAAGAAAACTCCAATAGAGTACCTAGATCTTGACGATCCGGTACGTAAAATCTCAGAAGATATGTTCTGGCTCTTTAAAATTATATATATATATATATATATATATATATATATATATATATATATATATATATATATAAGCAAATATATGGATATAGATCCGACAGTATGAAAAAAATATGGAAAAAAAAACAAACAAAAATCTTACGTCGACGTCCATGAAGATGGTCTTAAATAGACCAAAACGTCCGACGTCGACTTTATATCAACATTAATACAGCATAATTGCATATTAAGATTTTTGTTTGTTTTTTCTGTATTTTTCTTCATATATATATATATATATAACTGAATCTGGAAAAATGTATCTGAATTTGTTTGCGGAATTTCATTACTGGCTTACGAATCTAACTAAATATTTCTCTTTTAAAATGCGGAACGAAAAGATGTTACTTACACTGTACGATTAAGTTGATTCTTTTGACTTTAACTGGAGCTGTGTTGATATGACACGAATAGATTCCACCATCCGATGGATCAACGTCTCGAATATGTAAGTTCCATGACGTTGTCGTCGGCCTTTCCACACTGATTCGACTGTCATCTGTGATCCGCCTGTCTTGTAGAGTGACTGTTGTTGCTTTTGGATTTGCCCAAACTATCTACAAAATCAGAATTAAAAAAAGAACATGAGAAAAGCAAATTAAATAGATACGGATTCATAACAATATACATAGACACGGACAAATATTTACCGTTTTTCTCACAGATGAGCATAAGCACAGGTTCCAGCAACTGATCAACACGGGATCAACACCCCTTCGATATCAATATATAACTTCCGTTAAGTTAACAGTTTAAATGTGTCAATGTCTGCTAACTCACTCATGCCTTCTCTCTCCCACCTCACTTCGTTAATTTATATATGTTTAATACGGCCTGTCAAAAATGTGTAAGTTTTCTTTTCATTTTTTTTTAGAAGTAAAGTCTGATGATCCACAATCCTTTAAAAGGGCTGTGGTGAAATAATTTATTACATGGAACCTTAAAGTGGTCTGTTTTTATTTAAATTATTGGCTCTGGATTTACATTGAGCTCTCTGAATTTTATCCTCCTTAGGTTTACCCATACGGATTAACTAGTTTGTCATAAACTATGTGTATATATATATATATATATATATATATATAAAAATAGAGAGGTAGGTAATTATACATGAAATAAAACATTTAAATCAGAAAGCATAAATTCACTCGCGAGTATAAAACTAATTATAATATATACACAAACGTGTATTTATGTAAGACACAAATATGCAAACTGACATTTAAAAAATGTCATTACACTGAATGTTTGTTTACTCTTGTGTGGAAATTTGTGATATATGCCTTAATTATTGAGTCGACATCGTATGCTTAATGCCATATTCCTTCAGATTATGTGCCTTGTCAATCAGGAATTTTGCGAACATAGATCTCCACCACTTCGTCTCCTTTGTACCTCTGAGCTAGATTTCCTGCCCCTGTTTTCTCCACAAGAAAGTTATGAATTTAAGTCACCGATTCACCTGCATCTCTTGTCTTCAATATGATCTATGCGTCCCAAATCATCCTTGCACTTTTTCTTCTTTATATGTTCTAGAAATTCCAGCTGTCTTTTTTTATACTAATCTTAAGCGACCGATTTGTTATTTTCTTTAAAGCGTTCATAGTTTCCCTGATGTCCTCTCCATCGAATTCTCAGCAGCATTCTGCAGATATGCATCTCTAATATTTCAAATATTCTTTTCATTTGTGTCAACTTTTCAGCATTTATTGCTATATAGGTGTACTGATATTTGATAGGAGTTCGTCGCTGTAGGTAATCTATAAATTCCATTTTTGTCAGTGAATTGAAATATTTTCTTTGGAAACATGTCTGCGCGATTACCCGTTGCATCTTCAACGTATTTAAAATTAATATAGCCCTACTGCTAGACGTGCTGCAACTCAAATCACTTCCGTGCTATTTAGCCTATAGATTGATGGCGCGAGGAAATAGAAACATACAATTCGTAAAGTCGTTTGTTTATACGTGAATGCATGTCCAACGGCGATCAGCGTAATGACACCCGCCTGTCAAAAAATATTTTTTTGTAATTTTAAGACAGAATATTTATTTCCAGTTGGCAACCTTGCCCAAACAAATTTTAGATCCAAATTGTGGAATTAACTGCAGAATTCATCAGTGTTTATGCCTAGCCTCAGAAAGGTTTCGATAAATTTAGACATGAAATATATCCCTTTAAAACAGGAAAAATACAGTGTATGCGTTTCTTTTCTGTTTCGATTGGATAAGAGAGTATGAATTGTGTGGGGAAACATATTAGTATAATCCATATTATTGGAATGAAAACGCTTACATTCAGATAGAAAATGAGTTCCTTTTGAATATAGAACCATCAAGAAGCCTAAAACAAAAATATGACTTCTGAACTTATTTGAGCAAAGCAACATGATGATACCAAGAAATATTTACAGAATTTAATATCGGCCTATATAATCGTAAGAGTATACGATACAAAGATTATATTGTTGATGGCAAACTCAGTAGGAAAACTGAATGAAGATTTCTTCTCATATCTAGTATAGGAAAGCTGAATGAAAAGAATAACTATGAACTATAATATGAGAGAATGCATCGTCTTGATCCAGAGACACAGCGAAAAGTATGAGCTTCGATATGGCGACCTCAAGATGAAGCTAGTATAAATATTTAAATGTGCTGTTTATATCAAACGAGAGAAAATAGAATACAGAAATCCAATGTCCATAGGAATAGCGAAATTTGCCTTATAGAAATTAAACAAATATCAAAAGTTAGGAAAATGTCTTCAGAAACAAAATTAAAAAAAATGCTGTACAGTCAAATAGTATCTCATCACCTGTAGAACTGGTGAATGTTGTGCCATTTCGTCAGAGCTAAAAACGAGCAGCGAAGAGCCAGAGATTCTGTTCTGAAGACGATAATGAGAATACGATGCACATAACCTACTGGCAATGAGAAATGTTTAAGGTATATTTACAACCAGAAGCAGACAGTTGAAATTTATGCAATGAGGAGAGTAGGCATCGCGAATTTAACAGACATAAGATAAGCTGTAGACAAGAGCCTTAGAGAGAATCATTGGCTAGCTAAATGGTTTGTGCGAATAGAAACAAATCTATGGTAAAGCGTCAAAAGTTGTTTTGAGCTAAAATCACTGCTTATATCTATGATGAGACACGTCCTGAATGCACATAGCACGCACACAAAATATTTGTTAGAAAAAAAAAAGGAATTTTGTGATTTCACTAAATGTGTTAAATATCAGGTGATATATATATATATATATATATATATATATATATATATATATATATATATATATATATAGAGAGAGAGAGAGAGAGGTAAAAATCCGTGGTAAGTAATTCTAGTAATATAAAATGTTAAAACTGATCTGCATAAGAGTGTTCAATATATTTATTATTGAGTATATATGAATTACAAGTAGATAAAGTTCAATACCCCATATAATATATGGCCATTTCGCCCATAACGAACATGCCAACACATATATATTAAAGGACACAGCCTACAACTCCAAGCATTGGATATTAAATTTGAAATTCTAAAAATTTTTCCTTCTATAAAAATTTTTGCAAAATAAAATATTTTCATATACCTAGATAAGTACATCAGTGGACTAAACGTGTCGACTAAGGTAAAAGTTTTCTTTTGTCTTAATATATAAGAGTACCATGATAAATATATGCAATATATTTAGTGAAAAAGTTTTTAGAATGTTCAAAGTTCGGTTAAAAATCTTATTCTTTATCTGTGTCATTGGAGGAAGGGTCAAAGATTAGTATAGGAACTTTAAGCGTTTTTTTTTTTTTTTTTTTCTTGCGTTGAAAAACACATTTAGAAATTTATGCAGAAATGAAATTGTCGGATTTTAATGAAACTTTCAGAAATTATTCCCAAATTGTTGAAATTATTTTAGAAATTTTATTATTCAGAAAATTTTGTAATCATTTTTCTTCTTTTTTTTTTTTTGCATCTGTTACACCCACTTATTTAATTTTATGAAATGTTGTCCTACTTAATGTTTATATTAGTTAAATGCAGAAATTCTTTGTTAATTTAAATTGTCAAATTATTTTGTAAAACAGGAACACTAGATACCGCAAAACTTCCCTGAAGAGAAAAATTTACAAAATGAAATATTCCATAAGATTATTTAATTAGAAAAGATTTTAATTGCTTTTATGAATATAAACATATATTATAAATTATATTGTTTTTTGTTTTTGTTTTTTAAATTACATGACTGATAATATTTTTGCAAGATTTTTTTTTTTGTTATTTTTTTTCTTATAATAATTCGTATATTTTTAAATGCTTTCCAATTCTGTATTAACTTGTCCCGGTTAGTTGATATTGTTAAGTAAAATGTATATTAAATAATCATCAATAAAAACGCCTATTAAAATTTAGCTACCTAACATTTTAAAAAGGAATTTCGGTTGTTTTTTGTATGTTCATAAACATGCCGATTCTGTAGATACATACACAACATTATCAGAAAATAACATTACTGCCAAAGTACCTAAAATTCAATAAAACATTATTTTGCGGTAACTATTTTCATAATTTTTTTAAGATGACTGTAGAGTTAGAAATTACATAAAACGGAGCAAAAGTTATATTACTGAATTAATATTACATTAGAAAAAACAATTACATAATATTCGGTTTGTTCGTCAAGTGGTTAACCTGTCAACACCTTAAACAAACAGTTATCGCCGTGTTAAAAACATTTCTGCAATGTTTTAACCTGAAAGAAATATTTGTTTCAAATAAGATTATTTAAAATTTAAATCAAGTAACATTCCACAAATATCGTTTCAGGAAAGTATGTGTTATTTTTTAAAGATTTTTTTTTTGTTTTAATAATGATAATTACACCGTGATGATGAATGTCTAAACTATAATGCTCTGTAATCAGCGATATTAGCCATTTCAAAACGAAAAATCATTCCGGTCAATTTAAATTGGTTTTGAAATGCTGCAAAATATATTACTTATTGCAAATATTAAAATTATCTTATAAGCTTGAAATTAAATCTGATATAAAAGCTTCAAGAAACATTGTTCATTTTTTTAAAAAATTAATGTGAAACTTTAGGCATTGAGTTTCTGTCGCGTACCCATATATATATATATATATATATATATATATATATATATATATATATATATATAAATCTTTTAGGTGTGCTTATTGTGCGTATGTTTATTGGTAAATTTTCTCAATATCAGAGATGGGGCGACAGTTTGTTTCATGCGTGGACGCAATCTTCAGGTCAGAAGAATGCGTTCAAGCATAAAGTAGACTTTAGCCATTTTATACTGCAAACGCCTCTTCATGACTATTTTGCTTTCTTCAGCGCTCAAAGAGCCAACCTATGGTTTATACTGCAAATATAATATACTAAGCGTATCTACGTTAGTTTCTAGGAGAGTCAGCATGAACTCTTATGATCAATTGTTAAGCAACACTATTACGCTCAAGCCCACGTAACTTGTCACCTCCTGACTTCCGAACATTTTCATATTGCCAATTCCCCTCACAAGTTATGAATCATGCTGTAGCAGAGTCTTCCAAACTTTGTGCATGCATGGATCGTCTCGCTACTCCGATATTATCAAGAATCAATCTCGGTATTATGTGGTAAGATTTGAACCCAGGATTACGTTTGGAAGGTTAATGGTCTATCCATTGATATAAACTATTTTTCACTCGCTATTAGGTTCAATCTACCATGATTTAACGAATATTCTTGTAAAAATAAATTGTAAAATCAGTCGAGTCAACTAATATTTTTAACTTAGTTAAAATCGTCCATTCTACTTCAACTGTCTTTCGAAGATTGCCTACTTATATGCTTCTATCTTGCCAGATGTTATTATCTGTCGCTTCAGTCATATTTTAAAGACTGCTTAAATTAAGCTGGTGAGACCTTTTATCTTCACAAAAGATCTTAGAAGAACACAAAAGGTCAAAAATTTTTCCTGACCTTTTACAGTAAAATCCGGTAGAATTTCCACATCCGTACGCAGTGTAGGGGTCAAGTAGAGGTTAATCGTTTTGAACCCGGAATCGGGCATTTAAACCAGGATCTCTTGCCGTAGATAATTAAGCTAATTATTAACATGATACAAAATTATAGTTTCTTCTTTTATTTTGAGCAGTAAATCTTGAATCTTAGAAAAAAGAAAAGAAAACGTATTTGTGCGTGTGTTTGTGTGTGAAATCACAGTTTAGTTCTCATGTTCATTTACAAACCTCTCCGTTTAAACATTATTTCTCTTAGTCTTCTTGAATTGAAGGTAGGCAAAGTAAAACATTCATACATGTGAACTTCTAATCAACGTTCCGTGTTGCGAATTCTGCAAGATTTACAAGTGATACACAAAAACAAATGAATAAACGAACATCCGAAATAAATAAATAAATACACGTTTTATCTGAACTGCGAAACAAATTTCAAAAGTGAACGCGCGAGCGCACACACACAAATATTCTAGCTTGTCCCTCCCTTCGTTAGTTCCCACGATTGCTAATAGCTGTCAGTATCTCATAAATAATGGACTATTTGATCGCGCGGAAAGAGGGGAAAAGGCATAATTTGGTTTCAGTGAGAAAAAGAATCAAAGAAGGGAAGACAGAAGACTTAATCGTCTTTTTCAGTGAAATAGAAAAAGTTGTCAGTTTCAAATCTTTTCATTTATAACAACTTCTTAAAATAACTACCAGCATTCAAATTTATGATATTGCAATATTTTGTTAAAGTTGACAAGGTCAAATATTTAACGATGCAGTAAGAGAATTTCTACCGATATTTTATAGTCGTAATACTAGCAATGAGTTTACTCAATCATTATGATAAACTCAAGAATTATGAATCATCAGAATAGTAAAATCGGAACACTGAAAATTTCAGAGTTTAAAATTAGTAAATATAAATATATAACGTTTTCTACATATATGTAGGCTAGTAATTAATCCCATTTATTCGTCTTAGTGCGCGACGAACATTTTACTTTTCTAAGAGATTATCCATTACCATAAAATATTAGCGAAGTTTTCGTAATTAAAAATGTCTAATACGTTGAAAGAATTTAATAATTCTATTTATGTATGTTTCAAATACGGAAATTGTTATAATTTCAATATTCCTTTGCATATTTTTCACTTTTTTGTTATTATATATATATATATATATATATATATATATATATAAATTATTTATTCGAAAAGTATAACAAATATGTTACAAAATCAATACAAAAATAGCCATTTTGTTTCAACACGACTGGTGTCTTATCAAGGGATTAAGTTGAATGTAAAATAAATGGTTTGAGCCTTTTAGAACCCTTTATTCTGCATTCAACATCATCACTTGTTTAAACACCAAAGGTGTTGAAATAAAATGTCTATATTTGTAGTGATATTATAACATATTTATGTTATAAATTTCGAATAAATAATTATATTCGCTCTTCTCTGTATTGAGCACTCTTTTAAGAATAGTAAGTGTTGTTTATTGGAATTTATTCCGTATACACCAAATCTTATACTTGTCTCTGTGTGTGTATTATATATATATATATATATATATATATATATATATATATATGCAATGGATTAAACCCGTCAATTATTTAATATATTATCTGATTATACGATATTTTAATAGATACAGCCTATTCAATTCAATGCTGCTATTTTTTTTTTTTGATTGAAATTATTAATTACATTTACCGGCCTGAATTCTCGAGAAATTTCGTAGGTAATATGCGTTCTCCAACAGGAATCGAATACAACCTATACAGAACCTTCATTTGATCAGGTCATGTCATTTTTTTGATTGATGCATTGATTTGTTTATTACGGCTTATCAACACTTTGCATGTCATTTAAAATCGAAATATGTTTACGTTTGTAAGAATATTTACGAGCGAATACTTCATTCAGATTTTTCCAGATGGAAAGTTATGGTTTACCTTATAGCTGGTGGGATGGGTGAAATAGTTGTATCACATACACTTTGCAAGTGAATGTACTGGAATTTGAAACCAGCTCCTCGATTTCTCATTATGCCATCCGCACAATGTCGTGTCACATTACTGCCCGTGAAAATGCATAAAACCACATTTTTAAGAATATCTCAGTTAAGATTATATATAATAATAATGCCATGAATTAATTCATTTCAAGCTAATGTTTATTTTATACAGAAGAAAATGACAGGCATTGCAAGAGACTGTGTCCTAAGTGACTGTACGAAACACCTAAATAACCGGCAGGTTAGAGATTGTGTGGTATTGATATTTAATGTCAAGTTCAGAAATTATTCACATCATAATTGTCAAACAGAAGAATATACACATCTACCACTAACATGCACAAGAAAACACACATATACACTCTCTCTCTATATATATATATATATACATATGGGGGATATATATAGTGGGATAAGGAATATTTTGGGAAAAATATAGCGTATCTTTTTGTTAAGTTTATCGTATATGCATATATATTTTTAAAAGTTTTAACATAAATATGTGCATAAATATGGCAAGAAAAACGATTGCGATCATAGCTAAGCCCGACATGCTCTGACCGTTCAACCACAAAGAACTTCCGGTTAAGGAAAGCTCGAAATAATGACGGTTCCGTATAGGATAAGGGTACAATTTCTACTGTAACTGTAATTAATAATGCTTAATTAAATACAGAGCTTTTAATCATATAAGTTTTTCCATAAAGCAACGTATAAACAGAATATATATTAAAACATTTTTTGGATTTAATCAATTATATATATATATATATATATAGGTAACTATACTTGTTTCGAAAAACCTTCGAATTCTTGATTTGCCAATAATCAAATCAATCACGAAGGAAAAAAAGTTTTTACACAAAAGAAAGAGCTAGAAACATGAAAGTCTGCCGAAAAAAATCGCACAGATACAGGTTCAAAGCCCAAAGAAAAAACCCCGACACGAGTAAACTAACTAAAAGAGCTCAATACAACCGTAGAACAGACCTAGATAAACCTAGTGAGCCAAGCAAACCTACCCAGCTGGCTTTCCTGACGATCCGCTTAGGTGAAACCTGGGTAGGTTTTCTGGCTCACTAGGTTTTTATATATATATATATATATATATATATATATATATATATATATAAAGACAATAATAATATATGTCTAAGACAATTCAAGTAGTCAATGTTATGATTCCAGAGGTTTCCACACGAAAATAGTATATCTGGCACGTGTTCATGAGCACCCTGGGTTGTGTAAATGAACGCATATAAAGACAATATTTTGGGGGTGATTTGATTGGAAATCTTTCATTGATGATATGGAAATAATACATTCGCATGAAACATTCAAGGCTACTTCCGTTTTAAGATCTAGAAATAAAAATAATGAAAAACTTCATGTGATATAATTTGTTGCTATAATAATAATATCCGATATACATATTTTTTTTTCATGCGGTGATTTTTTCTTTTTAATGTATACACTTATTCAAGGAAATAAGCTAGCAATTATGCATACGTTTTTTAATGAAGGATTTTATTTTAATTTATGAAAAATTAGATTGAATTTTTGGTTGATCGATCAAGCAGATCTGGAATTATCAGGAAAATAAAAGTAAAACTCTCTAGAGATATTTAGACATTTGAAGATATTTTTTATTGTTACTAAAGTATATTTCCGATGTAAACACTCGATTATCCCAGATTATAAATATATATCCTTTGAGTGTAATGTCTAACAATTTTCAAAATTTTAATTGTGCAATACTATTTTTGAAGTTATAATATGAACCAAATGTGTGTAATTTAACTTCTAGTACGACGAGAATTGTCTGTATCTTAAAGAAATCAGTAAATAATCATCTATTTTGACTCAGCTCATCCCTCAAGCGGAACCTGTCCATATCTCAAGATGCTGGAATGGTGGTCGTTTCTCTGCAGGGCGTCACCAAGTCTTCATGCTACGCTCTATATCTATAAGAGCCAGATCAGATGGAAAATAGAGTAATCCTGCTCGATTTTCGTTTACACCTCGTATAGCGTCCAAAATTGTCTCCACGTCCTTGTGGGTGACGAATTATTTTCCACCCCGCAAACCTTTTCTCATAGACGGGTCGTCACAGGCTTCTTACAGCTCTATTGCTATTTGATAGACAAGTGTTCCAAATGAACTATACTCGTTAGTTCCCCTCGTACTGAACTTCATCACTAGGGCACGCATTGCCAGGAACATTCTTGCTACCCCCCCCCAGTTTTCCTTCATCTTTCAAAGCTGAGATGTAAGTTCTCCTCGAGCAGATTCTTCCACACGAACCGCTGTCTTAGGCAACCGATTACTAAGATGATGCTTTTCCGATGACTACAATCATAACCTATGCATGAACATGGTTAACTGTTATAGTGCTACACATATATGCATAAACGGTGTCTCATAATCTATAACCCTCTGTCAAGATAGACCGTCGGCCATTTACAGTTCATCATTGAAAAAATGTTATTAGTGATTTACCATTAATTAAAATAAAAAGTTAGATATTACGATAATATAATTTATTAGTAAACCAAAAGCAATAAATGTTGGCTTATGTCTTCGCAGGGGATTGCCGTGAAAAGACGTCAATGGCGGACTGAGCTTATAACATCAGTTGGCCTTATTCTGCTCTTGTTACGAACCCACGGGCATAGTCCACAAAATCGAAATATAAATCAATACAGGAGCGGTGATTCGCGAGGATAACTTACTTTTACAATACCATTCAAAAAGCTGATAATATTGATAAGACCAAGGAAGTAAGCATTTATTTTACATGTGTTTGTCGTACTCTTCTCGTCCAACCTGAAGAAGAATTTTGCTCAAATGTGTTTTCATATGCGTTTGCTACGATAAACATTGGTGGTTTTTATAAACAGCGTTTAAGAAATTACAAGAAAAATAAATTTCGTTTTATTCCACAAAATATTTATTTTTTAAATGTATAGTTGTATGCGCAGTTTGAATTACTTGGATCCAAGAAAATTTCTTTACAGAAAAAAGAAATCTATAAAACGAGTCGATGGAAAGATAAATGAATATTTGTTTCAAGCAAAAAATTCTTATTAAATATTATATCCCCCCCCCCCAAAAAAAACGAATAAATTATTATGCCTTTATTCCACTGATTTATCTTTAATACACTTTTTTCTCAAATATGACGGTCGTTTGTTGTTTAGGCGTTTGAGGTGAATTTCACTTTTCTTCTATTATTAAGTGGTATTTTACTTTTATAGTTTTTTTCAATAGTTGGAAACACTCAGCTTAAATATGATTGATGGAAAACAACAGAAAGTAGAATTTTGATGCTTGAGAGAATTGAAAATCAACAAGAAAACCTATAAAACCTGTTCAAGCCATGTAAACAGCGAGTAGCAGATGAGAAAATACACATTGCGAAGAAAACTGCAGATATTATTTTTTAAAATAATGAATATTATGTCTAAAAGTAAATAATCAAATTGATTTCTCTCAATAGATATTATATATATATATATATATATATATATATATATATATATATGCTGGTAATCTTTAATATATCATGTATTAACTAGAATTTATATTGATGCGCATTTCAAATTTCACCGAGATAATTCACTCTTCCTTCTTCCATTTTCAACCTTGATTAACCCTATTTTCCCCCTTCTTTTCCCACCTCACCTGCTTTGCTATTTGTTTCCCTTTTTTCTATTTTTCTGTTCTTCTCTGAAAATTATTTAAGAAGTCAAATTTTCTGGTTTCTTAATTGAGTACACTTGAACTTAAGTAAATTATTAAGGATGGTTGTTAAACAACGTTATCCCTATTCAGATTTCCAAGATGAACAATTCCATAATTCTAAAACCACCTCTGTCACCTTATATCAATCTAAAACTATCCCGCAAAAATTCTATTAAAAAAAAAAGAAACCTAATTCTTTTGTAACTAGAGACATATATATATATATATATATATATATATATATATATATATATATATATATATATATTTGTGTGTGTGACTGTGTGCAAAGCAGAGTATAAATATGTACACTTAAATATAAACTTCAGCATCTATATATTTTAAAAATATGCTTTAATGATAAACCTATGTGCCATATATTTTTTATAAATGTAATGTGTGTGTTCGCCCTTATAACGATGGAATCTACCTTTCCATATGTGAGTATGGCATAATTTTCTTGTTACTCGCGAGCGCTGATAAAGTCTCGTTAAATAAAATGCAGTTTTGCCAAAATCGTTGAGACAACATTACATTGCCGTTTGTAAAATTGTGTGTGCGATCTTATTTGGTATCTCATTCTCTCTCTCACAAACACACATACATACACACATACATACATACAGAAACACACAACCAAACACATTTATTTACATAATTACAGAAAAGAAATAAAAAATATTAAACGTTGATTATTCTGCACTAGTGAGAGTTTCATCCAACACGGCAAATTGCTACTAAAGCAAAAAGTTATCCTACAATTTCTAACCATGTACCTGCATATCATAAGAAAAAAAAATTAATATGGAAATCATGCCTATCACTAAACCCATTGTGAAATAAATAAAGTGTCACGTGTAAACACATGATTTTTCAGATCAAGCGGTAAGAATGGGTTCGTGCGAACGAAACCTGTAGATCTTAGTGAGGACCATCATTCTTTGAATCTTTGTGAACTGGCACTACTGAATGACAAACACGGTGATGTACTAAAAAACTGAAGTCACATCACGTTTTAACTTGTCATTATTACACGAATGTCAGTCCACCAGCGTATGACCGTTTTCCCTGCACTTAGATTCATCACGCAACACTCAATAAAAATAATGAAATGAAAAATCGAAACCAAGCTGTGACCAGAAATCAACAAATATTTACAACAAAATATTTCCTTAATCTGCCTTTCCTGATATATCAACGTGTATGTAAAAAAAGAAAAGACTGTCTTCTTGGAAAAAAAAAATGAATATTTTTTTTCCTTTTTTTTAATTTGAAGCTTTTACGTCGTTTCGTTTCTGAAAGACGCTACACAGACGTAAACGTTTTTACAGACAAGAGATGCGTTTCAATATCGAACTGGCTATGGGATGATGCGTCTTTTCTCCAGACACATTAAATAGTTGCAATCTTAATGAGGTTCCCTGCTTCGAACGTCTCTTTGGACCCAAATGCACTGCAGACTTCAAGGGGCTTACAGATATATCACGTTGAAATACCGGTTCCGGAAAAATCACAGCAGTTAATCAATGTCGAGACTGGTCAGTAACTAGATGGGTGACCATATGGCAATACCAAGTGCAGTAGGCTTGGCTTCGTGTGCGAGATGTGATGAAGAATGCCTGGGAATTGTTATTCGGAGAGCAGATTTCCAATTCACATTGGTTTTGTTATATTCACTTACGCGTCAATACCTTTGGGAAAGTTATAGATCCAACCCTATTCCTTCGGTTATAGATTTATGAATAAGACTTTTATCACGAAACTTATTATCTCAAAAAAATTCATATACTCTAAAAATACTTTCTTGCTTTAAATAACCCGTAAAAATTGATAGGCCGTAGAAAAAGAATTTGTTAATCCGACTTCAAACACTTATATGCGATTCATACTAACACTTCTGAAAGTACCTGCCATGATTTATCTTTAAAATATTCAGATAAGATAAAAATGAAGTATTAGTGTGGTATCTGTGCTGGATATGTCTAATATCACTTGCCTGCTTGGCAAAGTTCAAAATGATTCACACGTTTTTTCAAATATATTATTTGAATTATGCCATATTGTAATCTAAAGATTTTTTTGTTTTAGGAGGGTGAGTTCTTTTTCTGTAAGGTTCCTCTTTCCCACAGTTCAATGCCGCAACCATCTCTATAATCTATTATTAATTCTATGGCATATATTAAGATCTGCTCCATTTTATAATTCTACCTTTTCTGATATTTACGTTGCAGACAAGCCATACTCCATATAGAAAGTCGAATCACCTTCATTCTATCCGCGTTCCAATTTCAAATTCTAACTCCAAGAGTTTACACCAAGGGCTGCAAGTTTATGGAACAGGATCTTGCATCCCGCATAAATCCTTCTTTGATCACTTCAGTTCTGACCTTTTCAAGTCTAGAATCTACATTTATCTATCCTACTAATCCTCAAAATATTCACTTCCTAATTCTACTTTAGATATTCCCACTACAAACATCATTCAGGAACACACATCTTAGGATATGTATAGGGTGAATATTAATAAAAAAAAACATATTTCAGTTACTGATTATGTTTGTATGAAAGCCTAGCTATAAAAGGACATAAGTAAAAATCTAAAAGTATACTTAACTTTTAACTCTCGTATATTACGGTATTTATTTTTATATTTCTTTCACAAAATAAATGTAAATATTCATTAATATATCAATGTGTAATGGCCATGACATATAGTTGGGGATGCTTTTGTAAAAAATGTACACACTATCGTAGTTGAGGCAAGCATCTGTGGAAGAAACTTTAGAATGTTATTCGACAACTCTGGCAGATGATGGCATACAAGGCAGATAAAAATTATCTATAGAGCAATTGGTCAACATTAGATGTGAATAATTTTTGCGCATATTCGAATCAAAAATCGTTTATCTTGCACGGACTAAAAAATTGAAAAAAAATATTAAAACAAACTTTTTTTCTAGTTTTATATGTAACATTTTTAGTGTTTAGACTACATTTTGTATGACGTTCCAGTACATGCGTATTTTCAACTATCCATAACACAGAAATATTAACCCTATAGCAAATAGAAAATGTACTTATCTGAATTCATTTAAGCCTACAATGGTGTGCGCGTGTATATATATATATATATATATATATATATATATATATATATAGAGAGAGAGAGAGAGAGAGAGAGAGAGACCACATATATTGTTTCGCTGGAGTCTTATAATTCACAATATGTTACAGACAAACACACACATATATATATATATATATATATATGTGTGTGTGTTAGTGAATTTATATATTAACTCACGTCAATAGCAAGAGTCGGAGTTTCATCGGTATACGGAATATTCAGGTGCAGAATACTCATTGACCGTTAATTGGTATGAGATTCGCGTTCTCGTGGTATTGATTTAAATTTGTTTGTTAAGACTTATTCACTTTATTATTATTGACTATAATATTTCAGTTGAATATTCATATTGATCAATGTCTTAAGTTCGAAAGGCGAAAAATTAACAAAAAAAATTAATTTAGAAAAAATTTCAGTTTACTTAAACATGCTCCGTATCAAGGGGATTACTCCTTTTTTCATATACTTACGTTTTGTACTAATATATATATATATATATATATATATATATATATAATTTATTTATATACAAATCGTTTATTTCTTTTTCTATTAACTATAAGAATATCTTATTTCATTTCTGTCTTAATTTCTGGGATGAGGAGTTAGCATTCTTTATTGTGTTTACATTTAGATTTTGATGGTACCTACCTTATTTATATTCGGACTATTGTTCTCTTCTTCATGGTTATCACAACGTTTCGGCCGTTGAGCTCCTGATATCTCTTCTAGAACTTAGTTTTAATATTGTTATGTTATTTTGTATTAAAAATAAGCAGTAACAGTAAATAATGTTTCTTCCTAATTGAATTCCGCCATATTGTAGTCTGAAGATCGAAATGAAATGTGAAACTGACAGTGCACTTGCAGTGTTGATTCCTCTGTCCACCCTGTTTTTGAGGATAAATAATCTCTAACCGATATTAACCGTCCTTGCATAAAACTTTCACAAAATATTAACAATATGTGTGTGCCTGCACATTTTTTTCTTGTGTATATGCGCATAGAATTACGTGCATTGTGCGCACACCACGGTATTCAACCAAACATATATATATATATATATATATATATATATATATATATATATATAAAGTGCACATTTGATATTTACGCTTGGTGATGCTTAGTAAGGAAGATAAGGAAAGTGTGCGTGATTGTAAATTACAAGATATTTAGAGAAATACTTGCGCAGAGTGAGATTTACGAATAAATATTTGAGTGTCTAATGTTCCTTCTCTGGATCCAAACACGCGATTCTCTTCATTGGCCTCCTGCGTCCTTCATCTCGTCCAACACGCAGAGCTTCACAAAAGAACAAAGTAAACGTGATTTAGTTATAGAAGCTTATATTTAGATTCATCCGTTAATGTCCCCACGACAACCGCGCAGCAACTTTCGAAACGATCTGAAATCTTCATATATTTATTGCAAGAAGAAACGGGTGCTCTTTGAGATTGATATCGCTTTTTGCATAGCCATAACTTTTAAGTGACAGGATTGGGTCAGTGATGACTTTTTTCGATCCTACTCTTTTACTAAGATGGACGTGGATAGACCACTCCCCGCGGGCTCTGTGAGGCCCAATCAGAAATTTTTCTCCTGCTCCTAAAAGTGTAACAAATATTCTTTTGATCATTAAAAAAAAAAATGTTTCATCTTGCACAAAATACAAATCTATTAAAATACGAACGTTGAAAAAGACAGAAACCAATGTATATTTAAGAAAACACTATTTGCCGGGAAAATAATTCCCTACAATAAAAACATATCACCAAATGTACTTCCAATGTTACCTTAATCGCTGCATCTTATATGGTGTTGATATCAATGCCCAAATTTCGCCCAGTGTAAACTTGCTTAAGTATCTAGATGCCCGCGTGTACACCAACTTCCAAATAACACATGACATCAATTCTATACACTCGCTAGAAACGTCACACAAGATTTATAGAAAATTACAGATTATTATACTGCACGAATCACATTTAAACTAAAAAAAAATATACATATGAAACCTAATTTCGCCTACATATTTTTTCATAAAAATTGTTTAATAATGAATTGCGTATCTAGGCTTGTGATGCGAAGTCCTGCCTTGACAGTGATCATATGTGTCTATGCGGCCTTGTTGGTGATGTATTATTTTCCACAATAGAAACTATTTCCCACAGATTAATGTTTTCGCCTCACACAGAGCTCTATTTCTACTTACATAGCATGTCTAGTGAAGGATTTATCCTTTGATCTAACCACGCCTAATATTTACAAGTGTGACCCACCATACCACGTATCATCTCTATCCTCTTCGTCTACCTATAGTAAGATCTTATTTCAATTGGAACAGCTTCTTTCAAAGAATTGCTGCTTTGTGAAAGAAACACTTGGCAGGACGTTTTCACAAACACTACAATGTTGGTCTCTGTAAATCTTGGATCAACTGTTATCTTAACTTGCATAGTCACATGAACTTCGCTTTTTGCGTTACTCACTCCTCTACAGTGCCCATCTTCCTTGAGTGGATTTTCGTACTTGTATTAGATGTAAATTAGTATACGATTGGTACTCATATTGTCTTTGTGGATCTTGTGTTGTTCTTGTCGACACAACAGCACAAAACATCCTCTCTTACACAGAGTCAACAATAATGTGTTCCTCCATTTAAAAACCCTGTTCAACTTTGATCCTATTACAAATTCCGTCAGTGACAGATCGTCGGAGATCCAGTTACAATTAAAGAGACTGAAAGGTTTTATATCATTTCTTAAATTTAACAGGCAATTTTAATTATTATAACAACATCTCAAAACGGTGAAGGAAGTTATCCTCAGTGACTCGCTTGGCATGATAAAGCCAACTTTTACAAAAATTAAATATCTAGAAACGCCACGGAAAAACAGAAGAATGTTTCTCAAAGTGTTTACTTTGATTGTTCTAATTGTTTCTATCCAACTTTTGGCAGCATCATCAATATGTATAAACGATACAGTTACACAAGTATATTGCTTATTAGTAAACAGGGAGAAATGTTTAAATAAATTTTTGTACACTTATAGATAAGCGTCTGTACTCGAAGACTACTCTAGATGCGTAATTATGGACTGATGCCATTATTTGGTATCTCAAACTCCAAGAAAGATCGGAATTTCAGTATTAGAAGTTGCTAAGCCTGATTCCCTTTTCAGTGTGATAAAGCATAAGAGGTATTATAGAAATTTTTAGTTTAAATAAATCGCGAAAAAGCTCTTTCGAAGGAAGAAAATAGAGGAAAATAAATTGATTTTTCTATTGTAGACTCTATGAGAGAAGTAAAAATGGCCGCCGAAAAGAGAAAATTCTTGGCAAAACTACAGATAACCAGACTGTTCAATCTGATCAAATCCCAATAAAATTTATATAGCACCTCGTATATTTTAAAGGGTGAAAATGTCAGTCTCTATGGAATATTGTTTTCTAAGTTCCAACGATAACTAAATACACTCTATCGTGAATACAATTCATTCTTAACCTTTGCTGCAAATATATATATATATATATATATATATAAGCAGCAAGAATTACCTCAGACATGTTTGGCTAAATATTATAGACAAACTTAAAAAATTTCGAAAAATTAATTCCGGTGTTCTCACGTTTGATGGAATTAGGAGTTAAGCTACTGAACTAGCTTCAATAGCACCACCTAAAAGAGTGAGACTTTGACCCTAAGATACACAGGAATGTATAGAGTGGTATCTCACAGATCACTCATAAATACTAATAATAGTAATAGTATTATTTAAGACTTTCGTTTGTATATTTAACAACTTCATTGGAATAACTTTGTGCAAAGTTACACTGGCTTTGATAAAAGCTAATATACATAACGGACAATGTATTTTTTTCAAAATTCGAAATGTTAGTTTCAATATACTTATGAAAATTCTTAGATATATCATAAGCAGATTGCAGTAAATGATAATATATAAAGGTCACTATGTGCACGTGACACTACTTAAGGGGATCGTTCCACTCGAAAAAAAAGAGAGGTTGAAAAAAAAAAAAAAAAATTAGCAACAACTTGTCTTTCCTGAAGACACGACATTTGTCAGAATCGAAAAACTATTGATTTTATCATTTCAGAAGGTTTTCCTGTTATAGAGAAAAATCAATTCCTGATTTTCTAAAACTTATCTGTACTTATTTTTACGCATGTCAAGTTTGAAACAGTGTAAGTAAATATTTACAAAATAATTCTTTTAAATAAAGGACAAACATATGCGTTTAGTTTTAAGAAAACAAATTAAAAACGCAATAGCAAGTATTTTTGTGGCAAAGGATATCTTTTTTAAAATATATATATATATATATATATATATATATATATATATATATATATATATATATGAGAGAGAGAGTCCGGCAGGGTGGAGTAATTGTGGCTCAGAGTGATGAATCGCAGAGCCGAGTTCGAAATACATTTGAGTTCATTATATTCATTAACGTGTTAATAACCTTGAGATAATTTTGAATTCATCTTTTCTCTCCTCCCTACCATTGGGTAAATAGCAAAACAGAATGGGATCGTTAGCAATTTGTGGCAACCAGACTAAGCGAAGAAGAATCACTCAATCTAAAACCTCCAACTATGGGTAAATACTAGGGCATTCTGGACTCTGTAGCCACGCTTAGCAACCGGACAAGAAGACGGACAACTCTGAATTCAAAGTTGGAGCATGTATTCCCTAAGACAGTGCAATGTGATTTTCAGTTACGGTCTGGCAACTCCATCGATGCCGCCAGTGCCAAGCTTTATTGGTTTCTGCCTTTCATCTAGACAACATCAGTGGCATCGAAAGGGGAGATGTAATTATTGGACACCTGTCAGTGACTCATAAAACACTGCCCAGGCCTTTGCTCTGGAGAGGGCACAAGTCTTCGGGCGCAGATCATTGGTCTCTAGAGACCGACGGATGGCATATAAATAACTTATTATATTAAAAGTTATATTTTATTTGATATACCTCTTGCAGTAGATTCCAAATGTTTATAACATTAAAAATTGCATCTACCGGCCTGAGCAATCAAGATACTTAATAAAGGAGATACGGGCTCCGGTGGAATTAGAACCATCATCGCCAGTTCCATTGTCTTGGAAACTACCGTCTGATCCGACGTGTTTTAAACGGCTCAGCTACAAAGAAATGTACATCCCAGCAAGGTTCAATTACGCTGGTCTGGGAAACACGGGAGATCAGACAATGATTTCCCGACAAAGATTGATGCATATTCGTACATTGACGAAGGACATAATTTCTCTAATAAGACTCACAAAACAAAGACACGTGGATGTAATTTACACCTTTTTAAAAAGAAGTACATCTGCTTAGGCACATGCTCCACAAACATAATTTTAAGATAAGGAATAATATCAGATTAAATATGAACAAAATATTAGGTTCTAAAAAATTATGTGCGCCATAGATTGATTAGATCTTTTTAAAGGCTTATCCAACGTTTGCTGGTTTTATAAACCCAGAATATATTTTTAGATTAAAAGAATTTTTTGAGATAATAATTATTTACTGATACAAGAGTTGTTAATTGACCCATAGCTGGGGGGTGGAGAAGAAGTGTTGGATATTTATTGTTGCCAAAGGTATTTGCGCGAAACTGAATATTATGAACACGAGTGGAACTTGAACACTGCTCTCCGATTTCCAATTGCATTACAGTAATCGCAAACCCAAGCTTACAGAACCTGGTGTTCTGAAGCGGTCAACTGTCTATCTATTGACAAGGCTCAACGTCCAGTAACTTCCGTGATCGTACGTGAATCGGTGTTTCAACGTTATATAGCCGTAAGCGTGTGTGTGTGTGTGTGTGTGTGTGTGTGTAAAACAGTGAATATTTATTGATCTATGTGAGCGCATTTGTATACATGCAGTTCTATGTAAACATTTGTGTATACTTGATATATTTTATCCTATTCCTCATTTTTCCTGCCAGTTATTCATTTTTTTTATTTTTTAGCGTATCCTTGTCTAAAACATATTCTGTGTTCCTTTCAATAGAGTTGGAATTCTGAACAAAATTAAGCGAGATTGTTTCGAAGGCATTTTTTTTCGAATAAATCAGGAATTCGAAAGGCATTCGTTTGATCTCAACCAGAAGAAGCTGGCCAGACGCTTCACAATTTAAGCAACGCATTATTAAAAGATTCATCATCTGTCCTTTCTGAAATTTGACACAAGACAGATTAGAGCTGAATTACAGTAAAACACTTGTTGCCGAACACACAGTAATATAAACATTGCTTTCCGAAAAGGAAAGAGAGGCAGACAGTACGAAAAATCCATCTCTCTCTCTCTGTATATATATATATATATATATATATATATATGTAAAAACACAGAGAATGACAATGAAGTCACGATACTAATACATAGAATGCAAAGGCAAATCATTGAAGCAGGTGGCTTGCAGTTATAACAGTATCGGTAGTTGATTTACTATCATTTACCACAACATTTTATTATTATTAATCAGAATTAACCAGACCCATTTAAATATTCAATTTCTAGACAGTTGATTAATTGCTTTGCCTTAATTGTCCATGTATGTAAATGTATAAAGACTTTAATGTCACTATATATATATATATATATATATATATATATATATATATATATATAGGCAGCAATCCTTCCTTTATGCATGTTTCATTATAAACGATTGACAAGGTACTACGGTTGAGCTTTTTATTTAATTTTTCTTGTGTTCTGACAAGAGCTTTCTTTTCTGGACAAAGGGTGTGTAAGAACTGTCCAAATGTTCTATATTTCCGAGCGCTTTCGGCTATACCTTTAGCCATTATCAAAAATAATGGAAGCTCTAATAATAAAAAAAAAAAATCCAACTCTTAACAATATTAACTATGAACAAAGCCACAATGTGCTAACCGTATTCGGAAACTAAAAATATCACTACCACACAATGAACATACACAGAACACACACACACACTCTACTAAGCTGATAATAGAATCATCCTTGATAATGGCTAAAGCTATAGCCGAAAGCACTCGGAAATATAAAACATTTGGACAGTTCTTACACACCCTTTGTCCAGAAAAGAAAGCTCTTGTCAGAACACAAGAAAAATTAAATAAAAAGCTCACCCGTAGTACCTTGTCTGTCGTTTTTTTAATGAAACATATATATATATATATATATATATATATATATATATATATATATATATATATATGAGAGAGAGAAAGAAAGCGGTAGAGATAAAGAAAATATGAGATAAAGATGTAAATTGTGAAGAATGACAGTGGATATATATATATATATATATATGTGTGTGTGTGTGTGTGTGTGTGTGTGTGTGTGTGTGTGTGTATGACTAGCCACTCCTATCTGAGAAAGC
Source organism: Acanthosepion pharaonis (assembly GCA_903632075.3). Lineage (NCBI taxonomy): Eukaryota > Metazoa > Mollusca > Cephalopoda > Sepiida > Sepiidae > Acanthosepion > Acanthosepion pharaonis. The sequence continues at coordinate 27,289 of CAHIKZ030003860.1, read as the reverse complement.
GTGCCTGCGAGTGTGTGTAGCCAATCCCTAGGAAACAGAGTGTGTGTAGAAATAAACAGGTTGCAGAGAAAGATGTGACTGTGCCAATAAAGTGAATAGGAACAAGACAGAAGACTATGAATACGATTATTCTGATACAAGTAATATAAAACAGTTATGACTCATAGTACTAAAAAGCTTACTACTATTCCGTCTTTGAAAAATGACTTGCCTCCTTGCTCTTACTGACACACACTTTGTCAAAATCTATATTTGACGCCAAAACATATATATATATTAAGTGTAAAAATATTTCAGGATGTTCGTCTGCATAGGAAGGTGTCTGCGTTTATATACACGCTTTTACTTTTTTATGATAATATCACACACACACATTTTATATATATATATATTTGAGGTCATAGAACCGATCGTCAAAAAGTAAAGCTTTTGTCGATCGAATTATTTTTCTTTATTATTATACAATCTATACAAGGCTCAGGAGTCACTCAAGGTAGACGGTTACTCATGGAGTTTGTTGTACGAAGTAAGAGGCGCAATTTATGAGTTTATATGGGAAAAATGACGATGAAACAAAATCTTGAACTGGTCAAAATTCAAATAGACAGGGAATCATCCACTTGGGAGTCGATTCAACAAAGTAGCGATTCGTGCAAGTAAACTTAGTTTAACTTCTCACTAATTGAACACGAAGCGAATGAGAGATGCGTGATGTTAGAACTGACGGAACAAATTATGATAGTTCGTGTGAAAATTATTTTGCAACATTTGGTCTTTGAGAAAGAGGTTGTATAGTGGAAAATTTATCACGGATAAGACTGCGTAGACGAGTTTGATCCATATCAAGACTGGAAAGTGAAAAGTGGATAGATCCATTACAGAGATGTTAACTACTCTATTTTCGCCCTGATCTGGCTCTTGTAAAGTTAGAGTATAACGGGGTAATCAGGTACTTATAGCAGCGATAGAGTGAACCGAATACATTTCCTGTATATTTCGACAAGGATTGTATATACAAGTTCCACTTGAGGTCTGTGGTCGCAATAGAGGGTTAAGGGAAGGAGGATCATTGTGAGAATACCCGTTCATTGCGAGATATGAAATTTCGTAGACTACACTGTGACTGAACATTACTAGATTGATTCATTTATCTATTGAATATGAACAGTTAGTTTTATCTCTGGTTGTTTGCGATAGGTCAGCAGAGAGATCAGTTGCTCGACACTGGTGATCTAATATTTTGGAAGCACAGCGATACACCATTGTATCATCTGCATAGGTATTCAGAGGTGACTGGTGTCTAACATTAGAAAGATCATTATTGTAAAGCAGGAAGAGATTTGGATAGAGAAGTTATCTTATGGGCGCTGATGGACTGGCCGTTAACGACTACATTCATGGATTTACCATTTAGAAATGACTGGAAATTGAGAAGACTAATCCACAGAATATTTAGCCGAGAGTTACAAACGTCTCTGTCAAATTTCTCTGTCATTATGCATATTGGTTTAATCATAAATAAATATATGCTAACAGCTTCCTCTTGTACAAATAAGCATAAAAGCTACACACACACACATATATATATATATATATATATATATATATATATATATATATATATATACTGTTTATTTACAATTCTACAAAAACACATATATGTGTGTGGGTAAATATATATATATATATATATATATATATATATATATATATATATAAATAAAAAGAACAGTAAGATATATAATCCGGTGTTCTTATAGATATTTTATTTTTACAAAATAGTGCTCAATGTAAATTTACAGAGCATTAATATTATAAATTAATTGATTTAAAATATGTTTTTTTTCGCTACACAGTTCTAACCATGTTTCAAAAATGAAACTGAAAGCTCCAATTTGATTTTGTCTTTAATTAAATTCGGAGCTTTTAGCTTCCATTTTGAAACATTTAGAACTGTTCTTGATTTTAAACATTTTAAATCAATTAATTTATAATATATATATATATATATATGTGTGTGTGTGTGCATATATATGTGTAAATATATGTGTGCGTGCATATATATATATATATATATATATGTATGTGTGTGTGTGTGTGTGTGTGTGTATTTACATATTCACCGAAATAAACAAACCCGAAAATATTTGTTAAAAACCATCACGTTTAAAAAAAAAAGTGTTCAATTTCAAGTCAGAAATATCCAACCTGTAGATCGATTTATTATCTCAAAATGATAAAACACTGACCGGAATGCTAACACGTTTTCGACCACCAAGAACTCGACAGATGGTTTACTTAGCGAATTAATCAGAGACAACGCGGAAACGTAAATGCCTTAATGTGGCAGTGTAAAATAATGGGAATGTGGGAGTGGAGGAAATGACGTGGAGGGAAAAAAATTATCTTTTTCCAACTTCATCCGGGTTCGTATAGCCTCAATGTTAAATTCTTGATGTGCCATGATATCAGAAAGTAGTCCAGTTTTTGGACATAGAACTAAACCTGTTGACTGAAACCATCCCACCTTTCATAAAACCTAATACATCTATGAGATACGTAAATACGGCATCACACCACCCGTTAAGTGTAATTAGACTTATCCCGAAATTTAATCGAAATACAATCAAACTGAGCTACAATTACGCTAGTATCCCAGGCAATGTTATCCAAAGATTGGAAAAAAGAAATTCAAATCTTGAGGAGGTTAGGGGAGGTGGAAATATGGTCTTTGTAATTATAGGTTAAAAAATATTTGTCTCTCAAATGCCGTGTTGTACTGAACGGGTAGTGTATTGTGCTGAGGTACAAAATGTCAGCGACATGTGCAAAAAATTACATTGGTGACGATGAGGGTCAATTTAAAAAGAAGTGGTATAACCATACCTCGTCATTTAGAATATCAGGACTCAAGTTCCATAGGTACTGTTGAAACTTTAGGGGGAAAAAAAAACGAAATAAACACAGTCATTGCGTCGAGTATTTTACATAATGTAAAAGCTAGCAAAGTGAATAGCAACTAATGTAGACAGTATCAGGAGACGAGGATATCTATTGCCTCATACAAGGCTGACGCTGTTTTGTTGAATGGTAGGTTTGAGATGATGGCCAAATAGAAGCACATCAGTAAGTTCATGGGGTTACACGAACTCGGATGAAGTTGTAAAAAGAAATGTTTTTTCATCCCCGCCATTATTCCGGTACCGCATCACGGCATTCATCTTCTTGTGTTGTCTATGATTAATTCGCCGGGTAAATACCTGGCGAGAACTTGGCGGTCAAAACCGCGGTAGTGTTCCGTTCAGCGTTTTATCTTTTAAAGATATTAAATCGTTACACGGGTTTGATTTTCCTTACTTGAAATTGAGTACTATTTGATAAATATATATATATATATATATATATATATATATATATATATATATATATATATATATATATATATATATATGCTAGCACGCTTTACGTTTTTAATGTTAATTCTCTATACTACATTTTAAAGACAGTCCATTTTGAGTAGGTAAGTGAAAAATAAAATTTGGCTTGACGGTTTTCCCAACAAAGTCGATATTTGGAATTATACACGTTAAAACATAAGATTAAAAAACCGTCAAATTTGCATATTAATTCGTGTGTTCATTTATATTTATCAACTCAAGTGCAACTCGTTGAATTAGTTAAATGTTACCACCACCTTTACCGTAAGAGTTTCTTTTCTCGAAATTCCCGCATGTGGAACTCTTTTCCTTTTCCTTGCTTAACTGATAACTGCAATCTTCAAAAATTTAAATGCAACGTCAATGGCCATATTTTATCTTCTTGAATCCCGTACAGCTTTTATCATTTCTTAGGTTTGATCTACACCTAGTTTTTTCTCTCTCCTTACTCTCTATAACACCCTGCTTGCTAGTGGCATTCCCACCTTGTTTGCAAGTGAAATTATATATATATATATAAAAATATAAAAATATATATATATATATATATATATATATATATATATATATATATATATATATAATTTAGACACATTGACACGCTGCTATTCGAGTGATTTTCAAAATCCCTACTTAAAGTTAATTATAACCGTTACATTAAGTAGATCTCCCCAAATGATGTTAGTTTTGGGTAACAAATGATTTGCATTTTGTGTTGTTAATTGAATGTCTTTCGTATATTTGAAATCAGCATTCAAACTTAGTATCCAATAATGAAAATTGAACCTCGCTTCTCTAGGAAGTTAAGAAAAAGAATATAAACATCGGAAAAAAAGTACACGGCAGTAAACACATTGGACATTTCATGAAGAATATTACAGATAAAAACAGAGTGTCTATACTATGATAGCCAGGTATTAAATCCGAATCAATGTATGATCCAGTTCTATGACTACAATCATATATTAACAGTTGTATTGTAATGTCAGAAAGAAATTACGCCCTAGTACGCTATTTCAGAGTGAGAATAGGAAATATTTTTTTTTTCTCTTAAGCAATTCATCTTGAACTGGCATCCCGACTTCCATTACTTCGCAGAGTCGAGACGTGATTCCCTCTATGTTTTCTATAAATATTGTCATGGCAACACTTCTCGTGAGTTTTCTTCCTCAATGACTCGAATACATGTATTTAAACTTGCTACTTGTTTGGCAATTTATTCTCACTGATTTACCTGCAAGATTCAAGCGCCATTTCTATTCTAACAGTTTCTTTTCTAGTTCTTTTCACCTGTGGAAATATCTTCCGGTTTACTGATTCCCTGAAACCCACAATCTCCCAAAAAAAATAAAAAATAAAAAGCAATCTCAATCGCCATCTTTCGTCTTTTTTTGAATCCTGCTGATTGTCACTAAATTTTTTCTCATTCTCTTTCACTTCTTGTAACTATCTTAGTGGCATTTTCACCTTGCATTGAATAAAATGACTTCTTTAAAAAAAATAGTGTACATCTGTTTGAAATGTTCCTTGCTCATTGTAACCCCATCATTTTTTATTATAAGGTTTCAATTTAAAAACAGGCAAGCATAAATCTGCGATAATTATTTATTATTCGGTTGAGATAGCGCGGACATTCCTATGTCTATCACACCAACTATCATGGTTCTGCAACAAGGTCAAAATGTCATTAGGGAGAGACTCTGAGCTCAATATAGTTGGTTGCTGGGCTACCAATTCGTCTTAATTCATAGCTAGGTGTACACAGATCAGTAGATTTCTCGCGAGATATTATTTGTCTCGCCAGCAGTGTTCTGCAAAGGACATACCACGCGTAAGATTGTAGAATTATCAGGGATGAGTCCATAGAGCTGTGATTTAGTCGGATGTTGTCTCCAAGAGATGTTAATTACAGCTCTCAGTATCCGAGTGTAGGTTCCATCAAGCTTAGGCTGTAGGGTTTTAGGTAATACCCAGGCAGTGGCACCATACATTAACTCCACCTCTACAGCGGCTCGAAAGAATTTTCTCTTGAGGTTGTCTGCTATATCAGATTTCCAGATTTCATCTGTTTATTCCAAGCGGGAGTAGAATTTATTTTGCTTCCTAGGTAGGTAAAATATTCAAAAGATTTTATTGATTCACCTCAGACATTTTGTATTGAGCCTTGTTGGTTGAAGCCTATGACTTCTTTTTTTTTTTTTTTTTAGAGTCATTGATATAGAGCCCAAAATCCATGACAGCATTTTCTAGATGATAAAGGACTATTGCTATATAACACTATTAAACCTAATATGTGTGGGGATACCAAACAAAACGATTTAGTGATAATTTCATTTTGGCTATATCATAGAAAGTCTAAAATCTGTGATTTTATTCTTTTGGCTAAAAATATATATACCAGAAATTAGAGTGGATTCGAAAACCAGAGAAAACAGAAAAAAATTTAAGACCTGAAGCCAATATAATACGTCATTACGCATATTGAAGCAAAGACGCACAAAGTAAATGAGAGATATTTGAACAAGTTAAAAGGAAATTGTCAATATTCAGAAGTTTTGAATAATGTGTATTCATAGGCATATTCATCGCGGACACATAATATTCACTGTTTATTTAACTGAGTGAATTTACGACGACGTTTTTTTACATTCGGCTTTTATGAAGATAAAAAGCATAATATAAACGCAACGTGATAAAAAAGATGTCGGTTCAAGTCACTTCCAGTAATATAACCAGATGACCAAACATTGGATCTTTAATAAACAAACCATGTTTTTAGTCGGGAACTGTTCGATTGAATGACTTTCCTTGTTTATGTCTCTGTGTATATAGAGAAAAACAAACACACAGTTTTATATATATATATATATATATATATATATATATAATGAAAATTTCTCTGATTTAACCAGTAGAGAAGACAATATTTATGAATTATATATATATATATATATATATATATATATATATATATATATATATATATATATATGGTATTGGGCATCAATCCTATTTTATGCAAGCTTCGTTGAAAATGACTGACAAGTTGCAGTGGTTGATTGTGTTATATATATTTTATCAGTCGTTCTCAAAGACGAAACACGCACACATATATGCGTATAAGCAAATTTATAATTCTGTTCGAAGAGACAGAGGCATCATAAAAGGCTTAAAGCTAATATATAGCAAAATAATATCTTTTCAGGTATATAAGAATATATTGAATATTACTTCTTAAGGGTAGTGGGACATAAGAATATATTGAAACGTTCATATATGATAGGATATATAAATGTATATGGACACTTTCGGAGTGGGAATATAAGAATATATAGCTATGTTCTATTTCGTAGTAAAATGCATATTGCTAGCGAATCTTCACATGCACGGTATCGTCTGAATGTATGGAGACGACTTTGCTTCGGATATTCCAGTATCAATCAATTTTATCTGAAAGCAAAACATTCTTCAGGAATGAAAGGGAATATATTGAAAAATGTGTATTTGCTTAAATATATTTTGCATGAAACGTATGAAAAGAAGTGCCAAAAAATTTCGGACATCTATAATCTGGATTGTTTCGCCCTGCTACGCGGGTAAAAATGTTCACAGCTGACTTCAAGCTAATAAATTAAAGTCGTACTCTCAGATCCGACTGAAGTTAGATCAGTCGTTTTTTATCACTAGGAGAAAAGTTGTTTTTTTTTTTTTTGCTTTTTTTGTTTGTTTTTTTTTTTTGATGCGTTAAATAGCGCAATGCTTATGGTGTGTATTGGGCATATTTCTTGTCTCCTGTAGGGAAATTCTGCAGATTACTTAGCAGTGACGGAGAGTGTAAATACGTCAAATACCTACATTGCACACCCATAGATTCCAAGGTGATTATTTTGAGGTTTTTCCGGGGATCAAGAAATATCGACTTCTCACTAAGTCCTGATTCGTCAATTCACGAACAAATAAAAAATATACTCTCATCCTTATCCTTTATCATTTTTTTTAGGATTTGTAAATGTAAACCGAACTTATCAAATATATCATTTGTAGTTTTATTTTTTATCTTTTTTGTGATATCTAATCATTAATTCACGCACATCTACGTCACACACACAAGATGCTTCGACTGCGGGCACGATGGGAAACAAGCAGGATTTATATCGTTAGACTCCATAATAAATATTCGAGCAAGACAAATGAACACTAACACTTAGATGACAACTGCAATTTTACGCCCCCAGGAAAATTTAGAAATGTTTGAATTCCGAGAATATATCAGTCGAACCTGAAAATTTAGCCTCCAATATTTTACGGAAATGGAACCTTCATATTTTGTCAAAGCTGATACCTATAAAAACTTATAAAATAAAATATATATCTATGAAATAAAACTCTCATCAAATGCAACTTTCGCGATGCTGAACCTATTAGGTCAAACGATATACAGCAACCTGTGAACTGCAGTTGATTTGGTACTCGTGAAACCAACAAAGTCTATATTATTTATATCACAATGACAGTTACAACGCATCAGCTGAAAAGTTAACGAATGGATAGTAGAAAATTGCTCAATGTTATCCTGAGAGATAACGCAAGTAGGATATTATTCTTATAGGATGGTTGTGTGATCCAGCTGGTCAGCAGAGTGTTGTGCTCACTTTGTAATCATATGTATCATATCTATAGTACTCGCAAGAATTATTACTAAAACTTGATTATGTGATGGATCTGCACACCTTGATTAACAGAGTTTATCATTTGGGATGCGTTGGCCCAACAATTATCGTTTGCTGGCAAGATATAATCTTTTACAGGAACATTTAGCTAATAAACAACTAGTTCAATTTTGTGCCCACCAAATTTAAAATCAGTTGTGCATGTATAGCCTATATTTTAGACTTATAAAAATGCCAGACTACCACACAGAACTCAGTTGTATTTGAGATAACCTTGTTAAGTGAGAGCAACTTTTTACGCATAAGAAATTCCAATATATTGTCTACATTGTGGCATGTCACGTGCCCTCAGATATTTTGTCAAATTGCAAAGTGGTCTCATTGATTCAGTCTCATGTATATTGGTTGGCGATTCGCTAAACGGCCAACAAATAAATCGTTTTCCACATTTCTGAAACCCTATGTTACTAGCGACGTTATTTATAGCCATTAATACGGCTAAAAATAATCAAGATATACGTAGACCCCCAAAATCAAACAGCAAAGATCCAATGACAAGAAAAAGTCACGATAATAGGAGATCGCCTTAACCGCATAAGATAGGATTAGTTCCCTCTGTTTTTGTAGTTGTTGTGTGTGTTATATATAATAGGAGTAGGTAGGTTTTCCTACCGCCCGGTCAATATTCCTCCCACTTCTCTTGGACATGAGTAGAGGTTTACGCCTTGTTTCTTGTTTAGGAAGGGGTTCCCGGTACTCTCTCTCTCTCTCTCACTGGCCTCTGTATCTCCAGTTGCCTTGATCTATCCACTACACTTCTCACCCTTTCTTCTATCACTCCTATCTGATCTTGCTCCAAATTTTCTGTAACCTCGCTTCCTCGTGGCTTCCCGCCTTGCTTGGGGTGAAACAATATATATATATATATATATATATATATATATATATATATATATATATATATATATATAATTTAACGGCATTCTATATATCTAGGGTATTGCTCAATACCGCATATGCAAATATAAAATAAACATTGAGGTCAACACCGAGTGTAGAAAGTGTGTTTTATTGAGGCTAAATATATATATATATATATATATATATTATTTTAATTAAATAAACGCTATATGAAAGTAGGGAAGTGCGTGGATATATGCTAAGTTTTCTTACTGTAAAGTCACTGAAAGCTTTATGAAAAACACGTATATATATATATATATCATTTTCTTCAAAAATGCAAGTGTCTGCAAAATGCAGAGGTTATTAAACGCTGTGTCAAGTGGATGCTGCGTTATATTGGTTTTCTTATGTCTGCAGTTGAGATTTGTTTTTGCAAAGTATATATGCCTTTTATCTATAATCACTGTTAGTGCCTCTTTGATGTCTTCGCAGCTGGATACATGTTCCTTTGAAGAAAATTCTCACCCATCCACGCGTATTTATATCTACATATGCCTTTAAAATTAATGTTTTGTCCGTGTGCATGGAATGTTAAAAGCTTGTATCCCGAACCAACGTGTATAGTTCCATAAATGCCTTCGATTCAGTGTGCAGGTATCCAAAAATGTTTTCAGAGTCAATACATCGATAAGTGATGTTATGAATATGATCACAAATAAGATGTTTATATCTCGGTCTTTTCTATTTGGTAATGGTAATATTAGAAGCTACCTTATGATGAAACATTCCGTATTCTTTTACCAAGTAACTGGTACTAGTTTTGTTTGAAATTCATAGTTTCTCATGTAAATAGATTTCCAAAATCCATTGTTATCCCAAATTCTAATATGGACGGAAACTTGCTTCCGAAAATTTTATTTGCGTGAATTTTGTTTAGAACGTCAACATATTGATTACGTCATTGTTTGTTGACTTTGTCAACATACTGATTATGTCATAAAGTTCATAGCACATCTCACTCGAAGTATGAACTTAACTGCGCTGTGGTCGAAAGTCTTCAAGTGATGTTTTCCGCTGTATTGTTAATTTCTGTTTGATATTCGTTAACTCCAGTTCAAAATATACGAAGAACAACATTACTCATTAAGACTTAGAGAGTTAGTTCGCTCGAATCTATTTTAAATATTGACCATAGAAATCAGGTGTATAGCGCTGATTGTTGTATTTCCAAATGCAGGCGTTTATGTTTAATGTTTTTTGGGGTTTTTTTGACAATTTAAAATTCACTCTTCGTTAGTAATTTGGGCTATTCTAACAGAATTAGTAACTTCAGTTTTAATAAAACTCATTCAAAATATAATTGATAATAAATCAGTATTTAATCGAATTGTAACATTTTCCTGAAGGTTGTATTTGGGTTTCGTAAGATGAATAAGATTAAAAATAAAATAAGAAAATTATTATATTTTTTTCCTGATTTTTATAGTATAACTATAAATCAATTGTTTGTTTTAAAATTATACAGCAAGGAAAATCACCAACTTAATACTATTAGATGTATCTGCAAGCCGAAACAAATAAAACTGCTTGAAATTCAATCAAAAATACGAATAAATCATGAAACCTTTTATAAAGTGATTCGACTCATCATGATTACCTCTTGCTAAATATTAAAATAAAAATATGCTGGGTTATGAATTTTGACATATCGCATTGTAGTAAAGTATATTTAAGCATTTTTTTTTTTATAAATATTTTATTGTAAAATTTATTACATATTTATATTATATAAAAAGATCGATGTTGATAAGGTCTTCTGTCACGGGAGCAAATGTTTCGAAATTTTAAATAAATAGGAATCAAACTTCGGAATTCTAAACAGAATTCTAGTTGTTGAACATCTACGAAGGAATTTCAGATGTCAAATAAAATTAAGAAAGACACTTGAAGGAGATGAAATAGCAAAATGTGAAATTGTTATTTGTTTTCTAAGATTGTTTTTTTACTTAATTTTTAATTGGGTGTATGTGGCATTAATCTTAATATAAAAGTCATATACATATATATATATATATATTTATGTATATATATATATATATATATATATATTATATATATATATATATATATATTTATATATATATATATATATATATATATATATATATATATATATATATATGTATATTATATATATATATATATGTGTGTGTGTGTGTGCATACAGGGTTATTCCAAAAACAAACGAACCGATTTCATGTCGCATTGCTTCAGTTCTCAAGCATTTCCATGGAATGAGTCAGTGACCATTTTGAAAGAGGATTTTTCTAAGATTTGAATGGTTGCTACAGGGGAGCTGTAGTCGCGCCATATCACCGGCAACGTTCAGCTGTTTCTGTACCCCATGAATGGTGAATCCTCGGCAAAAGGCGTTCTGCGATCTGGAAAAATAATACGGTTGCCATGGTGCTGCGTGCTTCAAGGCAATTCGACATTAATCCGCATTATCTTAAGAACAATCGACGATGTTTTAAACAGTTTCAGGAGAGTGTAAAAGAAACAGTCAAGGACGACCACGAGTTTCGTTAGAACTGACGAGTATCCATGCAACGTTTGAATGGAGCCTATGGAAGTCCAAAAATCAAGTTAACTGTGAGCTTGCAATCTCTCAATCCACTCTCTGTTGTGTGCTAAGAAGACGTCTACATTTGAAACCTTACAGACTACGTTTGGTTCAAATACTTACCGGTCCTCTGACTTTGTGCTTGGCTTTCGAGATCGTCAGACATCACAATGGGTTATTTTTCTTGTGGGGATACATACAATATTGCTTTTATTTTCCCCCGCTTTCCACTAACCTCGATGACTTTAAACATTGAATAACAACATATCTCAACTAAGTAGATCGTGATATGCTGATACGCGTCTGAGAGAAATCAACTTGTCACATTGATGTTTCCAGGGATGCAGGTGATAGCCATATTGAACGTCCAGGCAGGAAATAAAAGCTATTTCTGAGTAGAATACTTGTGACTTGACTGTAGATTTCTATATCTTTTCTTAAAATATGGCATAATGAAATCGGTTCATTCATTTTGAATAACCCTGCATATTTCATGTTTTTCTTAATTTATTTAATATTATATAGTTACCTATTTAGCGCTTTTTTGTAGAATTTCAGCCTGCTTGAAAAGAAACACGTAAAAGTTTTATAAATTTAACGTACTTTCTCAGATGCATTGTGTGTGTGTGTGTGTGCATTAGGAAAGTGTAACAATCCTTTTCGTTCCGTATTTGGTCTTTTAGTACTTCATCAAACTCTAGTGATGTTTACGTTGATACAATCAGATATTCGCAGAATATAAATTGTTTTAATTAGATTTATGTTTAGATACTAGCTATTTAGTCCACCCTGTTTTACTTAGATTATTTCTGTTTATGTTCTTAGCACTTTTTAAAAAGTATCCAATGTTTTATAATAAAATACTTGTCAAGAACGTTGAATTTTTGAAAGAACATATACACAAATAGTATGTGGATATTCTAGAGATTAAAGCTCTTTAAACATATGTTCGTCTTTGTAAATTGCTTTCCCCTTTAATAAAAGTAACATTTTCTAAATTCAAATTGTGATCACTCTTTGTGGTGAGCAACTAATACATTGAATGTGTTGTTTTGTAAAATATCCCTTTCGTGTACATATAATATTTTATTTAAGTTCCTTCTGGCTACATTTGCGGCAATTATTACAAGTGAAGGAGGTAATTCCTTCTTTAATATTTTGGCTATCATTTTTATTTTTGTTAATTACAAGTATTTAACAAAAAATAATGTTAGGTAAGTAATTTTCAATTGTAGTTTTCCTAGAGTTGGTAGGTATAATGCGTTGGGTTTATTAGAAGTGCACACTAGTCTATTTAGGAATATTTTACGAGCCTTTTGCCTTGAATAAGAAGAAATTTATTTATTGGAGGAGCTTAAATTTATAATGAAACCATAGCATCTCTTTACGTTGAAAACCTGTTCACTAACGTTCCAGTTAGAGAAACAATATTATTGACTCATATAATTGTAATCCGCAGAAAAAATATTCGTTAATATGAAAAGATCATGACAAAAATATGGAGACATATTGATTATAAATTATTCAATCAGGCATGACTACATTATATATATATATATATATATATATATATGTATGTGTTTCACACAAGTTTCTCTCACAAACATATTATATATATATATATATATATAGATATCATATATATATATATAGAGAGAGAGAGAGAGAGAGTCACACAAGTATATATATATGTATTAGCAGTCAAACATTTTTAAGACTACAAATTATCAAAGTTTTACGTCAAATCAGCTTAAAAATATTTACAAAAAATTGGATATTTACTACGTAATTAATTTATCTCAGAAAGTTTCATAGAATACTAGATAAAGATCCACCGTTCTTCGATAGGCATGATCTGCGGGATTAGACATTTTTGATGTCACAAAAAATTTATACAGAATATATTTAATATTTTAGTCAATTTTAAACACATGCCTTTGAAAATATTTACTTTACTAACCACTGAAATATTTACAACGGCATTTCTAACATTGTTAATATAACAGATTTTACTATTAATTTTCTTTACCTCATTCCCTTTGCAACGTTTGTAGTTCCGTCATCATCCTTAACCAATGATTCTACCACAGTCATAGGTTTTGCTTTTCTCTTTGTCCTTGAATTATTTATTTCAGAAGTTCCTGTTAAGCAGTCAGGGCAAGGGCAAAATCTCTTCACTGAATTGAGGTCAAAATCCTTAGTAACTTTTGTTCATGCATGCTACCAAGGCTCCGCCTAATTATAAGTCTTTGTTAGATCATAGATACCACTGAGTTCTATCTCAATACTTAAGATACTCAAGCATTCTTTAAAAGAAACATATATATATATATATATATATATATATATATATATGTATGTACGTATATATTGTCTAACCAATTACGCTTTAAGGACAATCAAATGATATGCGAGTATGTCTGTAGCTCGCTCGCTTTCACTAGGCAGGCGATCATTTCTGCAGGAACATGCTATTCAGTCATGCATATATATGTGTGTGTGTTTTTGTTGAAAGAATTCAAATTTACTCTGGTAATTAAAAGATGTTCTTTAAAAAGGCATGTAAACATGATGCAATATTCGTGTACATTTGCATGTAAAACTTCGATTATATCACATCAAGATTCGTCCAAAGATGATAAATATAGGCCTTGAAAACATCGGTACTTTTCCATGAAGAAGCCTGAGGAAACCACACGCAGCCACTGATCGATAATATTATAATTATATATCTAATATATGTTGAGATGGGTATAAGTGGTCATGTGCGTTAGATTTGAAACATAGAATGAGGCGTGCATAAAGCAAGAAAATACATTCATATAAACGACACCCCCTCTTCACATACACACACACACACACACATATATATATATATATATAAATATATATATATAAACATAATAGTCCCTGTAAGGAACCAATATGAGCAGAGCTTATAGAATAAAATTGAATGTTGTGGGCAGAATGCGATGGAAGTTATTATTCACCAAAACGAACATGAAACTATCAACTCCTTTGGATTTACGTCTCTGAAAACGCAGCCTAACAATGACCTCCTCCTTGATTTTGAAAAGGGATTATTCTGTATAATTGATATGATAATCACTACGTAACCTAACACAAGAGCCTACAGACGTACATGAAAAAAAGACAATGCCTAGATATGTAACACCGACAAAATAATAATCAAATCCGATAGTTCTTGCAACTTATTTCTATAACGTGGCCGACTACAACAAAGACATTTCTAAGAAAGTTTACAAAGTATATACGAAGGACCCCAAATGAATGGGAGAATGATATCAGCAGCGAGTCACTAACAACAGCCACGAAACTTAAGATCGACGACAAGGTACACAAACTTCACAAGCAACAGATTTTTATTATTACAACTAAGGACCAAAAGAGCAATTTCCCAAATAACCAACAGTTCCGATGGCTTACATCATCTAAGAATTACATAAGCAAGATCAGCAAAGACATATTTGAGCGAGCCTGTAGTTACACCGGGATTACAGCAGGATTCACCCAGTGGAGAAATACCAAAGACACTATAAACTGGTTCGCTAATAATAAAAATAAAAGCGTGTATATTCTATGCAATTTACCCGTCGATCACTGGAGACCTACTAATTGCTGTATAAACCTAGCAAAGAATTATTGCACCATCACGGACGGGGATATCAGTATGAGCATACGAGTCCCAAAACCCATCCTATACTATGATGGTTCTGGATGGAGAGAAAATACGGAAAGAATAGTTCTCCCCCACACACAGAAAACTCTCTCTCTCTCTCTTTTATATATATATATATATATATATAAGAGAGAGAGAAAGAGAGAGAGAGAGAGAATACGGAAAGAATAGTTCTCCCCCACAGACAAGAAACAAGAGTTAGACTTATCGAAGTATACTATTCTTTTTTTCAGCCAACTGTTTATCACACATGCCACATAGTTTACAATGTTTCTTTTCTACCTTTGACTCATGAAGCACCTATCATATCAGAAAACTGAATTTGTTCAATGCTGCTGTGTTTGGAATATATATATATATATATATATATATATATATATATATATATATGTGTGTGTGTGTGTGTGTGTGTGTGTGTGTGTGTGTGTCAGAATGCGGAACTAAGAGTGACTAGACAAAGAACCATGCCATAATGGTTCAGCTATATCAAATTTAATATAGAAGATAATTGAACACAAAATGCGGTGCACAAGGTGATGTTATTTCCAAAACTGTAAGAAGCTACTAAATGAAAACATTATCATGTAATCAGCCATGATCTGAAACACGGCTGTCGAATCTAGACACTCATATGGATGCCATGAATGGCGTCCAACTTTTTCAGAAATGTTTACGCTATCAACTCAATTATTATCAAAATCAATTATCAAAAGTAGTTTCAAACGAATAAAATCTGTGGGTCTTGTAGATCACTGTCCTTCATCGGATCTCTGGATCTGACTCTACTGAATAACTAAGGAATAATTCCACAAATAACAAACATTTCTTGAAGACTTCCAACTGCAAGTGTATGTAAAATGGATAGCGCACATGATTTGAATTGAAAATACTGACAATCTAAACTGTGACACCATTTAGGGTTGCTAGAAGCAGAAAAGAAAAAGGAAAGAAAGAAAAAAAAAGAAAGGCGAGAGTTAAATTTAGATGATAAAAGAAAGCCACCACGAAAGGGACATTAAGCGGTGTTATTTTGACAAGGAAAAATTGTGAAAGTTTTTATTGCCATTGTCGAGAATTCTAAATAGATAAAAATTAACTGCGTCATGGTAGCGAACTTATACTATCGGGAATAGATAACGTCAGAATGTGAAAGCGTCTAACGGGCCAACCGCTTGGTGACGGCGAAAAGCTAATTGACGAATTCCAGATTGGCTAGCTGGCCTCAGAGACAGAATTCTAAATAGATAAACATTTAACTGTGTCACGGGAATGCCATTTGGGGCTTCCACAGAATTCTAAAGGGATAAAAATTTAATAGGCCGTCCGTTGAACTCACACGAGTTGCGAAAACAAAGAAAAACAAAACCATAGGTTAAGTCTCTGTCGATGGGAAGATGTCGTTGGACAAGGCATCTGGTTGTGTTGGAATTTGACTATGACAGTGAAACTAATTTATCAGAAACTGGCACCAAGAAAGCAAATACGGCTAGAATAGCGAAACTAACTTATCGGGACGAAAAGTTGGCTGTGTTTCGCTACATGACCACCCACTTGATAATTGGCGAAAATCTCATTGATAGGTACCAGGTGACATTGAGGATAAGAGCTGCGATTAAGGGACCACACTACGAAAGAAAAGAGAAAGAAAGAAGGAAAAAGGAAAAGGAAAAGAAAAGATTTTTTTTTCTTCGAGCAAGATTTTTTTTTTAAACAAGGCTAGTTTGGTCACACCCACACTGCTGAGCGCCCATTGGCTGAATGTTAACGAGAGCCAGACGGAGGTGATCATGTGATGTAGGGGGGTCCTCGACCACCCATTGAGGGGATAGGTATGAGATGTTACTGTGAGAGAGAGGAAAAACCGTTGACGCCCTCTGAGGGTATGGTGAGATACACATATGAGAATAGAAGAAGGTGGGAGTAGGAGAAGACTTCCAAAAATGGAAAGGAGTGGAAATTTCCTGACCGAAAACAAAGAAGTGGACTGTGGATTTGGAGTTACCAAGGAACCTCAAACCCCGACGAGCCCACTCCGGTTTTGGGTCGACGTCCATATAAGCAAAGTCGCAGCGAGCGAAAATCAGTTTTCGAGTTTCCAGTTCCAGTGAGTTCGAGTTTAAGTTGAGAGCTCTGAAGACCCACCACGCATTAGCTGAATAAGATTCACGCAATTCCGAACTCATCTTCAATCCAAGAACAATTTATTTTTGAAGAACGACTTTGACTCATACCACCAAAACAAGTTTTACAAATATCGACTAAAGACACACCAAGAACCAATTTCTTAAAGAACAGACAACTTAAGATGTTAAGACTCGCCTAACAAAAACGTGTCACGAATCCATATAGCGGTTTGGGAGAAAGACGTAGTCCTATATTCAGCAACCAGATATAAAATATTGTTATCCTTTTTAACATATTTGAAATTTTCGAGTTATTATTTTATTTTCTTTACACATACTTGTGCGATATCACCCTTATTCGAACTCAGCTTGCAGTACGGCCCAGCGACTGCTTGATTTCGTCTACCTAGATCAATTCACAACGTGGCTAGGTTAGACTAGAAATCAAAGCAGTTACTTCGGTAACCAGACGTTGGAAGCGAGCTGGGAACGACGAGGCTAATGCCGAATCTAACCAGATTCCCATCCGAATCACCAAAAGGTTAGAACGTCACATTTGGTGCCGCGACCAATACCAAGCCAGTTGGTCGTCACAAGACAGGATAGCACGTCTGACGCAGACAGGCGGACGTCACGTTTGGAGCGGTGACACCCGCGGGGGCCGTCACAAAACGTTGATTTTCGACACGAAGTCGATCAATATTTTGCCAAAGACGCAATCATGAAGGGATCTGCTTACAGAGAGGCACAATAATCTGAATCTCAAACATACACATGACCTCAAGAGTAACTCGTACATACGATCCATTGCGAAAGATGTAGGTAAATGCTCCGCGCTGTGTATCATTCCAGTCAGAACCTGTCACCTTATGCTATACTTTACATGAGTCAAATCACGCCAAGAATGGAGTGCAGTTGTCACACTCGGCCAAGAGCTGCCCAGCCCTCACGCTTCAGCCACGATATAGTCCCAAATTTTCTCCGAACCCTTGTGGGTGAAGAAATATTTGCCACTCTCTAACTTTTCTCCCACAGGTGGGATGAGGCAAGCTTCTCTCTGGTTTATCTCTACGTCCAAGGAAAGTGGTGTTTTCCCCAGTTCAAAACTTCAAAATGACACGCCATATCACATTGTAACAAACCACCCATATTCATTCCTTAATCCATCCGTGAGAAGTAAGTTCTACTCGAACAGCTTATTCGACCAAACGTTTAGTTTAGTTTATGGAACCGACTCACTAGGGAATGTATCCCCGTCACTAAAATCTTAACCTCTTCATGTCTAGGAATAATCGTTATCTTACCCTCCTATTCGCATGGATTACCTCCTAATGTAAACTTCTAAATTGAGTGACCCCTAGAACTTCTACAAGTTGAACCTTACTGTAAACAAATATCAATTCTAGAAAGATCTATGCAAAATAATTTTCAACAAAACTTGTTTCAAGTTTTGAAAATTAATTTAAGAGAAAAATATATCAAATTCAAGCGACGGCAACAGTCAGTGAATAACTACAATTTTAAGGGAACGGCTAATCCCAACAATACTATCTCTCTCTCTCTCTCTATATATATATATATATATATATATATATCTTTAAAAAAATTTTATTATTGATTATCAAGTTGACATCTCTATCCATTTGAATTTTTTTCATGAATTTAACTCGTGACTGTTTCTAGATAGGTAAGAGATTAAAAGAAGAAGATTTTATTTTAAAATATAAATTTACTTCTAGTAATCTTTTTTTAATGTACTTTCTATGAATATTTTTCTAAGTGACTATTTCATAGAAAATCCCCAAAATTTTAATAAATTTTAAATCACTAACAAACATCAAATTAAATCATTTGTAGACAGTTTAGAGACATTCAAATTTATATCAAACATTATAATCTTTATGAACCCTTAAAAAACACTTTCAAAGTAAAACAAAATAACAGCGTCTGTTTCTAGCCTTTTTTTTTTTAACAAAGAAAATTAGTGACACTTTCTCACAACTTCCTTATCTCCTTTTCTCTCTATGGGTTTTTTCTTCTCTACTCCTTCGACATCAATATATAACTTCCGTTAAGTTAACCGTTTAAATGCGTCAATGTCTGCTAACTTATTCATGTCTTCTCTCTCCCCGCTCATTTTCTCGCTTCGTTAATTTACATATGTTTAATACGGCACGTCAAAAATGTGTAAATTTTCTTTTCATTTTTGTTTGAAGTAAAGTCTGATGATCCGCAGTCCTTTAAAAGGGCTGTGGTGAAATAATTTATTATATGGAACCTTAAAGTGGTCTGTTTTTATTTAAATTATATGCTCTGGATTTACATTGAGCTCTCTGGATTTTATCCTCCTTAGGTTTACCCATACGGATTACCTAGTTTTCATAAACTATATATATATATATATATATATATATATATATATATATATATATATATATATATGTGTGTGTGTGTGTGTGTGTCTGTGTATAGCGCATTTTTGTATTCATCCAATATACATCTATTAACTTTCAATTTATTTTTAGAGGATACGTTTATTTGAATAGATTTCCGTTTATTTATTAAACGTATATATCTATTTATTTATCCAAAAAAAACTAAATGTTCAGGCAATTTTATTAAAAAAATAAAAAAATCATTGCAGGAACCGAATCTGCGTCCCTCTACCTTCATTTTTAATTTTAATTACTATGCATATCTATATATATATATATATATATATATATATATATATATATATATATTAAGAAATGGACAAGGTCCGACAATTTATTTATTAAAGACATTTTTTATGTTTAACGTTGTTATTTATAGATACAAGTATTTAAGCAAATGTTCTGTTTATGATAAACAGTATTAAATAACATTTACCGGCCTGAATGTACGAGAAAATTTTTTATATAAAATATTTTATCTTTGACATATTCGAATATTATCCTATATACAACCGTCATTTACGCTATAATATTACCCTATGATTGAATTTATAAGCATAAATTTAACCTTGTCTACCGAAAGGTTATTTAATTTAAAAAATATAATGTTCCGTATATATATATATATAGGTTCGAATCCTGTCAAATATAAATAGAAGTTTTCAATATATATATATATATATAATATATAAGTCTCATAATTTTATCTATTCAAAATCATGAATTTTTAAATTTCATAATTTTTTTAATCCTAGATTTCTTCCAGTTTCATATGCCTAAATTTATAAATTGAAATAAATAAGAGATTGGTTCATACATTTCAAAGAAAATTTATTTTTCCTGTAAGTAATATATCCATTGATTAAATTCGAAATGGGTTCTCCATTTTCTCATTCCGTGCCTTTATCCTTTATACTACCACAATATACAAGTATACAGCACCTGTTATTCAAAAGGCATCAACCATCTAGATCTAGATATTGAGGTAAGCACCATATCAGGTGCTGTCGTCTTGAATGAGTGTTTGGTGTAAAAGATATCGGCTCGGGATTGATAATATTTGAGTGAAGAAAAAATTCCAGTCGGTTTTATTATATTGACTGTTTGAAAAAATAAGTTGGGAAATGTATGTATCAAACACATCCGAGCTAAATTTATTTAGTAGGATAAAAGAAAAATAAAAATTTTTCGAAAAAATTGTTACTATTTAAAAATATCTTCTGACTTTATATAACCTGCAGAAAGTTGATAAGGCATAGAAAACAAACGAAATAATCAAACCCCAAAAGAAACATCTAGGAACTAACCAAGATTGACAGCGTTTAATTCTGGTGATCGAATGAGAACCGGTATTTCAACATGATATGACCGTATTCAACATTATATATATATAATGCAGTACGAATGAATATATTGCATACACGCGTATGGATGTACGTATGTAGATGAAATTTTTTAGTGTTTCATGCCTGTAGAAACGAAAGTCTATGCCAAATGATGCTAAGTTTACATATGTTATTTTGTAGTTATCTTTGTTTCATGATAAATATCCCTCGACAATTATTTTGGAAGTTATTAAAAATTTGCAAAATTTCGCTATTGTAATAATTTGTTTGTTATTTTTCAAAGTATAAATGTACAAATCGTGAGAGTCCAAAGATCAGAACGTACGTGCTTAGGCTCTCCGAATATAACCAGTTTTCAAACTTAAATCTCTCTTCAATGATACTCACGTAAAATGTTCAATAATCAGAATATCAGAACGCTGGTAGTAGACAATATATTGTGCTAAAATTCAATGTATTATGCCAAGATTCTTAGCTGATGATTGTATTAAGAGAAAACACGATTTTTTATCAGTTTTATTTAAAAGAATATAAGAAAGAATTAATGTATGAAACAACTCTGGACATGTTGCTGGAAATAATAAAGAAATTTCAATCACTTTTTTTTTTTTTATAAAATAAAAATGCACGCGAGACGTATATTTTAGGAATTTCTTAAAACCAAATAAGAACCCCTGTTTCAATCAAAAAAAAAAAAAAAAATTTTTCTGAATTAAAATTGAAGTTTAATTAAAATAAAATACTAGCAATAAAAATATTCATTTAAATAAAATGTGTCACAATGACATAATCTTTATGTCATTTATTAATGGTTTCTTCATTGTTCACAACAGCCGATTTTCATTTTTTTTTTATTTAAAAAGAGTTCTTTTTTTGCATTTGAATGAGAAAGTTTCAACGAGACATCTATGGTGATTTATCGATGACCGGCGCGAAAGCAGACAGCAATAATGTCGGAAGGACAAAAAAGTCAACATCCGACAGTTAAGAGTGGAGGACGTATGGGACGGATATAATTTCAACAGAAATTGCCTTAAATGTTACAAAGCTGGAAAATTACTCATTTTATGATTTTTCAAGTTGAATATTCGAATGAAATTCTGAATAATAATTTATTTGTGATCGGTGAACTAAGTGACATCATGACGTCTTAATTTTTTTTGCAAAAGACAAATACAATTCTTTTACTGGGGAGCGTATTTTTGTAAATAAACATAAATAAAAAAGTGAAAAGAACTAGGGTCAAAATTAATTGACGTTAGTTCAGTAATCAAATTAATTCATTGAAAAATGCTTATATTTCGGCAAGACATCATATATGAATCATCTAAGTTAAATTTATTCAAAAATCTAGTGGATTCTATAAAAAGAAAAGCAAATGAATTAAATGGGTCCACTGGAAATATCAGTGTATTGATCAATCTGAATTTATAGGATACAAATAAAACGGACAGACGTAGAGAGGTATAATGAACAGTTTTTATTTGCAACAAAAATTATGTATTTTTTACCTAGAAACAAATGCCATATTAGTGTGCAAAAAGAGTCTCCAGAGATATGGAAATTTGAATTTGTCTCTTTCCTATTTTTGACCAATGAGAATCTTCGAAAAAGGACGCTTAATTATTCTGCCACTTGAAAAAAAATAATGTAAATTTTAATAAGTTTACCTCTAGAATTGTTTAGTAAAAATGACTTAAATATTTTATAAAAAAGTCTTGTAGCCATAAATATTTTTTTTTACTTTAGCCTCGTTTTCAGCTGTATATTCTCTGTTTATCTCGTTAACAAAGTTGAGTAATCTGAAGTATCCACGCTTCGATAAAATATAACGATTAACCATGTTTAAATTTATCTAATCACGAATTCTATCTATACAATTCTTGTAAATCTTATTTTATTATCAGCATTGTTTAAATCAAATAACGAACTTGCGTTTGCACTAGTCGATTTATAACTTGAGCTGCGTTAATGCAACTAAATTACTATAAACATATATCTTTTCAGTATAAATATTATCTTCATATTAAAATTCAATTAAAAAAAGAGGATTTTATCAATGTTACAAATGTTTCAGAAATGAAAATCTATTTTTCAATTTTTATTTTCAAAATTGAAGGCAGTGTAATGGCTCATTTCGACTTTCACAACAAAAAAAATCGGATCAAAATTCTAAAATCACATATTCCTATTAACTTTTAAAATTTTGAAGATACTTCATCAACTGTTCATCCAATTTTAAATGAAAAAAAAAAAGTGACTTTCTATATATTCATTGGCTTGAGAGAGGAAGAATTTTGATTATCATATAATAAATACTTATTCTTGTAAGCGTCTATTATTATGATAGTTTCAACGATCGCAGTAATTTATTAATGAACGTATAAACGGCATTTTCATTGAGGTTATTATTTTCAGTTACTTTCTCCTGCAATGAACGGGATTCAATTGATGTGACTCGTAGATCTGGTGATCTGTTAAAACACTAACGACGTCAGTGTTAATATCATTAATTACATCTGGTAAAATTAATAAACATTATACGTGTTTGGCAACAATGGCCATTGTTTTCAGTATTGGGCCGAATTAACGTTCTCCAAACAATTACATTCAGAATGACTTCTTCAAGTCTATACATCAACTTTTCACTGTCTCTGTTTATTAATTTATTTAATCAGTTTTTTGTCGTTTTAAATACTAAGAAAACATATTTTTTGAACGTTAAAAAACATTTCGCTTGCTTTATTTTTCATAAATGAATTTATTCTTTTCTTTTTATAATGCAGAACTTTTCCTTGAATTAAAAAATGATAAAAATTTAATAAAAAAAAAAATCAGTTAGCTTTTTCAAAATGATCAGTTTTTTCAAAACGTTTTGATTTTTACTAAAGAAAATGTTATCCTAAATCATTTTAACATTTTTTAAAAAAAATCATTACGTTGCCTATGTTTTAAATGTGAATTTAAAAATAAATTCAACTAAAATTAAATCGATATTTCTGCATGCACTATTATTCAAGTTATATATCAGACTAGCAGTAGAGCCCGGCGTTGACGGGGATGTAACAGTAAGAGATAGATCAAGTATCGACCATCATAAAAACTGAAAAATAAAATTGACAAAGATTATTGTTTAAGTTTGATGGACACGCATGTCTTAATTAGTATTTTTTTTTACGAATTGGTCAAACCCAAACTCAAGCAAAACATTGTTTTAAATCGTTATGAGCCTACCGAATAGAATTTTATAAACAATTGTCTTGTAAATGGAATTTTTAAAGCATTTTGAATGTAAAAATAAAGAAAAAAGTGTGCAAGACAGTAATAAACACTACCTGCCAAAAAAAGTGAAGTTATGTTGAAACCGGTTGAAAAATGTAGGAAATCCGATCCCATATATAAACGAACAGACACACACACACAAACAACCTGGGTTTTATAATAAGTATAACTCGATATGAGTTGTCCCCCTTTCATTCTCGCTACAACGATGTCTCTTAATCGTGTTTTCAAATTGATTTCGTGCAAAAACAATTGTGTTTTTCCAATTTTTGGCATTGGCAGAACCACCGCAAGGTAATTTTACGTAGCCCTGTGAAATTTTGTTGAAATCGGTTGAAAAATGTAGGAATTCCGATCCAATATATAAACGAACAGACACACACACAACCTGGGTTTTATAATAATTATGATTATACATATATATATATATATGAGTAAAAATTATTTATTTAACATGTAAGTATTATTTGAATTCAAATGGATCCAAAACACATCACCGAGGCGGATGAAAGATAAAAAGAACCTGGCCTTTTTAAACAATACTTGTAGCGCTATTTACAGTTACTGCAGTTTCGATGATAGAGTTGTTATCTAAAATTGGTTGTACAAAATTATTTAATCACCCACGTTCTTCTACAATATCCATTGCCCGTGCCATGTCATTACCGAGACAATTTTCAATACCTCTGGCCTAATCCGAAGAGCATTATGGTTCTTTCGCTCTTATTAAGTAGATCAGCGTTTCCCAAATAAGAGTAAGAAATATTACGTGATAGAGGGTCAACTTATCACTCAGCCGCCTAAAAGTATGTATTTAGAAGCTTATGGACGGTTCTTCGTCGCTTGTTCGTCACAGCTTGTCCATGTCACCTATGATAATGGATTTATGAATAAAAATACTATTTTATTATGAGTAAATAATTTCAAGGTTCAGTTATGTTGCGTCAATGACGAGAACATCTGCAATTTGCCTAAATCCAGTGAGCTACCTGCAAATTGCGTTCAGCAAGAATATTCAATGTTTTGACAAAATCATGAAGTTGAAGTAAGGATGTTAATTGAATAGCATCTATACAGTTTCTGCTTTATTATGCATAAATTTTAATTCTTTATTTTATACTTTTATGCGTGAATTCATTTATTCAATTCAATTTGGTAACCTGCAGTAATCTATGTATTTCAAATGCTATGATTTAGACTTCTTCATTTTGCATTTTTAGTTGATGCTAGACATATCTTATTGGGGTCGAGCAGAGAACATGTTTCGGAAATACTGAACTTGAGAGATAAGTTAAATGAATTTACAGGATGCCCAGCAAAGATGCGGTAAATTCAGGAAGACGTCAGACAACCGTTGAAAAATAGTGACGACTTAACTGAAAATTTCAGGAAGAATTTCTGCATATTTCGTCAAACCCCACACATCGGATGTTCATTGAAAAGTACGATAATTTGCATTCAAAATCAGTTAATTGTTTAGCCATAGGAGAATGGCAGATCTAATGTAGAAAACTATCTGCAAATAACCTTGAAATGATGAATCACAAGATCGAACAGCAATTAATCAATCATAAAAGAACCAATCAAAGTTAAGTAATTACGCGAGAGACGAATGATTATTCAAGTTGTTTAATATTCAAAGAATTTATTCAAGGTCAATTATTCCTGAAATATAAAATAGTGATAATTAGTCTTCCGCCTTTTTATTGGGCACACTGTATTACCCAGTTTTTCCTTTTTAGAGAATGGCTGACAATAGAAAAACTTTGCGACAGTTAAAAAGAGAGCTGACAGATGGATGCAAATTCCAAATGAGGCTGGCAAGTATTAGCTATCCATATGTGCATTATCGAAAACATTTCATTATTTGAATACAACAATTCATGACTATGTATTATAATAACGAAAAATTCCCGTTGGGTCGGCGGAGAAGATGTCACACTGATGGATCGAATGCTTATGTTCCTCGAAACAACAACTTATACGAGTTAGGAAAATGGACAAAAAAGTTTATAAACCACATATCAGATGTTCATTGAAAGTACGACAATTTGCGCTCAAATCTGGCTTTCGTTGGGAGACGGTTACAGTTCTAAATAGAATCAAGATAAATTTAGGATAATGAATATTTCAGCTAACACTAGATACTGAAATATTCAACTCACTGCACAGATGACACAGCAATCTGGATTAACTTAAGCACACGAATTAAGATTTTTTAAAGTCTCGTTACATCAATAGTATTATAGGAATGTCATATTTGGCAACAAAACTGACCAGAAATGCCTAAACTGTACAGAGGTGGACAGTCGCTTTCTTTGATCAATGGTTAATGGCGGCTTCGAGCGAATAAACCCTGCAGATCTTAGAGATCATCCTTCTTCAAACATTGTGAAATGTCGCTATAGAATCATCAAATATTTCCAGGCCGATTACAATCATTACAAAAATGTACTCACAGATTATCGGTATGGGTTATAAGCCATAATGATTCATTTACTCTTACTAAAATATGTTTTAAGTATCTTTCTCCATGAAATAACAAAATATATCACACATTGGTATTGTGATATTAACTGCAACAATTCTATAAAATGAACATTTATTTAAAAATATTATCCAGACATATCAGAAAAGTGTGAAGACAAAATCTTTGATATGCTTGTCTGTTTACAAAACGACCAGAATAGTCTGACATATATTTGAATATTATGAGTTACTTCATTACACATGACACGTATCCAACCACCAAGAAAGAACCAAGCACAAC